>JAJHSJ010000003.1:13171079-13548328 GCA_021015155.1 Magnolia officinalis
ACACTATTACAACATATATGGTGTATGTTAGCAAAACATGTATTAGGAATATCCTTTAGCCAAGTGAGTATTTTATCCATGTATAATATACTACAAATACACAATAATACATAATGATATAATACATCTCCAAAATTTATACGTATACAGTATTTTCTAGAATACGCAATTTCAACATCATAGTGTATATAAGTAAAAACATGTATTTAGGCGAATCCTTTTGCCAAATAAGTATTTTATCCATATATCGTATATCCATATAATAAATAAACATGTCAAACACATTTCCAAAAAATATACATATAATACCGTACTTTCTACAAATACCTAGAGTATGTAGAATTCCATATTTTTCATCTTTAATCGGAAACGGAAAACAGGACAGCACTTTGTACATGTGCAAATTGCATGCAGATCATGAATCTATTATTATCTGACATTGAAAGCGTTGAAAATCATAACCTATACACCTAAAGTCCGCACCTTTTATCGTAGATCATAACGAAGTCGATAGGTTTGCTAAGCTTCCGTATTCGGCTTTTGGCAACCTATAGAACGAAATAGGTTAAACTATTTCACAACCTACAACTGTCAAACCAAACCCAAACGGATTAGGGTTAGGGTTTCTTACCTAGAAATGACGCCGGAAACGCCGGGAAAGCGATGAGAATCAGGCGGTGGCGCCCGAATGCGGCAGGGAAGAGTGGCAGGAGATTCTCCCACTGCTCCCACACTTTTTATCTCTTTTCTCTCTCTTTTCTCTCTCTCAAACTCAAATTCGTATGGCTGGCCATGAGAGAGGGGTTAAGGTCCTTATATAGCCTAAAAATTCACCGAAATAGACTTATGTTCAAAGTATACTTACATTATAAACAAATCGGCATTGTTTCAGCTCAAAAGAGGGTTGTTTCTGGCGGGCCTCCTGAGCCAAAGGTCGGACTTAAGCTCACTAACGCTGGATCTATGTTCTATTAAGTTTTCGTTTCGGTCGGGATTCCAGATCATGCGTGACGGACCAGTTTCAGTTCAACGGTCAGCGGATCTCGATCGGAGATTCCGAGTACATGTAAATATGTATGAAATTTCTCCTGATCCGAGGGTGTAATTTAGTCTGATTCTGACGGTTTGGTTGCTTAATACTGATCCGCAAGCGAGAGGTGCCAGATTACTATTCAAGATATTTTATTTTGAAATTATTTTACATTTCTCACACTCTTCACTCCGAGCTCAAACGAATAGCGTTGGGACACTATCTGAATTTGATTTCCGAGATGGTTGTCAAGCCCAGCGAGGCGGTCCTAGTTCCTTAACTTCGTGTTAATCGAACTTCCGACGTGCGGTCCAGATCCGATACGGAGTTTCGAGATGCTCCTGTGAGCAGCCGGGTAATGAGATTGATCTTAAGTTCTAGGGTAATCTAGCGTCAATGATTCTACAAGTTTTGGGTCTTGTAGATCGTATTTAAAGCGATTGGTGCTAATTTCACAGGCACTCTAGTTTAGCACTAGCTAATTCTCGCCTAATTTCTAAAGAATTTAGTCCTGTATGATTTCTGTCTGAGGTGGTACCTGGGCCTTTGTAGTTTGTATATAAAGTGATCCAAGTTACACTACTTAGCTAGTTTAGGATAGTGTCTAGGATGAAAGTGCTTAGAAAAATTGAAAGAACAAGGTAGTGAAGGGTGAGATTTGTGAAGGAAATGGGTTCAGAAGCGACTTTAGACTGTGGGGTTCAGTTCTGACGAATTAAGGAGCAACCCATTGCCTAAGGACGTCTAATCCCAGGTTGGGGAAAATCCGGGATGTTACAGATGTGTACTTGACATTATGAGATTGATTGATTGATGTGACAAGTTGTAGAGATTCTCTCGGAATTTACAGCGCGACGTTTTCCTCACACCGAACGCGGACCCACATCTCCAGACCAGGGTATCAAATTGGCGCGCGAGTCACGGCATCGAAACCGGGGCGACGGTGTAGTCGCTACGGTACAAGTCTTGGGTTGAGTCGACTCAGGTTGACAGCGTGTGAATCAGGGTCACGCGCAAATGTCGGTTAAGGGTCGAAGGTTGCCGGTATTCGACCGAAAAGACCGCGGAAGTCTACGGAACGGTACGGTCTAGGATACGGGTCTTACACATCACAACTCTCTCTCACGCTCCACATCTCTGTGTTCGAGTTCAACTCAAGTAGCCCTGCATAAGGCTATAACATTTCACTCCTAATACGTACTGTTGTGCAGCCTACCTGCGCAGCGTATCACCTGAAGTGGGGCCCACTGGTTTACTCAATCTTACAGTCCAACTGATAGGACAATCCAGACCATTGATCAGTAAAGCCCACCACATAGAGTTCTTACTTTATGCTGATACAGTGACACTGTCAGTTAGAGGTGAACACGAGTGGAACCGATTCCAGATTGGCACAGCTCGATTAAGCTCGGCCACTAGCTGACCCTAGCTCGAACTCGGCTCGACTCGATCCTCGAGCCTGACTGGTCAGCTCGGCTCGGTTCAGTTAGCAGCCCAGGTCAGTTTGAGCCAAGTTCGAGCCAAGATCGAATCTCTACGGCATTTTCTCAAACACATGGAGTGCACCTTCAATTTCTCACGGAATGTAAAGCGGCAACATCTACAGATATTTCATCAAACACTCGGTAGGCAACATAAAAATCAAAATACAAGGGTATTTGTTGCATATCCATATCTTCCTCGCCACCAGCCGACACTTCATTGAGTCATTTCATAAAACACTTGCTGAGCAACATCAATATCAAAATAACCGAGTCACCGAATTGGTTTGATCCGAGTTCGATTCGAGTTGGGGTTCGATCTGAGTCGAGTCAAGCTCAGGCACGCATGAACTTGGCTCGAAATTTTTTCGAGCTTAAAAAATCAGTTCGACTCGGCTCGAACTCAATTTCGAACCAAGTCAAATCAAGCTTTTTCAAGTCTATAGCTCTAGAGTCAGTAGCTACGGTGCTACTCACGGTTCTCTGTGGGCCCACCATGATGTATGTATTTTATTCAAGCCGTGTATTTATTTTTGACAAATCTTAGGTTGTACACAGTATAGGAAAATCGTGGTGATTAAACACCTAATGTTAAAAACTTTCTAAAGCCACTGTAATGTTTATTTACCATCCAACCTATTCATCCAAATCTTTTGTGCCCCGGTATGTTTTTATGGTGGGTGTTCAATCACCGTTGATTCCTATGATGTAATCTACCTGAGAAATATAGCTGCCTCATTTTTTAGCTCATGCCGAACATGAGCTGGGATGAACGGTATGGATAAAGCATAAAGCACAAAAACCATAGTGGGGCCCGCAGATCACGGTCTAATAGGCCGTGTCAATATGCAACCCGTGTTTAATTTTAGCTGGATCAAAGTGGGCCATCAGTAGCTTTATTTACGTTGGAAAAGAAATTAATTAAACTCGATTTCCAAGCATAAAATTGAGTGTTATTTTTATTTTTTGACCAGTCTGCTTTAGGTTCGAGCCCAAGTTTAGATTTTTAATTTTTAATTTTTAATTTTTTTTTTTAAAATTTGAGCTGTAATGGTTTTGTCCTATGTTTGGAGGGGCCTTTTCCATTGTCAAGTGCAGGAAATGTCATATCACTGAATTCCGACGCCATTGCCGTGTGTAGCTCACAGAAAGTGGGAAGCGGATGTGCCGGTGTACCACACACCACTGAGGTGGTGTGTTCACGCCACTAAGTTCCGTGGGGCCCACTGTAAGGTAGGTGTTATATCCAGACCGTATGTCTATTTAGCGAGATTGTTGTAAGGCATGAGTTCAAACATAAGACAGATCAAAAGATCAACTGGACCACACTATAAAAAGTAGTGAGGGATTGAATATCTACCATTGAAATCTTCTTGGGGTCATGGAAGTTTTGGATCAGTCTGATATTTATTTTTTCTCTTCGTCAAGGTCTGTGTGACCTTGTGAGCAAATTGAATGGAAAGTAAACATTATGGTGAGCCTTATGAGTGTTTTAACGGTGGGAATCAATATCTCCACTGCTATTGGTGATGTGGTTTACTTGACCTTTAGAGACAACTCATATTCGTGATGTGGTTTACTTGACCTTTAGATACAACTCATTTTTGTGATAATGTGTTAGTGCGCTGATTTGTGCATTTTATTTGTCAATCATGTGAATTAAGGTGTTATGTAGTTGGTTTAGCCATTGGATCCTTACTCTTGCTCGGGGGGTACTCTCAGGAGTTTCAACACCCGGTCAAGGGTTTGAGTATCAATAGGTGGTGAAATTCCACTGGCATGAGTGTGTGGGGGTGCGTGTGCGTGTGTTAAAAATAAAAAATAAAAAATAAAAAGCCATTGGAAGTTGAAAATCGAAGACGCAAGAGGACGGGAGCATCAAGGAGCAAAGAACGAGTAAATGAGGTGCATTGGTAACCCTAACCCTTAACTCAAAACAACTCTTGAATATCTATATGATCCTTAACCTTATAGGTAAACCTTATTAATCATCTCGTAGCCTAATGAGCTTTATTGAAATATGATGAGATAAGTTATAGAGGTTCCTAAGTTGCTGAAAACTTAAATTGCCCAAATCAGCAGTCTTGGAAGCATGCTCAAGTAAAGCTCTCAAGTCAATCAATTGAAAATGGCCTTAAAATATCCAACAAGCTCGATCCCTCTCTATCGAGCTCGATCAATCAAACATGAACAAAACAGTCCAACGAGTTCTCTAGACTATTTTCGGCGTAGCTCGATCAATTGAAGGCCAAGCTTAATTGATCGAGCCTAGCTGTTAGAGATTCGTTGGAGTATTTTTTCTATATATATTACATTCGAATCTTTGAGCAAATGATGAATTTTGGTATTTTGGAGACTCTAATATATTCTAAGCTTTACCAAACTTCCTAAATTTTATCCCATTGATATTCATGCTTTCTTCTTGGTGATTATTCATTCTAATGAGCATTACATGCTCCTCTATAAGAAGATCATAATCTTAACCCTTCTATAGAGTTTAGACACCGATTCTATTAGTAAATTATAGTGTCTATCACTATCAACCTCTAGAGTATCCATCAAGTAGAATCCCCTAGGAATTCAACTTCTCATTAGTTGTAAGAGATTCTACCCAACCTCCCATCACCTTAGTCACCGCAAATGAGCATTGTATGTATGTTGTTTGTAAGACCCGTATCCTACTCCGTACTGTTCCGTCGACTCCCGCGATCCTTCCCATCCAATTCCGGCAACCTGCAACGTATAATCGACATTTGCACGCGACCCTAAGTAGTATCCCGTAGAATTGAGTCGGCTTAATCCGAGACTTGTACTATTGCGAACGCACCGTCGCCGCGGTTCCAACGTCGCGTCTTACATATCGAATCGATACCCAGGTCAGAAGATGTGGGCCCACGTTCAGTTCAAGAAAAAACACCGTGCGTTGCAATCCCAAGAGAATCTCTACAACATGTCTCATCAATCAATCACTCAATCAATAAATTAATCACCTCATGTCAAGTACAAGAGCAACCCATACTTTCTTTCTCCTCAAGTCAAGCAACCACCAAGTCAACTCTCAAGTCAAGTACACTATCACCTCACATCTATCACTTACCTCACATCCATCACCCATCACTCTCTCTCCTTACAACCCTTCTCTCTCTCTCTCTCTCTCTCTCTCTCCTCTCTCTCTCTCTCTCTCTCTCTCTTTCTCAACACATTTTCCAAGCAACTCCAAAATGGTGGATGTCCCAAGCAATTCCTAAGTGAGAGAAAAGAGTGTGTTGTGTGTGGTCCATTCCCATCCCAAAATCCTTCATCCTAGTCATTCATCTCTCATCATCTTCCATCAAAGTGAGACACAAGGAGATCGGCGTTCCATTGGACCAAGAAGATCGAACGGTGGGTGCTTTATAAGATAGATTTTCATGTTTTGATGATGGGCCAAGTGAGGCCTACCGATTGATGGTATGGATCTCACTTTGGACCCTATATGTGGCTGATGGCCCACCTTGATTCTCATAATCATTCCATGATGGGGCCATTCTCCATGGACCCCATCATGATGTTTACTTTTCTAAGCTTGAAAGAGGTCATCTAGACCTTCTATTTTGGTGGAGGAAGGATCTCCACCGTTGATTTTTGACTTGATGGGCCAACGTGTAATGGGACCCACTTGATGTATGATTGAATGTAAGGGAGGGCCCATAGTGTCGGGGTCCCTCCATCATCACGTGTCTATTTCTCTCTCTCTCTCTCTCATATTTTTTTTGGTGTGATGATGTGGCCATGTGGCCCGCCCGAATGAACCTCATCTTGATGTATGTATTACCCACGCCATACAACCTTTTTTTGGTGGCCCACGTCTATAGGTGGGGCTCACCTTAAATGTATGGGTTGAGCCTAAACCGTCCAGTGTCCAGGGACGCTGGAAGTGAACTGGAAACACAAATATTAGCTTTGGTTCAAAGCTTTTGGGAAGGGTCACCCATGCAGGCCCCACCTTGATGTATCAATTTAATCCAAGCCGTCCATTCCATTTCTCAACTCATTTTAGGCGTTAAACCAAAAAAATGAATCCAATCCGATTTCCTGGTGGGCCATAGCATAGAAAACAGTGGTTGCCACTATTAAAATTCACTCTGATCTTTCTACACACCGAAACATGCCAAATATTGGGCTTGTTTAGCTTGTCTTGAGCCATAGGAGCTAATGGACAGGGTGGATTCTATTGATGCGGGCCCTACCTGTGAAAACCACAGAAAAACTATTTTTTTTTTAAAAAAAAAAAGATAGGCAGCAACACCTGCTGCCGCTGATGTCCAGAGCAGCAGACGCTGCTGCGCTGGGACGGTCGGCCAGGGACCATGGGTCCCCAAATGTGGGCCCCACTGTGACGTGTGTGGACATCAACACCGTGCATTTGGTGGCCCGTTTAGGGCAGCGGGCCCCCTCCAAAAATTAGCCGTATACAACACTCAGGTGGCCCACGTCACTGGAAATAAAGGGATTGAACGTCTGCCATTGAAACCCTTTTGGGTGCCATAGAAGTTTTAGATCCATATGAAATTTTTTTTTCCTTTTCATCCAGGTCCGTGTGACCTTATCAACAGATTGGATGGAAAACAAACGTTATGGTGGGCCCCACATGGACCCACTATGGTGTATGTGTTTTACCCACACCGTCCACACCATTAGACGGTGGGACCTATTTGACGTATGTGTTTTATCTATGCCGTCCAGCCATCTTGGCTAGGCTGCTGGACGGCAGGGGACCCCCCAATGATGTTTGTGTTCTCTCCACACCGTCCATCCTTATGGGACCCACCATGATGCATGTGTTGCATCCAAACCGTCCAACCATTTGGCAAGCTTGTCTTACAGGCTTGAGACTAAGAATAAGTCAGATCTAAAATTCAAGTGGCCCCCACCATTTAAAGTAATGGATAGTGACGTCCACTGTTCAAATTTCTAAGGGCCATAGTAGTTTCCTATTAAGCTAATATTTATTTCCATTTCATCTATCACTATGTTAATTTATGAATAGGTTGGATCTCCAAATAAATCACGGTGGGCCACACCATCCAACCATTGATCAGGTGGACCACATTACAGGAATAGTGAGTTTGAATGTCCACCATTAAAACCCTTGGGCTACAGGGTTTGGACCTATATGATATTGTTTTCCCCTCTTAATCTAGGTCTTTATGACCTTATGATTAGATTGGTTGGAAAATAAACTTTATAGTGGACCTTGTGATTTATTCAACCGTGAAAATTATTATCTCCATTGTTATTTGTGGTATGGTCCAAATGATCCTCCAATATGATTTTGGGGATGTATGAGGCCCATCTGCTGAGGCCCACCTTGATATATATGAGGCCCATATGGTATGGCCCATTTGATGTATCTGAGGCCCATGGGTCGAGGCCCAATGGGATGTACATAAGGCCCATTGTAATGTGATCCACCGTGGTTTATGGGTTGATGTTTAGGGCAGGCTATGCCTTGGGAGCAATGATGGTTTGACGCCCACATTTTAAGTACAGTGTTGGTTAAATGTCCACATTGTAACCCTCCTTAAGGCCCATTAATAGGCCCATACTTGTTGTGTGTAAGCCATCTAAGCCCATCTGCGTTGTAAGGATAGTTCATTACTTTATAACATGCTTAGTATAATTCCATGACTCATGTCATACACATCATATGTATGCTTGATATGAGTAGTGACTGATCATAGCATATGCCATTGGGCAGATTATTTATGGGACTCACTGATAGGAGTTACCCACATGAGCGCGTGGTATGTGTAGGATTGTTGCATAACTGGACAGTATGATTCATGCATCTCGCATTTGTGTGTCATATCATTGTATGCCCTAGTGACATCAGGGTCGTGGCTCCACGGCACATCGTGGATGAACGTATCGGATACTGGAAATACTTGGTTCTAGCACTATGGACACTTAGAATGTCCTTAGGTGAGAGTCTCATAATCTTTTTGGTACAAGGAGATGCTCCAACGTCTAGATCGAGTGAATACACAAGCGCAGGAGTGTCGAATACCAGTAAGCCACGTCTTCCATTGTGTCGTGGTCGGTTGGAAAGGGGTGTGGCCTTATCCGCCAGAGTGAGGGGGTTGTAAGCTAGGCTGAGTTTGACCAGCTCACAAATGAGTCTGCTATCGACGAGCCAGGTAGGTATTGGCAGATTACTGGTCAGGCGAATAGTGTGGTCTCTTCCACTTGCTCAGTTGTGCGGCTAGGGAGGCGGCAGTCAGTGTGAAGTATATTAGACCCTAGTGATATCCCAGAGAGAAACTGTACTGATATGTGTATTTGATGAGAATTAACATGCTTGTATTGCATCTCGCATATGACATTCGGCTACGTAGGCCTCGCATTACCCGATAGCATTCATGTCTCGCATCTCATGGCCTTGGTATGGTCGATAGCATTCATACCTTACATCACATAGCTTTAGTACAGCTGATAGTATTCATGGACTTACCCACATATTTCCGCATTACTCTGATACTGCATACTTGGCACTCGCCGTGCGCACACACTTACACCATCCTCTAAGTTTTTGTAAGCTTATGCACGATCGTTACTTGCAGGTGTCATTGGACAGTAGAAGCGCTAAGACAGGAGTGCACATCTGATCATTTTGGATCTTTTTGATCACTTTGTATTTCCCTTTCCGCATTGTACTTAAATTTTTTGATATAGTGGATATGGTGGATATGTGGTGTTGTTGTTTTGTGACTTGGTTATGTTTGTCGTTATGCTCCATTACAAAAAAAAAATATTGAAAATCCTCCTTATAGGATCTCAGGATCAGAATCTGGCATACGAGTGCCGGGATCCGAGAATGGGGCACTACGGAGGCTGTCAGCATCGGATTCTGCGATCGGAAATTTTGTGAGCCCGGTTTCCGATTTTGGGGCATGACATTGTTTGATCTTGGGGTTGAAGCCTTAGAAGAGTATCGGCATAATGATCGAAGGAGTAAAGGGAAACTAATTGAAGCATAGGAGAGTATCAATCAATTAATCAAGCAATCCAAGACGGTGCATCAAAGAGCTTCAATCCAACAAATAAGTGTTATTGAGTGAGTTCATGTACACACCTTGCTTGTGTAGGATTAAGTGTAAAGTTTGAATTGCAAAACTTGATCAGGTTCTTGTGTAGGACATTGGTTCTTATGTAAGACATAAATCAAAGTCCTTGTGTAGGCCACTAGACACGGGTGTGTACATATTAGTCTCTGAGGGAGCCTCCAACGGGTGTAAATGTAGATCATTGGACTAGGACCGAGGTTGTTAGTTAGCAGATAGAAAACCAATTCAAGTCTCTTATAGGAGATTCCAATGGTAGTGTATGCTAGGTCCTTGTGTAGGACTATAACGGTTAGAGATGAACCTAATTCAAAACCTCTTATAGTGAAATCTGGTACACTTATAGGTTGAGTGTGTACAACAGGAGTGAAATAGAAAAACTAAACCACTATACAAGCTTGTGTTTGAGATTGTTAGTTGAGCACTTGTTTGTTTATGCTTATGTGATTAATTGATGAATTATATGTATGCATGATTAAATGAATGCTAAGAGTTAATAGGTAGCACATCACACACACACATGTACACTATCTTATATAATTGCTTCGTTAGAATATGATTTGTAGTCTAGGTGATTAGACCCACTATTGTCTTAGAAGCTTTAGTATTAAATTGATTTATTTAACTTGAATGGTATATTAGTTTAAGTAATTGTTGTATAATAGGCATAAATTTTATTTGGTCTTATCACCCCCTAGGACATAACATTCATTCCTTAGCTTCGCCAAGCTTCCGCGCATAACCTATGGTATCTTACACTACACGTAATTTCTTTTGGTATCAGAGTAGTTAGCTCTTGAAGGGCTTAACTGCCTTGAGTTGATTAAACAGACTTAAGAATAATGTTTACTCAAGAAGGGTGTGCCTTCACACCACCGTCATATTTTAATGGGTCTAACTACTCCTATTGGAAGGCTAAGATGAGTATCTTTCTAAGATCCATTGACCCTATGGTTTAAGCAATTATCGAAAAATGATGGATGATGCACATGAAACAAGTTGTGGTTGATGATAGAACCATTAGCGATCTCAAAGATAAATCCAAGTAGAGTGCCGATGAGAAAGGGCGGTATACTTATGATGTCAAAGCTCTCAATGTTATTTACCGTTTGGTTTCCTTCGATGAATTTAAATGCATTTGCACATGTGAAGCCAAGAAGAAAGTATGAGACATATTGGAAGTCTCCCATGAGAGAACTAGCACAATAAAAAGATCGAAACTTCAGCTCTTAATAACCTGATTTGAAAAAATACGAATGTAAGAGTCTGAAACTTTCATGGAATTTTTCTCTAAACTGAATGATATTTGCAATTTCATATGGGGTTAAGGAAAGAAGATTCTAGAATGGCATATATATATATAAGAAAATTGTAACGTCCTGGATTTTCACTGTTTTGAATTTCCAAAAATCCTTAATTTTTTTTTTATGTAATTAACTTATATTATCACTTACTGACCATTAGCACTTAAAGTTAGTTTATACACAGGTGGTACCAGTAAAGAACCGCACAAGTCCGATTAATCAACCATAGGAAGCCAACGAATTCCCCCGATCACTTGAACATCAAGTGTAGCTCTATGATTTACTCACATAGGGCCCAAATCTAACCGACCCGTCGCTAACTAATCAAGACAATCACAACTAAATTAAAGATCTAACCGAAGCCGAGTCAAATAAGACCCGGATCTTAACTAATAGACCAAATCAACCTCGTTACTCTTTTAGCCTAAAACCGACAGTTTAAAGTAAACATGACCAAATCTCCACTTTCACTATCTATAAATAAGCTACACTATGAAGATAGTTAATCCAAACCCTAATCATTGCCCACGAGAAATCTCAATACCTAATTCATTCCATAAATGGTCCGCTTTTCTGAACAAGCTCTAGACCGCTCGTTGGTGGGCCATTAGTTCCAAAACTATAGAATAATGTCCGTCTTACTGGGCTTGATGTCCATCGTGAGAGTTGGACCTGGGTACTGTTTAGAACCGCTCAACTTGAGCCAAAGGACGAGTGTATGACAAGTGCAAATACCCTAAAGGAAGAAGCTGAAACTTAAGTGAATTGGGTCATCTACTCTTATGCAAAGTTGAGGGATTCGGACCGTCAATTTACGACCAAACTTCACACGTGTAGTAAGGATATTTCCCTGCTCATATCCGTATAGCCGCGACTTCGATCGATTATCGGTGACTGTTGAACAAACTTTTAATCATACCTATCAATCGACACATCCAAATGGCGGACCGATCATATCTATACATAGATCATCATTAGGGTTAACTATTATACAGTGTATATCAATATGTACACCCCGTAATGGGCCCTAAAGGTTAGAAAAACCCTCTCATAGGGCTAATATAGTAAAAAGCCAACCCTTGGGGCCATTTGCACCAAATTTAGCATTATAAAATGGCCTTATTTGGGCACCCCCTCTCCCCATACGAATTTACCCTAGAAGAAAGAAAGGGAGAAAGAGAAAAGAGAAAGAGGAGAAAAGAGGAGAAAGAAAGAGGGAGAGCTTGGAAGTATGAGGGTTTATGCACCCTCACCCTCCATTGGTGTTGATTCGGCGATGATTGAAGGTAAGTATGGAGTTATGTTTGTAGGTTTAGGTCTTGGGTTAAATTCCTTCCAATTCTTACAAGCTTATATGCTTATTTAGGCATTTTAACGATGATATCCTAACACCCTAACCTTGCGGGCACCGTGAATCGAGCGGTTCGTCACAAGGTGCGGACTATTATCCTTAAGTGGCCTAGCACCAATTTTACTATGAGTTTAATGATTATGAATGTTAGGATGATGTGCTTGAGTAATCTAGAGAGAACCTAACCAAGACCCTACATGATAGGTCCCCCCTAAATTCCATGAAATGAATGAATGTGGTTTAATTGTTCTTCAACATGATTGGGTTTGATTTTGATGTGGCATGTTCATCCCATGTATGATTTTACTAAATTCCATGACATGATTGAGTGTTGTTTATTTGCTCTTCAACATGATTAGGCTTGATATGGTATGGTATGGTATGTTCATCTCATATGCAATCATAGTATAACCTTTCTTCATGTGGCATGCATGATTACATTAATCCTTGTTGTATGTTGTATAGCCCTTGATCTCTTCGGTAACCCCACTCAACACGCACATACATTAATTTCATATTTTTGTTAGTAGTTGCATTGTAGAAAATCTGAATTTTTATGTTTAATGTATGAGTGCATGACTTTACTAGTGTTAGAAGGCGAATCCAGATTTGTTAGAATATTATTGAATGTCATAAACCCCTGGGTTGGTCAAGGAACTGAAGTGGGAGAATGTGGTCCCGTTGGCAGGATCATCCTGCGGCTAAACCAGTGGGTTGGGGCGGATGCAAATGGGCGACAGTAATTGAACTACATGGGTCGCTTGTACTCAATGTCGTCCATCACGTATTCTTTTGAACTCGCATGGTCTAGTTTGCTTACTGACCAACCATGTTCGTTAACCATGTTTGCTCAAGCCTGTATGGAACCTGGAACACCTTTCAACCACTGAAGCCTATTGATAACCTTTTGAAACCGATCCACTGACTCGAGAGACGGGCATGGTGGAATGGGACATTGTGTCCGAGCTGTCGGCCTCCGTTGGGGTGACGAGCCTCCCCATAGTGACCGCGAGCGATCCCTCTGCTCAGCACTCCCCATCTACTTGAAATTGGGGATGGGGAACCCGATGGGATCAAGGATTGCGGGGTCCTGGGCTCGCACGTTGAGGGGTCTTACCCTCGCAACCAGTTGAGGGCAATGATACGTGGGGTGTACCAGTTTCCCCAATCTGCTGGATGAACGGAATTAACTAAATACTCGGCTAACATTATTCATGCATCGCATTAGCTAGAATTTGGCGACTTGGCAGTTGATGTCGCAATGAGGGAGTGTTGGTCATGTGCGATCCTTAGACGAAGTCGCTCGAGGGAGTGTTGTTGCGAGGTCATGCATTATATCATGATACATGCATATGCATTAACAAGACTATTTAGGGATCTGTGAATATATGCCTTTCATTAAATTCATCATATAATTGCTACTTGTTATAACTTAAGGTTAATAGTAACCAGTGATTTAGCTACTCACTCCCACTCTGGGACGGTGTTTTAAAACACTAACCAGACCCTCTATTAGTTGCAGGTGAGGCGGAGCTCGACGAGTCGAGCGAGGTGCGCAAGGATAGGGAAGAGGAGCTTCCCTGCTTCCAAACTTTCGGCGGACCCTTTTAGTTTGAGTTCGGGCTACCACGGGGTATGGATCAGGGCCCTAGTCGATTTGGGTCATGTATGGGTGGGACTAGTTCCCTATTTAGATGATTTCGGATTCATGGTTTGAATATTTTTATATTTAGTAGCAATTGATACAGCTTTATGACATACTTATGCTTCATGCCTTGCTGAATCCTCCATTGTTTATGAAATCATCCAAATGTAATTAAAATGTGAAGTCCATTAGGGCACCCATGGCACCTGGGAATTCGGGAGCCGAGTTCTTACACGGTCCCTGAAAACCCAGGGTGGTACAAAATTACTTAAATCTCTAATGGATATGTTCACTTCCAAGACAATCTCAATAGAAAAGTGTATAAACATATATAAGATGAAAGTAGAAAAATTCTTAGGTTCCCTACAAACATACGAACTATACTTTAAAATCCCCTCTAGTGTAAAGAAATTAGCCGTACTCAAAACATCACATAAGCATTCACATAGACATAAGATTGTTAAATATGAAGTGATCGTGATGATAAGGATGATGAGGAATTATCTAGAAATTTTAAGAAATTCTTCAAGTTTAGTAGAGAGAAGAGTTGTGACAAGAAGGACAAGATATTTGAGAATCGTAAAGACAAATCTATTAAACCACCTAAGCAACTCCAATGTTACAACTATATGAGTTATTGACATTATTACCGCTAATTGCCCTAGCAAAGTAAGATCTAAAGGCAAGATTATCGCGGCAACATGGGATGATACAGAGGAATCTAAATCCGCTTCAAAAGACTTCTTTAGTGTTAAAGACCATAGTCACTTGCGTGTCTTAATGGCCTACACCACAGTATCCCTCCCTATAGTCTTGGGAGGCCATAACACCTCAAGAAGGTGACTGATTGAACCCAATGGTTAACAACCCCAAGTTCAGGGCTGTGATGTAGTAATAACTCGGTGAGACCAAAGTCGACCCAGAGGGATATTGGTGAGAATATAATAGAACTAGACTAAAGCTAATGGTTTGTCTAGATTTTTAATCTATTAGAATAGAAATGTTTTAAAACAATTAATAAAAAGGACTAAGGATCCAGGAATCCCCAATCAATAGAACTTAAACTTAATTTATTTTCTCAAGTTGATAACTTAATTAGAACTAGATTTTAATCCATTCTAGTCGGAAGATAAAACAATAGAATTAATCACAACATCTAATATAGATTAGAATGATGATAAGGTTGATCTCTCATGAAGGTCTAAGTAATCAATCACAGGGAATCAAAAGTATCTAATATACCCAGATGTGACAATAGATCAATCAATTTTATAAATTGATTCCTTCTCCAATCTAGGAATTCAATTACATCCAACCACAATTTAGCATAAAAACTTAAACTTTCATTGAAAAATAAATTTAATATCAAATATCTATTAAAAAGTTCATTCAGTAACCTTAGCTAAGAGATTAGTCAAGCCTGACTAACATCTTAAACAAAAATAAAAGGAACGCATGAAAAACAAAGCAAAACCGAAGGATTAAAGTAGAAGGACAGCTCCATAAAAGCTCCACCGCCTCTAGGTCTCTCTCTTAAGCCTTAATTCGTATGTAGGATAGTCTAAAAAATCTCCTTAAATAAGAAAAATCTGCACTGACTTTGGATCGACTTCAAAATTCTACACTTTCGTTACACTTCGGTGGCACTAGCGATAACCTTCAGTTGCAGCCGAATTTCCTCAGAATTTATCTGGAGTCTCTGTCTCCTCTAGGTTGCACCAAACTCTCCTTTGGTCGTGCCTAACAATCGAGCCAAATTAATTCCGAAAATCATTATTTCTCGTTGGACTATTTTTGGCACCTTCGATCGGACTGAACCTACCGTAGGTGAGACCGAATAGTTTGTTATTTCTGTTATTGAACTGTATGATTTTTTAGTCTTTTTGTCATATTTGGTACTTGGTTTTCTTGGATATTTGGCATTCGAATTCTTTAATATTATCCTCCAAATATCAACTTCTTTACTTGATCATTCTTTAATATTTAATTCTTCCTTCTTAAACATGATTGCATCTTTAATTTTCAAATTACCTCACATGTAAAAAAAAAAAAAAAAACACATGTTAATTTAGCACCTAAATGCATAGAGATAATGTAATTGGGAGGATAAATATGTTATATGTAGGCTTAATCTCACCCATAACCATCATTTTGCTAGTCTTGAGCAAAACATGCGAAAAATACTAAATTCAAAAATATATTTTCAAAAGAGTCAATCCTATAATCTCACATTATTTTAAATCAATTTAATATGAAGATAACCAAATCCAATAATATCAAGCATAATATTCACCTAAGCTCTGATACTATAATAAATGTTCTAATTAAGTTCAAAGAAATAATCATGTAATTGAATAAATCCTAACATTGAGTTTCATGAATGGATTATGTAATCTAAATTTGTCATCATTACAGGTCTAGTTCTTCCACTTTCAAGTTCACAATGATAATTAAAGGAATTATCATATTAACCAAAGCCTAAACCAGAACGAATCTTATAGTCCAATATTTCACTCTTCCAGCTTTTGATTATTTCATCGACAACTTTCACTCTACATTTCATTAATTTTTAAAAAAAAAATTAAAATAAAAAAATTGTCCATACATTCTTATTCTTTTTTCCTATACCAAACAGTCTTTTTATAGACAATTCAATAGGTAACCGTTTTTAACAACTATTTTTAGCTAGGTATTTCTTTTTCTTTTTCACTTGAACATAATAATTAAATTCTATAGGCTTGATTCCTAACATTCTCAATAATCATCAAGTCAACAATTCATTAAACAACTAAACTCTAATGTGTAAGATAGATATGGCATATTATATTCATGATTCAATCAATGTTCAAATTTTCCAATCAAAGATTATCAAACTAAATTTCATCTTAAAATCTATTAGGTAATTAGAATCCATGTTTCAAAAATCTTCAATACTAGATATTTTATTATTCCAATTCTCATAATATCTCTTGAAAACACCCAAGATTACAGAAATCATCTTAAAAATTCAGCTTAAATTGAAGATTTTTCCAATGGAAACCCCACCCCAAACTAAATTTTATATTGTCCTCAATGTATGAGATATATGAAATATAAACAATATGAGAGCAACAAAATAAAGACGAGTGGGTGAAAACAAGTATCTAAAAGACGACATATATGTTGCAAAAGGATGTCTCAAATCTTTTATTCACCCCGCTGCTCGACAGATCGAGGGGGTTACTCAACCAGTCGAGGCCCGCTTGACTCGAAGTCCAGCGTGTTTTTCTTTTGGGTGTCCAGGCCGCTCGACCAGTCAAAGCCTTGGCTTGATTAGTCGAGGGTTACACAACCCACGCGTGAACTACGTAAATTTGAGGCAGTTTCCGGACTGTTCTAAAGTCAGTGCGAAAGGGGTGTTTCCTAAACTATAAATAGGGGTCCCTAGGGCTATTCTAAAGCATGGAAAGGCTTTCTAAAAGTTTTTCAAGGGTTCCTAAAAGGGTTTTAAGGTTTCTAAAGGGTGCAACAAGGGTGAGATTAGAAGTTGTTTGAATCGGATAAGTCCTTTCTCTTTGTAATTTCTATTTTCATAGTGGAATTCTGTCGCTTTGTGCCGTGGTTTTTTCCTACAAGGGTTTTCCACGTAAATCGTTGTGTTCTCTTATGATTGCTTGGTGTCATTGGATTGTTATCTTAGATCTAGATCTATGTGATTCCACAACACAAATCCCTAACAAGTGGTATCAGAGATATCGTTGGGGCACAGATCTGAATCTGAGGGAATTGTAATAATAGCAAGCACTAGGTATGAGATTGAGAAGTACTCAAGGAAAAATAATTTTGAGTTCTGGAAGATCAAGATGATCAGTTCCTTAATCAAGCAAGGCGAAGATGGTGCTCTTGAGGAGCGAATGTCTATTGTGACTGATGATTGAAAAGGCCAAGCTATATGTCCTAGAGGGGGGGTGAATAGGACTATGCCAAAATTAAAACTTTAACAGCGGAATAAAACAAAAGATATAGCTAAATAAATAAATCAATTCTATATGTAGAATTAAAAGCAACCTCAATAAACAGGTATTGAGAGGTTGATACGAATTCAGTTCTAAGGACAACCTTACACCATAAAAACCAAGGGTTTATGGCAGGACAAACTTATTCCTAGAACGTCCTTTGTATCAAAAACTCAAACCGAAGAGGAATAAATAAATAGCAAAGAATTGAAATAACTTGTACGAATTTAAACCTAAATTATTACAACATTCCCCATTGTGCTTGAAATGTAAAAATTACAACATTTACATCTACACATACATTCCACAATTCTGAATGATAAAGAATAGGAAAATAAAACTCACATCAACAGAACACAAGGAGTTATAGTGGTTCTCCTGTGTGTACACTAACTGTTCAAAAACAGCCACACAGAATGCTACTCCACTCTTAATATCCTTACACAGGGGATATTAGCGTTCACTAATAAAATAGGTTTTACAGGTTCACCTAAAACCTTCACAATTGTGTCTTTTCAACTAGGGCTTACACAATTCAAAAACCCACACTCTCTGAGTTTTCTGGCTCTCCTCAGATAACCAACACAATGAGATTTTTCTGGCGAATCTTAAACAAAAACCAAAAGAATAGAAATTTTATAGAATTGTAAAATACCTGGATTTCTCCTTTCGTAGCAGCCCGGTAGAACCAATCGGAGTAACAATTCGAATCAACGTTCAATGTCCAATACTCACTTTGAAATGGTTCTAAGTTTTAATTGATTTTAGATTTAAACCAATTGGGCGTAGCTATATTTGATTTTGATTCCAAGAAGAAGGAATACAACAATTCCTCTTTTCAAATAAGATTGGAATATAGAAACAAAATCAAATAAAATAAGCTAGCAAAAAGAGAAAATAATTATGCACAAAGTAACTTAAAATGAACACTAACTTATCTCAGAGTGGAGCGTTGAATTTTCTTGAATTCCGTTATCAATCTCTAAAATTCATGTTCAATTTATAGGTGAACAAATCACGTCTACGACTGGTCTTAGGAACCCTTCGACTGGTCGTAGATCCAACAGCTTTTTAAAATTTCTGAGCGCGATCCTGAAAACCGTTCTACGAGTGATCTTAGGGAGTCTACGGCTGGTCGTGGACCACCTACAACTGGTCGTAGCTGACCTACGACTGGTCGTAGACAACCAGATTTAGTTTCTGTAGTTTGAGTCATAGAATCATGACTGGTCGAAGGTCGAGTCGTGACCTCCCTACGACCGATCGAACAATCTCCAGGACTGGTCGAAGCACAACAAAAAAATTTTGAAAATCTTCAACAACTTAGGACTGGTCGTGGAATTTCTTGGACTGGTCAAAGCAAAACTAGGACTAGTCGAACAAGGTCTAAGACTGATCTTAGAATCGACCAAATTCATGTAAGAAGACTTATCTTGAATTATGTATTCAAAATGACCTACCCTAAGGTCAAACTATGGTCTATCATACCTGGGACATGAAGTATGAACATTGAACTTCATTTTTTCAGATGATGGTTAACCTTTGAAGCTTGAGATCTCTACTTGATGTTGCTTGATCTTGAGATCTTCTACAGCTTGAATTTAAACTTCAACTTGAGTTGTACTTGAGTCTTGAAATGCACTTGAGTCTTGAACAAACACTCTTCTTATTGATGTGGTTCTGAACATTGATGCATACTGAAGAGGACAAAGTACATAACTTTGCATTTCTTGAAGCAGAGCACCATACATGTCTTGAACTATTGTGATGTCATCTTGAATCAAATATATCAACATACAAGCACAAGACACACAGATAGAGATTTTGGCACACAAGATTTTTTGGCACCACAAAATTTAACAATCAAAGGAGCATGAGACCATAGCACTTACAATCTCCCCCTTTGTCAAATTTGTGACAAAACATACTTCAATAGGAGAAGCACAATATACACATTAACGAATCATGCACCAGTTGTCATTAAGTAGCACAAGCTCATTATTTATATACTCCCCCTGAGTAGCAGCACATATCCAAATATAACCAATATATAACTACTCATATCCATAAGCAAACTCATATCCATAAGCAATCAAACCTTCTCCCCCTTTTTGTCACAAAATGACAAAGGAAGCAGCAAAGTAAAGGATAATATTTAATGGAATAGTTGAAGTAACTCGATAATATATAATAAAGTAAAAGCTCAAAATCCATTAGCTAAAGCAAATAAAAGTCAGCAATCCAAACAAGTCATCCAAAAATATAGTTATTACAACCCAAAATGTAAAACAACTAGTCAGATCCTGAAGAAGAAGGAAGAGAAATGGTAGGATCAAGATTATACATCCCCTTGTTCAAGCGCTTAAGATACTTGCGCAAATATTTGAACCGAAGATCATGTGCCACATTCATATTCTCGACCTTCTCTTCTAGAGCATGAAGACGAGTATCAAACTCAGAAGGCTCATAGTCTGGATCATTACCAGAATCTGATTCAAGTTCATCAAATATATCATTCATATCAACATCGGTAGGAAGATCTCCAGCTTCATCAAATATACCAGCTCCACCACCACCAACATCTACTTGGCCACGAGCCAATCCCAATTTCATCTTATTAAGATTCGTATTGTTAAATATAAGATGATGGATGGGAGCCTCTCCAATACGCATAACAACTAGTATATGAGTAGCTAACACAGTCATAAGATAGGCAAATGGAATATCACTATGACCCGGATGGAGACGAAATTGAATGATGGAATCACAAATCAAAGAAGGTAAGCAAAGTTTAGAACCAGAAACCACAGAGTGCAAAACACGAACCATAAAGGTAGTTAATTCTATCTTATTACCAGAACGAGGATACACATTAGAAATAAAGATTCTATGAAGTACCCTGTATTTGGGTAACAAATACCTTGAGGGGAGCGCATTCCCTTTATGAGTCCATTGCACATTCAGATTACATAAGTCTCTAGTAAGCATTCGCTTTTTAGATTCAGAAGGTTTTTCAATTAAAGTATGAATTGGAATACCCTCCTCATTTACTGGAATGTCCATAAGTCCGGCAATTAGATGACGGTCTACATGAAATGGACCTTCTCTAGTATCAATATTAAAAGTTAAATTTTCAAAAGAGAAACCTGAGATACATGCACACATGGCCTGTGCAATAGACTGGTATGCAGGCCCACCCCAATGTAAAATGTTATCCCAACCTACAGTTTGAAGGAGTGGAAAGATACCAAAAGGAGCAATATGATCAATGGAAACTGGTCTCTCAAAAATAACGTTACGCAAACGCAAATCCCGTACATCACTGGGATCATCTCCGGGAGACCGAAGATGACGCTGAGTGATTGAGGCTGATCCAGAGGATGATGGACCACAGGAAGTTTTTTTTCCCTCTAGCATCCATATCAACCACAAGATTCAAGGAACCAAGAAGATTCAAAAGATTTGTAGTGGGGTTTTGACAGATCAGTTTTTTCACAATGAAACCCCAATCTTGCAATGAAAGGACAAATAGATCACTCCAAAAGTAAAATAGGAGTACAATTAGCAAGAATCTACAAGAAAAATGCAAAAGAACACTAACCTTGAAGAACAAAGAAGGTGGGTTCGACTGGTTGGTCGTATGCTCATTGGAGATGAAAAAGGAAATGAAGAAGATGAGATTTTTCCCAATTTTAAAAAGCATCACTGAGTTCCACGACTGGTCGTGGATGTGCTCGACCAGTCGTACCAAGACCGGTCGCGGACATACATGACTGGTCGTGCACAGACAAAAATATGCATTTTTATAAAAAAAAAATTGAAATTTAAACCTTGAAATTATCAAATATAAATACAATATGATACAAGTATGCAAGAATATTCAATTTAAATTACACATACCAAGATCAAATTTCAATTTACTAAACCTGATTTTGTCGAGCGGTTTAGTGAATATGTCGGCAAGTTGAGTCTTGGTTGGAATGTATTCTAAGGATATTAATTTTTCTTCAACTAATTCACGAATATAATGATACCTAATATCAATATGCTTAGTACGTGAGTGCTGGATTGGATTTTTAGAAATATTTATAGCACTAGAATTATCACAATATAAGACCATAGAATCTTGTGTTATTCCGTAATCGCTTAACATACGTGTTGAGGGTCAAATATTGCATATCAGACCCTAGTAATTACGTAATTTTACAAATATGGTACTGTTTAATAGCTCAATTTAACTGTGTTTATGCTGTAATGTGTGTTTAGGAGCTTGGACGGAAAAAGGATGATAAATGCATGGGATTAACGCTCCAGGCCATGAACGGACTCCAGGGGACCAAGATCAATGGATTTACATGCCAGTGATCCGTGAAATTGGAGAAATTGAAGTTCAAGAGGCCTGAAAGTTAGCCAGAATGCAAGATTACAGATTTCCCACCATCTGATTGGCTCAAAACTTTATACAGGGTCCGAGGATGCTAAATTAACCGCACACGTCGAAATCCAGCCCTCGAACTCCTTTTGAAGTGGTCCAATGGACAAATCAGCCCATAAACCATTGAATTTGGGCCCACTTGAGATTTGGATATGCTTAAGAGTTGGGATCAACTGTTTAAATTGAATGATAAACCGAATGGACGGAACGGATTTCTCAAAAAAAATCAGAGTGGATCCCACATGTATACATACATGTACATAGTGCATGTTTACCGGCTGTGCACCGAACCTGAGGAAGTCGGTCAGCATACGCTGACCGACTCCCATTCAAAAAATAGAAAGTCCGTTTCGGACTCTGCTACGAACCGAATAGAGAGTCCGTTTTGTTTACAGTGGACCCCACCCTTCATCAAAAATGTTGATCTGGACCATCCATTGGCCTCCTAACATGCTTCTCATCACTGCCTAGGTGGAAGAATTTCAAACTAGAGCAGAGGATGGTTTTTCAACCGTTCAAACACGGGTTGAACGGCAGCAAGAAAATCTCTGTGGACCACACTGAAACTGAAAAGAAATCGACCCTTCCTGACCGAAATTCAGAGGGGAATACGGTGGACGGAGTGGATTTCTCAAAATGATACCAAAGGGGGCCCCACCATCGTCACTGCGTAAGGAATACGTAGTCCCTGTTGCAACCGGACGCTGTCCGTGAATTGTGGGCAGTCGTGGGCCAAGCTCATAGTTTTATTGAACAATCCAGACCGTCCATCAAGTGCGGATCCCAATTTCGAATAACCTCTCAGTTATTTCTCCGAAATCAGAGGCTACTTGGAGGCATAAGTTCGGCTGCAACTTGACCGTGCGCAGAAGGAGTCTCGTTTAAAAACGGAAACTACCGTTCCTGTTAAAGGATGACGTGGAGGATCTTGCGGCGGAAGTTGTTTCAGCAACTCTTCACAGACGGAGGAGCTCTATAAGAAAGAAAAAAAGAGGTGGAAAAAAAGGAGACCCACGACAGTGAAGAAGAGAGAGAGAGAATTGTTTATGTTTTTGTTGTTTTCTTCTCTTTATTGTTGAGAGATCCAGCCAATCATGGTTGGCTAAACCTCTTAGCTAGGGCTAAGAGGTGAAGCTTGTAGCGGGATGGGAGGATTCTGCGGCTTGGATTATGTCAGTTGAACTTGTTTTGATCGGTTTGATTTTAAGGAAGAATTGGGTTTTTAATGGTTTAATGTGACTGATATTACATTAGATCTGCAATGGCTTGAGTTTTTTCTCTTTATTATTCTGCTTATGCGATTAGGAAGCCCTGTTGTTCACCATCGTCTCCTAGGCATGGTTGGATGACGGAACTCTTCCTGACATTCATACATCACACAGGTTGGTTGTGGATTGGTTTTTACTCTGTTGTTTGCTTTGTCTCATGGGCATGGTTTTATGATGGAATCCATTCTGATTTACAACCATCTGATCTATTGAAACTAGATTAAACAAAGTTCAGTCTTAATTTTAGATTATATCTCTCAACTGGATGAAGATGGGACTCTAAGTTCCGTTGAGTACTTGAAACAAGTGTAGATCTCCCTGATCTCTACAAGTGGATCCTCTGAATCCCTAGTTTCCTTTCCATGAATTCTCTAAGTTTTAGATTCCTAATTCACCATTATTCTCTTATAGTTACTCGATTTAAATTTTATCTTGTTCTAGTTCTAGTCCTAGTTAGTTTCAGATTACGTACAGGTTTCAGTCCCTGTGGATTCGACCTCGGTCTTACCGAGTTTATTACTACATCACAACCCTATACTTGGGGAGTGAACAATACTTTTCATCCAAACAAGCTGAGTAGATGCATTTCCAGCTGCAACATATTCAGCCTCAGTAGTTGAGAGTGATACAGAACTTTGCTTCTTGCTAAACCAAGAAACTAAGCAATTCCCAATATAAAAACAACAACCACTGGTTGATTTTCTATCATCGATATTACCAGCCCAATCAGCAGCAGTGTACCCAGCCAACTAAACACTAGTATCATATGGATACCAAAGACCCAAGTTAACGGAACTTGTGACATATCGAATAATCCACTTAACTGCAATTAGATGTGATTCTTTAAGGTTAGACTGATATCTAGCGCAAATACCAACACTTAAAGAAATATCAGGTCTACTAGCAGTTAAGTAAAGTAGACTACCAATCATACTTCGATACAATTTAAGATCCACATCTTTACCTGTTGAGTCCTTTAAGAGTCTTAAAGTTGTACTCATAGGAGTATCAAAATTCTTACCGTTCTCAAATCCGAACCTTTTAATCAAGTTCAAAGCATACTTAGTTTGGGAAATAAAAATACCATCAGGTTGTTGTTTTACTTGTAACCCTAGGAAATAATTTAATTCCCCAACCATACTCATTTCAAACTTAGATTTCATTAAATCTACAAACTCAACAGTCATGTTAGTACAAGTTGATCCATAAATAATATCATCAACATAGATTTGAACCATTACAATATCATCGTTATGTTTCTTAACAAAGAGCGTCTTATCGACACTACCCATCTAAAAATTATGGCTCAGTAAGAACTTGGTCAGTTTCTCGTACCATGCCCTGGGAGCTTGTTTTAGACCATAGAGAGCTTTTTTAAGACGATACACATGATCAGTAAATTTAGGGTCTTCAAACCCTATAGGTTGTTCAACATATATCTCTTCATGTAAATTGTCATTCAAAAAGGCACTCTTTACATCAATTTGATAAATTTTAAACTTCCTAAAGCATGCAATGGAAATAAAAAGTCTGATTGATTCAAGACGAGCTACAGGAGCAAAGGTTTCATCATAGTCAGTACCTTCAATCTGAGTGTACCCCTGTACAACTAACCTTGCTTTATTTCGAATAATATTTCCAATTTCATCAGACTTGTTTTTGAAAATCCATTTTGTTCCAATAATGTGTTTATCTGTAGGTCTAGGAACAAGATACCAAACATCATTATGAACGAATTGATTAAGTTCTTCCTGCATAGCAACTATCCAGTTTTCATCAAAAAGCGCTTCTTTTATGTTTACCGGTTCTATCTGGGATGTAAAGCACACGTAATTACATGTCTTCTAATTGTCTATGAGTGCGCACGCCAGTGAGAGGATTTCCCAGAATTTGAGTGGTAGGATGGTCTTTGACAGTCATTAGTTCAGAATTATCTTAATTTGATGAAGTATCTGGTTTTTCAATCAAAAGAACTTCATCCTGATCAGAACTTGGGTCAGGTGTATTCAAGTGATCATCTATGACTACATTAATAGACTCTTGAATAACACCGGTCTTTTTGTTCAATACGCGATATGCGCGACTGTTGAAAGAGTATCCTAAAAGGATTCCTTCATCACTCTTAGTGTCAAACTTTCCCAAATTTTCTCGGTCACGCAAAATATAACACTTGCTGCCAAAAAATCGAAAGTATTTGACAGTCGGCTTCTTATTGTACCACTTTTCATAAGCCGATTTATTTTCAGATTTACATGTATACACTCGGTTAATAATATAGTAGGCGGTATTCACAGCTTCAGCCCAAAGATTTTTAGGGAGCTTCATACTATTTAACATTACATTTTCCATTTCTTGAAGCACTCTATTTTTTCTCTCCACAATTCCATTTTATTGTGGTGTTTTAGGTGCAGAGAATTCAGGCGATATTCCCTGATCGCTACAGTATTTCTCAAAACTGTTATTTTCAAACTCATATCCATGATCACTACAGATCTTACAAACATGAGAACCTTTTTCAGTTTGGATTCGTTTGATGATTTTTTTTAACTTCATCAAGTGTTTCTGATTTGTCCCTCAAAAATGAAACCCAAGTGAATCTGGTATAATCATCTACGATAACCAATATGTATTTTTGCCACCTCGACTCTCCATTCTAGTTGGTCCAACAAGATCCATGTGGAGCAACTCGAGTGGTCTTGATGTGGCATTGGAGTTCACCTTTTTGTGAGAGCTCCTAGTTTGTTTACCATACTGGCATTCACCACAAATTTTGTCTACTTTTTGCAACTTAGGTAGATCTCTAATTAGTTCTCCTTTGCTCAATCTGTATTTATTACAGTAGTGTACATGTCCAAGGTGTTTATGTCATAATTCCGTCTCATCGGTATGGACCATGTAACATGAATGATTAGATGAGCTGACATCGCTTACTATATAACAGTTTTTAGAAGTTCTGCAACCAGTTAATATTACAAACCCTTTTTGTCTATAACTTCACAACCTTGATTGAAAAATTTCACACTATGGTTGTTAACGCATATATGAGATATGCTTAACAGGTTGTGTTTTAACCCCTCAACATATAAAACATTCTAAAATAAGGGGAGGTTATAGAGTTGAACAGTACCTTGGCCAATAATCTTGCAATTGCTAGCATCACCAATTGTGACTGACCCATCAGTCATATCTTTAAGATCGGTGAATAGAGCCTTGTCACCTCTCATATGCCTGGAGCATCCACTATCTAGGTACCACTTTGAATGGCTTGTTGCTTTGAAAGCAGTGTGGGCAACCAAGCAGGCAACTTTAGGAACCCATTTCATAACAGTTTTGGGTTTAGAATAGTAGTTGGTCTTCTTTTGTTTGTAGTTGTAAGAATGACCTGTTGAGTTAGATTTTAAGAGCTCCTTGAGCAGATCAACTATCTTTTCAGCTAGTGGGTTTCGGTTCTGATTTTCGAAGTTGACATAGTTACTTTTAGGTTTTTGAAAAGTTTTTGTATTTTTAGAACAACTTTGATAAGTACTTTTCCCTTTTGAGTTTGAGGACTCTCCTTTCACAAACTTAGGAGAAGTATTTTTCTGTTTAGGAGGTATATACATATCATAGCCCAATCCGGATCTATCACCACATTTTCTTGATCCAGATAATAGTTTTTCAAACTTTGGATCACCTTGGGCATACCTCCATGTATCCTTTAAACTTAAAAGAGAGGATACTTCATTTTTAAGTTTCTCATTTTCAGATTTCAAATTTTCAATCAGGGAGGTTTTGAATTCTAAATCACATTTTGATTTTTCAAAACAATCTGAAATTTGGGATTTTTCTAAAACAAGTGATTCAAAACATTCTTTCAGTTTAAAAAACTTTTCTTTTTGAAGTTTAAGTTTGACAGCAATTTTACAACTTTCCTCCTATAGGGCATTGTACGCATCTTGAAGAACATCTTCATTTTCACATTCACTGTTCAGATTTTCTTCACTTGTTGAATCATTATCTGAAAATGTGAATTTGGCTAGAGTCATAAGGGCTTTAACTTAACTGCCTGACTCAGTTTCAGAATAACCTGATTCAGAAGAAGCTTCAGATTCAGAGGATTCATCCCAAGTAGCCAACATATCCTTCTTTTTGGGTTTGTCCTTTTTAGGACACTTGTTTGCTAAATGCCCATATTCTTGGCAGTTGTAACATTGACTATCTTTCAAGGACTTCCAAGTTTTAGATTTAGGTTTAGATCTTTTCTTGTCATTTGATTTTTGAAAATCTACCATTTTCTTGCTTTTGAAAATTTTGTAAAACTTCTTTGCTAAAATAGCCATATCATCTTCAGAATCAGAGTTTTCTTCAGAAATATTTTTAGAAGATTTAAGAGCGATAGATTTACCTTTAGGAGCTTTAAAGTTTAACTCATAGGTTTGTAAAGAACCAACTAGTTCTTCTACCATCATATTGTCCGTATCACGAAGTTCCTGCATCGTAGTTACTTTAAAGTTGAACCGTTCAGGAAGTGAGCATAGTATCTTTGCACACACTTTACTTTCAGGGATTTTATCGCCAAGACCCCACATAGAGTTTACAATGTCATTTAATCTAGTATAGAAGTCCATAAACATTTCATTTTCCTCCATGTGAATTTCTTCAAATTTGGTTGTGAGGAGTTAAACTTTAGATTTTTTTACAATTGAAGTACCCTCGTGTGTCATTTCTAACATATTCCAAGCTTGCTTTGCAGTATCACAGGATATGATTCTTTTGAACTCATCCGGTGATAGTGCACAAGTGATTGCCTTTAGTGCTTTTGCATTGGCACTACTCTCACATTTCTGAAGAGTGGTCCATGAGAAAAATGGTGTAACTCTCATTGATTTTGAACCATCGATACCAGTCACTTCAGTGGTAGGAGGGTTCTATTCAGTCACTGTAGCAAGTCACACGTTCTCATCCATTGATTTGAGGAAAATCCTCATCCTGGCTTTCCAATAGGCATAGTTGGAGTCATCAAAAGGTAGAGGCCTAGTGACTGAAAGGCTATCAAATTTTGACATCTTATATATATATAGCTTAGATCATTAACTTAATAAATGAATCCAAAAATAAAGCAATTAAAACAAGCTATTAGGCACTAATACCACTTGAAAAGGCCAAGCTATATGTCCTAGAGGGGGAGGTGAATAAGACTATGCCAAAATTAAAACTTTAACATCGGAATAAAACAAAAGATATAGCCAAACAAATAAATCAATTCTATATGTTGAATTAAAAGGAACCTCAATAAACAGGTATTGGGAGGTTGATACGAATTCAATTCTAAGGACAACCTTACATCATAAAAACCAAGGGTTTATGGTAGGACAACCTTATTCCTAGAACGTCCTTTGTATCAAAAACTCAAACCGAAGAGGAATAAATAAATAACAAAGAATTGAAATAACTTGTAGGAATTTAAACCTAAATTATTACAACATTCCCCACTATGCTTGAAATGTAAAAATTACAACATTCACATCCACACATACATTCCACAATTCTGAATGATAAAGAATAGGAAAATAAAACTCACATCCACAAATCACAAGGAATTATAGTGGTTCGCCTGTGTGTACACCAACTGTTCAAAAACAGCCACACAGAATGTTACTCCACTCCTAATATCCTCACACAGGAGATATTAGCGTTCACTAATAAAATAGGTTTCACAAGTTCACCTAAAACCTTCACAATTGTATCTTTTCAACTTGGGCTTACACAATTCAAAAACTCACACTCTCTGAGTTTTCTGGCTCTCCTCAGATAACCAACACAATGAGATTTTTCTGGCGAATCTCAAACAAAAACCAAAAGAATAGAAATTTTACAGAATTGTAAAATACCTGGATTTCTTCATTCGCAGCAGCCCGGTAGAACCAATCGGAGTAACAGTTCGAATCAACATTCAATGTCCAATACTCACTTTGAAATGGTTCTAAGTTTTAATTGATTTTAGATTTAAACCAGTTGGGCGTAGCTATATTTGATTTTGATTCCAAGAAGAATGAATACAGCAATTCCTCTTTTCAAATAAGATTGGAATATAGAAACAAAATCAAATAAAATAAGCTAGCAAAAAGAGAAAATAATTATGCACAAAGTAGCTTAAAATGAACACTAACTTATCTTAGAGTAGAGCGTTGAATTTCCTTGAATTCCATTATCAATCTCTGAAATTCGTGTTCAATTTATAGGTGAACAGATCACGTCTACGACTGGTCTTAGGAACCCTTCGACTGGTCGTAGATCCAACAGCTTTTTGAAATTTTCCAGCGCGATCCTGAAAACCGTTCTACGACTGGTCTTAGGGAGTCTACGACTGGTCATGGACCACCTACTACTGGTCATAGACAACCAGATTTGGTTGTTGTAGTTTGAGTCGTAGAATCATGACTGGTCGAAGGTCGAGTCGTGACCTCCGTATGACCGGTCGAATAGTCTCCAGGATTGGTTGAAGCACAACCAAAAAATTCTGAAAATCTTCAACAACTTAGGACTGGTCGTGGAATTTCTTGGACTGGTCGAAGAAGAACTAGGACTAGTCGAATAAGGTCCAGGACTGATCTTAGAATGGACCAAATTCATGTAAGAAGACTTATCTTGAATTATGTATTCAAAATAACATACCCTAAGGTCAAACTAAGGTCTATCATACCTGGGATATGAAGTATGAACATTGAACTTCATTTTTTCAGATGATGGTTAACCATTGAAGCTTGAGATCTCTACTTGATGTTGCTTGATCTTGAGATCTTCTATAGCTTGAATTTAAACTTCAACTTGAGTTGAACTTGAGTCTTGAAATGCACTTGAGTCTTGAACAAACACTCTTCTTATTGATGTCGTTCTGAACATTGATGCATACTAAAGAGGACAAAGTACATAACTTTGCATTTCTTGAAGCAGAGCACCATACATATCTTGAACCATTGTGATGTCGTCTTGAATCAAATATATCAACATACAAGCACAAGACACACAGATAGAGATTTTGGCACACAAGATGTTTTGGCACCACAAAATTTGGCAATCAAAGGAGCATGAGACCATAGCACTTACAATGATGAATGAAATACTCTTGATAAGAAGGTTTTATCTTCAATCCGTTTATGTCGCATGAATAAGGTTCTCTACAATGTCATGAGGGAGAAAACTGCGTCTAAGTTGGGGGCGAAGTTAGAGGATGTCTATGCGAATAAATCCTCTGAAAATCGCTTACACTTGAAGCAGCAGTAGTATAGCTTGAATATGGTAGGGGGTGGAGATCTGGAGGCTCACATTAACAACTTTAATAAATTGGTTTGGAAATTGCTGGATAGGGAGGAAGTGATGAAAGATGAAGAACAAGCATGTATGTTGTTGAATTCTCTTCCGGCATCATATGAGTCATTCAAGGACATAATGTGTACCACAAATAAAACCCTGAGTGTCACACCGTTATCTCAGCCTTCAAGGGAAGGCTATGAGAAAGATAATGTGACGCCCCAAACTCGAAAAACGGGCTCACAAAATTTTTAATCACCGAATCCGGCGCCGACAGCCTCCGTAGTGCCCCATTCTTGGCTTCCGGCACCCATATGCCTGATTCCAATCCTGTGATCCTACAAGGAAGATTTTCAGTATGAATTTTTTTTTTTAATGAAGCATAACCACAAGCTTAACCAAGTCACAAAACAACATCACCACATATCCACTATATCAAAAACTTTAAGTACAAGGCGAAATGGAAAATACAAGGTGATCAAAAGCTCCAAAATAATCTGATACGCGCTCCTCCTCAACGCTGTTACGAACCAACGTCACCTGCACGCAATGGTTGTGCATAAGCTTACAAAAGCTTAGAGGGTGGTGTAAGTATGTGCGCAAGGCAAGCGTCAAGTGTACAATATCAGAATAATACGGAAATATGCGGGTAAGTCCATGAATACTATCAGCTGTACTAATGTTATGTGATGCAAGGCATGAATGCTATCGGTCATACTAAGGTCATGCGATGCGAGGCCTACGTAACCAAATGTCATATACGTGATGTAAAGCAAGCATGCCAGTTCTCATCAAGTACACATATCAGTACAGTTTCTCTCTGGGATATCATCGGGGTCTAATATACTTCACACTGACAGTAACCTCCCTAGCCGCACAGCCCAGTAAGTGGAATAGATGTAACGCCGCGAATTTCGAGGGTCGAGCAAAGGCCCAACTCCCGAGATCCGTCGCATCACTTATGCAACATAGATAATGATGATCAAATGTTGTGCGGGTTAGTGCATTTGAACATGAATGGGATTATACTAAATCAACATATCATACTCCAGAGGCGATTAAATTAAGCAAGCGGAAGACTATGATAGATATATAAAGTGTATAACTGGATATGAACCCCAAAGTATGATCATGTCACCAGGCTGAATAACTACATGTATAGTTCTAAAATATACAAAATGATAAAGGGTGATATCATCTAATCCACATCCTTGTAGCCCCGGTGACATAACTCCAGGTCTACATAGACCCGTCAAAGAGTTGCAGGTAGGAGAACTCCTCGTTGTAGAAGACAGGTTCTATCTCGTAAGCCTCACCATCATCTGCAGCTACAATAGATTCTGGTTGGTGTTTTCAAGCAACGTCTCAGAATGGGAGTGAGTGATTAACTCAGTGGAGCTATAAGGCAAAAGTTAACATGTTATCAAATCAATCAAGCAGTAATGATAAAACAGTACAACAATCATGTCCTAAATACTCTTGTCAATGTAAGAATGGTATATATTAATGATGCATGCCCTCGTCTACACTCCCTCTGCGACATTATCTCATGATCGCGCATGCCAAACTCTCACTGTGCTCAACGCCCATGCCAAAGGCACATGCAATGCGGTGCATGGTCGTGTTAGCCAAGTTCTTACTTAGACTTATTCATACAGCAGTTTGGGAAGCTAAGGTACCTCCTTTTATATCATTGACTCAGACAATGATCCATCTAGGGTCGTTAATCCTAGTTAATCACATACGATAGGCAAGTTCGCGAGTTCACACTATAGGTCGCTACGAGAGGCTCGTCACCTCAGCGTAGCTTTAATTTACACTCGAGGTCAATACGAGAGACTCGTCACCTAATCGTATGCCTATTTTATACTCGAGGTCACTACGGGAAGGCTCATCGCCTTAGCGTAGGCCGACAGCTCGAATACGGTGTCCCATACACCACCATATTTGACTCAAGAGTTTGTATTGCTCACTGGTCACTACGGGGAGGCTCGTCACCCCAACGTAGGCCGACAGCTCGACCATGGTGTCCCATACACCACCATGCCCGGCTGATAAGTCTTAGCAGATCGTGGTACCAAAGTTAAACGAGCTTTATACTGGTAAGTGGTACTTTAGATTCAATCAATTGCGTCCATACATGGTAAACACACATTAGGCCAATCGGGTTCCTTGACAAGCTCGACCGGTACGAGCGTACGTTAAATTAATCGACATGGAGCGCACACACTCCTTGTCACCTAACCACTGTCGATAATCCCCGTACAACTCGGAATCATTGAATGTATCCACTGTGGCGAAACTAGTTCGACCACTAATCGTAAACTGTTACTGATTGCCTGGACTACGTATTAGTCCCAATCATAATCAAACAAAATAGGCATTCATATGTGATAGTCAAAACAACATGTGATAACCAATTCAAATATAAATCTTATTTAAGCATTTTAACAAACACATAGTGCACATGTTATCATACATAGGCATTTCATCCATAAAGCACGTAGTAGCGATATAGGTTACATGAAGAAAACTGTAACTGTAGATATGATAATTGAGAATCCTATCTCAATACCCTCATTAAAAGCAATCCAGTGAACAATTTCTCATTCAGACATTTTATCAAATACTTAGACTACACATATCAACATACACGTAATAAATTAGTTATACCCTATATTATCGCAAATCCTTTCACAAAGGAGTTGCCACACATACAACAGTCATTTATTCTCAATCAATAATCATGGCAAACACAAATCATAATTCCATATTCATTCAGACATTTCAACAAACACATGGGATGCATTATATTCAACATATTTCATATATAAGTGTATTGCACGGAAAACATTGCATCTAAGTACATGTGACAGCAATCGAGTTAGTCATAAATCATTAACTAACAATGAAAGCCTTGAAAACCATAACCTAAACATTTATTGTCCGCACCTTTCGTCGGTAAACTCGTATCGAACTCAGTTCGAACACTACGCTTTTGTCTACGGCACAATGGCTACCTGAATCACGAAATAGGTTAGTTATTTCGTCGATTCTTCTACTTGGATACCTAAAATAGATTAGGGTTAGGATTTCTTACCCAAAAATGGATTCGGATTCGTCGGTGTAGCGACACGGGAGAGGTGATTTATCACGTCGAGTGGCGGGAATGAATCCCAGCGATAAACCACCTCTCTCTGTTACTTCTCCTCACTTTCTCCTTCTCTTTTCTCTCTTCTCTCTCCTAGGGTTTAGGAAATTCGTATGGCTGAGAGAGGGGTGGGTTTAGGGTCTTATATAAGCCCAGAAGTGAAGTCAATGGCCCCAAGGCCATGGTATACTTAGGATATAGCCAAAAGACGTCTGTTTCGGGCCAACAGAGCTCATCTGGAGAGCCATTGCCTACATACAGTCTGGGAAAAGTTCCCTGACAATGGATCCATGTCAGGTTAAGATTTCGGTCCGATCGGATATGTGGATCGACCGTGGAGGACCAGTTTCAGTTCAATGGTCATCGTTACTCGGTCGGAGCAACAAGTACACCGACATGTGTAGGAAAATTTTTCTGATCCAAGGGTGTAGTTGGATCAGAATCTGACAGTTTGAAACCTTAAATTTGGCTTGCAAGCGAACGACCCAAATCACTTAAATCTAAGTTCATTTTCTAAAGATATTCACGTTTCTCACACACTTCGCTCCACCAGGCTCAAGTTGTGCGTTTCTATATACTATTTGGACTTGATTCCTACGATGCTTGTCAAGCCCAGTATGGTGGTCATAACCATATAGTTTTGCGGTAATCGGACTTTCGATGCGCGGTCCATGTCCGATACGGAGTTTCAGTGTGCTCCCGAGAGTAACTGGGTTTTGAGATTTATCCTAGGTTTTTAGGTAATGTAGAGTATGTGATTTTACTGGTTTTGGGTCTTACGGTTCGTATAGAAAACGGTTCCAACTAATCTACTAATTAATTCAGTTTAGTACTTAATTAATTTCTGTCTAATTTCTAAAGGATTCGGTCCTTAATGATTTCGGCCTAAGGTGATACTCAGGTCTTTGTACGGATTTTTTCCAGACGTTACAATCTACCCCCCTTAAAAAAAATATTTTATCCTCGAAATTAGTACCTTTCGTACTCCTCGAGAATCTGAGGGTAGTTCTTACGGACCTTGGCTTCCGTTTCCCAAGTAGCTTATTCCTCAGTGCGATGCGTCCATAGTACCTTCACAAGCGGGATAACCTTACTGCACAGCACCCGTTCCTTCCAGTCTAGGATACACGTCGGTCGCAGTACATAAGCGGCATCTTCACTCAATTGTACCTGCTCCCATTTGATAATGTGGGAAGGATCAAGAACGTATTTCTTCATCATCGATACATGAAATACGTTGTGCACGCCTATGAGTGGTGTGGGCAAAGCAAGGCGGTACGCTATCACACCCACTCGATTTAGAATCTGGAATGGACCGATAAATCGAGGTGTGAGTTTCCCCTTCTTACCAAATCGAAGGACTTCCTTCATGGGGAAAACTTAAGAAACACATGGTCCCCAACCTCAAACTCTAGCGGTCGCCGTTTCGTATCGGCGTAACTTTTCTGTCTGCTCTGTGCTGTCAGAAGTCAACGCCTAATAATGTCGATCTTCTCTGAGGTCGCTTGTACTAACTCTGGGCCAATCAAACTCTTCTCGTCAACCTTTGCCCAACAATGTGGTGCTCTACACGGACGCCCATACAGTGCTTCATAGGGGGCCATGCCAATACTTGCTTGAAAACTGTTGTTATAAGCGAACTCCGCATAAGGAAGATAGTCATCTCAACTGTCTTTGAAGTCAAGTACACATGCCCACAACATGTCTTCTATTGACCAGTTCCGTCTGCCTATTCGTCTATTGGTGGAATGCGGTATTGAACTTCAATTTCACACCCATTGCTTCCTGGATATGAGTCCAGAAGATAGATGTGAATCACGTATCTTGGTTCGACACGATCTCCATAGAAACTCCATGTAGACGCACTATCTCCTTGATGTACAACCTGGCCAAATCGTCTGCTGAGTTTGAGACTCTAATTGGGAGGAAACGAGCCGATTTCGTCAATCGGTCCACGATCACCCAAATGGAGTCATGCCCCTTCCTCGTCTTCGGTAACCCTGAGATGAAATCCATAGAGATGAAATCCAATTTCCATTCAGCTATAGGCATGGGCTGAAGTAAACCAGGAGGTCAGCGATGTTCGGCCTTGACCGCTGGCACGTGAGACAACGGGACACATAATCTACTATGTGGGCCTTCATGTTGTCCCATCAGTATGACCTCTTCATGTCTCGATACATCTTCATACTACCAGGATACATCGTCATCCTCAAATTATGAGTAGCTTCGAGAACTTCCTTTCTCACGTCATGAAGACTTGGGACACATAGGTCGCCATTATAATGTAAACCCCAATCCGAACCAACTCTCCATTCAGAGTCTTCCTCGTCACTAGCTTGTTTCTTCATCTTCACCAACCATTCGTCCTCCCCCTAGGCCACTATGATTCGGTCATCAAGGAGTGGTTGTACCCGAATGTGTGCGACGCTCTCGAACGGCTCCTCGTTGAGACGCGTAAGTTTCTGGTCAAAGTCTCGCACAAACTCTATCATGTTCCATTCATCGATCATCAGCGGAACTGCAAATGCTATCGTCTTCTTGCGGCTCAACGCGTCTACCACAAGATTAGCCTTGCCAAGATGGTAGAAGACCTCGAACTTGAAGTCTTTCAAGTTTTTCATCCATCATCGCTGCCTCATATTCAGGTCCCTCTGCGTAAATGTGCACCTGAGGCTCTTGTGGTCGTAAAAGAGCTCGAACTCCTCTCCATAGAGGTAATGTCTCCAGAGCTTCAATGCAAAGATGACGGCCGCTAACTCCAGGTCGTGCGTAGGGTAGTTTTCCTCGTGTTTCCTTAACTATCGCGATGCATAAGCAATAACCCTATCCTTCTGCATCAAAACACAATCCAAACCAACACGAGATGCGTTGGTGTTATCGTATACCTGACCCCCTTCTCTGGCAATACTAGCACAAGGGCAGACATCAGCTTGTCCTTCAGTTCCTGAAAGGCTGCTTCTGCCTTCTCATTCCAAGCAAACTTAAGGTCTTTCCGAGTGAGCTGAGACAACAGCCTAGTTATTTTGGAAAGGTCCCTAATGAATAGACGATAGTAACCTGCCAGGCCAAGGAAGCTCCTCACTTTAGTAACCGAATCGAGCTGCTCCCAGTCCTGAACTGCGGTCACCTTAACAAGGTCCACCGTTATTCCTTCCTTGGACACCACATGTCCCAAGAACTTGACTTCTTCTTTCCAGAAGTCACACTTTTTGTACTGAGCAAACAACTAGTTCTTCCTTAGAGTATCAAAGACTGCTCGCATGTGCTCCTCGTGATCTTCCCGACTCTTGGAGTATATTAGGATGTCATTTATAAATACGATGAATAATCGGTACTGATACGGACGAAACAGCCAGTTCATCAGGTCCATGAACACGGCCGGTGTGTTTGTGAGTCCAAACGACATCACAAGGAACTTGTAGTACCCAAAGTTGGTTCTAAACGCTGTCTTCTACACGTCCTCATCCCTGACGAGCAACTGGTGATACCCTTACTGCAAGTCGATCTTCGAGAAATATTATGTCCCCTTCAACTGGTCGAACAGATCATCTATCCTAGGCAAAGGATAGTTATTCTTTACTGTCACTTGGTTCAACCTGTGATAATCAATACACAACTGCAGTGATCCGTCCTTTTTCTTTACAAACAATACAGGTGCTCCCCCAGAAGATACACTCGGTCGTATGAAGTCTGCATCCAACAGATCGTCTATCTATCTCCTTAGTTCCTCCATCTCACATGGAGGCATGCGATACATCGGTAGAGATATAGGTGTCGCACCAGGCACTAAATCAATGGTAAAATTGATCTCGCACTAAGGAGGTAATTAAGGTATCTTCCTCAACACGTTCGCAAAATTCTGAACTACTAGCATGTTCCCAAGTGTCGGACCACCAACATTCTCTAGCAAGGTAGCATAACAACTAATGCGGTAGTACCAACTGGCCTGAACCAGGAATGTAAAGGTCGTGCCCTCAGGTCCATGGGCTGTCACCACCCTAGTATCATAATCGATATCTACCTTCATCTTAGTGAGTCAATCCATACCGAGGATCACATCGTAATGACATAGCAGGACAATAATCAAGTCGACGAGTACTGTTCTGCTCCCTACGTCTATCGAACAACCCTTACACATCTTGGTAGTGTCTGAGAAAGTCCATGTGGCGGTAAGGAGTCTCAACCCAACCATAAGACTAGTTTCCAACCCCAGTCGCTTGACTGTTGCGCATGATATTATAGAGATAGTGGACCCGGTGTCCACCAATAAGAAGACTGGTGTACCTTGAATATGTGTTGTGACTTCAAAAGTCATCAGTGTTGTAACTGCTGTCTCGGATGTCTCAGTTGCAAGTGAATGCACACGAGCTTGTTGAGGACGATTTGGTTGCGGCACCATAGGCCATTGAGGTGGCCTAAATCGAGGTGCAAGTGGCCTGTAAGAAGGCTATGCAGGTGTTGCTGATCGTAGAGGTAGAGCCGAGATAGCTGGTGGCATCTGATGATTAATCTTCTGAGGAGGCATGAAGTCGTTGTCCCTCATCGTGGTAAAGCAGTAAGTGTCAGAATGGCCCGACCTCTTGCAATAGGTACACCATACATCAGGTAGCCTCGGCTGTGTCGATGGAGTCGTAAGCCGATGAGGAGAATCTGCACGTGGCCTCTTGCCGAGGAACGGTCTGCTCAAAAAATCTGGCCGAGGCCTTGGAGCCATGGGTACACGTATATGGGATAGTCTGTCCCCGTCCTGCTCAGCTCACAAAGGCAGGTTCACTAGCTCAACATAGTTGGGTATGTTAGCGCAACACATATTCAAGCGTATCTCAAGTCGCGAACCCTCAGAGAATCGCCGCATTCGCATCGGTTCGTTCGCTAGGATCAAAGGAGCGTACCTAGCCAGCTCCGTGAACCTATTCTCATACTCGGCCACAGACATCCCTCCTTGACGGAGGTGAAGGAATTCACCCTCCTCTCGTTACGGTAGGTGAGGGGGAAATACTTCCCGTGAAAGCGTGTCTCAAAGGCCTCCCATGTCCATACATAACCAGGAGCAACGGTCCGAAAGATGCTGTCCCACCAGAGACTGGCTTCCTTCTCGAACATGTACGTGACCAGTTCAACCTGCTCTGCCTCAGTGCAGTGCAACGGCTTCAGCATCTTAGAGATGCAGTCAAGACAATACTCGGCCTCCTCGGGTCTATGAGTACCCACAAAAGTAGGAGGTCGGAAGCACTGAAATTGCTCAAATAAGCCGCTGACACTCATGTTCCCATCAGGGTGTACAGGTAATGCATACGAAACCACACTCATATTCTGGGCAAGAGCCCCTGCTATGGTGGTCCAAATCTGCTACTGTTGCTGCATAAGGAGCATCATCTACTCCAACCTATCAGGAGGAGAAGCCGCCTGAGGCATGTGAGGCGTCGAGGTAGATGCACGATTTTGCTCGAGAACCAGTGGTGCAACAGGTGTTGGCCCATTAGTGGGGCCAGTGGCCGGCTGTGAATCTGGCATAGTCTCATGATCCGGGCCTAAACTGGGATCCGTATGGCTATCACTAAAGGGAGGTGCCCCGTCACTCGATTCGCCAAGTGTAAGATGTGTCGTACTCCAAGTGCTCTTAGGTGGCATTCCTTATATACAACATTGGGTGCAACCCATGTAAGATTTAGCATGAAAACATACACTCATCCACACATCATTCACATTCCAAACCAAAAGAAACTTTATGCATTTCATTTACCAAAATTGTCACAATACATGAGATATAATCTTACATGGATCATGACAGAAGATGCATGTGAGCTAATTTAAATAAGATTTAACCACTAAAACATACTAACAACCACCCAAGCCTACAAGGGATAGTACAAAAGAAGACTAACAACAAAGCAAACTAAAAGACGACTACACATATGACTAGTCGTCCAAATCTGGTGATGGAGGAGGGGCACCCTTATCCTGCATACAGTACAGGAGAGCCTTCAAGGTGCGAGACCCCTTCTTGAATTTTGTTTCATGAAGGTCCTATTCTCTTCAAGTTCGGCCCGGGTCTCTTTGACCTCCTGTCGTAGGGCGACTTGGTCCTCCTCAATCTGGGCCAAGCGGGTTTCTAAAGCAGCCCGATCAGGGTGGTGCTCATGGGTAGCAGGAGGAGAACCCTCATCAGAGTTTGAGGCCTCCTCTTCTTCCTCTTCCTCCTCACTTCCTTCTTCATTGCTTCCTTCCTCACCTTCCTCATCCTCGCTTCCCTCTTCCGCTTCACTTTCTTCCTTTATCTCATCACCATATTCATCACAACGGGCTTGCCTTGGTCGTGGCCCAATACCCATGTTGTTGAGCGTAGAGTCATTGATAAAGTGAATCGGCACAAGCTCATTCGTAAGCCATAGCCGAACTCTCGAGCAATCTTGCATATGAGCCGGCCGAATGGGAGTGAAATATCTGTCCTAACAAGCGTGCAGTCTGTACTATCTATATCAGGACAAATGTAGGCAGGCGCAACTTGTCTCCCTGCCCCACTCTGTATAGGAAGTCCACCATCAAACGCGTGCATTCGGTGCGATTGCTCCACCTTGGGTACATATTGTGTGTGAATATGTGGTGGAGTAGGCGGAAGTCGTAAGTCATCTTTATCGCTGGAAGGCAGTTGCTTCGACTCCAATGGATCAGTTGGCCGCAAAGAAATTGCGTGCGGCGATCTCTTTCACGCACACTCTTGAGGTTCTTCTCGCTAGCATGAACCTCACCGCACTCCATGCCCATGATCCGAGCTATCACACCAACATTGATTGTGGCTTCCCACCTTTCCACGGGAATAATGAACTATAGAGGCTCCAGCGATGGGTCCCATATATGGGCGTAGAAGGCTCGGACAGTGCTCTCACAAGCACGAGACTTGCCCACAAATATGGGACCCCATCCGGCGTCCACCAGGAGGTCCATCACCAGATAAAGCCCAAACGACTTCTCATCCACGTGGACTTCGCAGAGAACTATGCGACCCTGAAATCTACCATGTGCGATGCTCGGCTGTAGGGCTCTCTCGAGCGAAACTTGGGGATCGAGGTCCCGCTTCATCCTCAGCTCTCGTGCGGCGCTTGTATTTGTTTTGGCACTCGATTTCCTTCTTGGATGGGTTTCGCGGCTAGGCCCAGCTTCATCTGTGGGAGCTCTCTTCTTTCCCATGAAGGAAAGAAGTATGGAGAGAGAAAATAGCAGCCACAAGCTCAAAAAGAGCCATGGAAGTAGAAAAAAGCTGGGAATAGGGTGGATTGTGAAGTTTAAGAGTTACGAGACACAAAAGTATAGACTTTATGCTCAAATAGGTAGGAAATAGGGAAAATGGGGAGTTGTAAGAGATGGATTTAAGAAGTATGATGGAGGGTGGGTATGTAGTGAAGAAGAAGAGAAGATTTGAGAATGGAGGGGAGATTTGAGAGAGAAAGGTGAGATTTTTAGATGTTTGGAAAGCTTGGAGGGGTGTAAAAGGGAGAAGTGAAGCAAATGGGGGGCTATAGGGGCCCCCACACGATTTTTTGGGCCCCACAGGCGTGTACACCCATCGGTCTAACCAGCCCGCTGCGGCCCGACAGGCCCGGCCATACCGAACCAAACCCCGATACATTGCGGTAGGGGCGATGCCATCGCGGTCCGCTGGACCTCTAGGTGATGGATCGCCCCAGGAATGATGGCATCCCCCACCCGGGGTGCCGGAAATGTACGGGACCCACCTCGGGTCCCACTTTTTTATGTGGTTTAGGCCCACGAGTCCGTTTGGTGCGGTTTCGGGTTCCATCTCGCATATATTTACGCTTTTTAGGTTATTTAAGTGTGGAATACATCGATTCATCGTCTAAACCCGTCGATTGACGGTCTAGAAAAGAATTGGTATCATCTCACATGATCACAAATGCCTACGGGTCCAATTTCAACGGTCAGTTTCGCCCGTCGGTGAAACTTGGAATCTTATAACTGTTTCTACGTTTCATCACTCCCTCCTAAGTCAAAGTACGTCAGTGTGCATCGTATTACCATAACCTAGGTCTAGTTTAATCCAAATCATGCTCTGATGCCAACTTATAACCCCCTGAATTTCGAGGGCCGAGCAAAGGCCCAACTCCGGAGATCCGTCGCATCACTTATGCAACATACATAATGACGATTAAATGTTGTCTGTGTTAGTGCATTTGAACATGAATTGGATTATACTAAATCAACATATCATACTCTAGAGGCAATTAAATTAAGCAAGCGAAAGACTGTGATAGATATATAAAATGTATAAGTGCATATGAACCCCAGAGTATGATCATGTCACCAGCCTGAATAATTACATGTATAGTTCTGAAATACACAAAATGATAAAGGGAAATGTCATCTAATCCACATCCCTGTAACCCCAGTGACGCAACTACAGGTCTGCATAGACTCACCAGAGAGTTGCAGGTAGGAGAACTCCTCCTCGTCATCGTAGAAGACAGGCTCCATCTCGTAAGCCTCACCATCATCTGTAGCTACAACAGAGTCTTGTTGGTGTTTTAAAACACCGTCCCAGAGTGGGAGTAAGTGATTAACTCAGTGGAGCTATAAGGCAAAGGTTAATATGTTATCAAATCAATCAAGCAGTAATGATAAAGCAGTACAACAATCATGCCCTAAATACTCTTGTTAATGCAAGAATGGTATGTATTAATGATGCATGCCCTCGCCTGTACTCCCTCTGCGACATCATCTCACGGTTACGCATGCTAAACTCCCACTGTGCTCAACGCCCACGCCAAAGGCACATGCAATGCGGTGTATGGTCATGTTAGTCAAGTTCTTACTTAGACTTATTCATACAGCAGGTTTGGGAATCTAAGGTACCTCCCTTTATATCATTGACCCAGACAATGATCCATCTAGGGTCGTTAATCCTAGTTAATCACATACAATAGGCAAGTTCGCTAGTTCACACTATAGGTCGCTACGGGAGGCTCGTCACCTCAGCGTAGTTTTAATTTACACTCGAGGTCACTACGAGAGGCTCGTCACCTTAGCGTATGCCTATTTTATACTCGAGGTAACTACGGGAAGACTCGTCACCTTAGCGTAGGCCAACAGCTCGAATACGGTGTCCCATAAACCACCATATTCGGCTCAAGAGCTTGTATTGCGTACTGTTCACTATAGGGAGGCTTGTCACCCCAGCGTAGGCCGACAGCTCGACCACGGTGTCCCATACACCACCATGCCTGGCTCATAAGTCTTAGTGCATTGTGGTACCAAGGTTGAACGAGTTTTACACTGGTAAGTGGTACCTTAGTTTCAATCAGTTGCGTCCATACATGGTAAAAATACATTAGGCCAATCGGGTTCCTTGACAAGCTCGATTGGTACGAGCGTACGTTAAATTAATCGACATGGAGCATACATGCACTCCTTGTCGCCTAACCACTGTCGATAATCTCCGTATGACTCGGATTCATCGAACGTATCCGCTATGGCGAAACTAGTTCGGCCACTAATCGTAAACCGTTACCGATTGCCTGGACTACGTATTAGTCCCAATCATAATCAAACACAATAGGCATTCATATGTGATAGTCAAAACAACATGTGACAACAAATTCAAATATAAATCTCATTTGAGCATTTTAACAAACACATAGTGCACATGCTATCATACGTAAGCATTTCATCCATAAAGCACATAGTAGCGATATAGGTTACATGAAGAAAACTGTAACTATAGATATGGTAATTGAGAATCCTGTCTTAACACCCTCATTAAAAGCAATCCAACGAACAATTTCTCATTCAGACATTTTATCAAACACTTAGACTACACATATCAACATACACATAATAAATTAATTATACCCTATATTATCACAAATCCTTTCACAAAGGAGTTGCCACACATACAACAGTCATGTATTCTCAATCAATAATCATGGCAAACACAAAACATAATTCCATATTCATTCGAACATTTCAACAAACACATGGAATGCATTATATTCAATATAGTTCATATATATATATTGCACGGAAAACATCGCATCTAAGTACTTGTGACAGCAATCAAGTAAGTCATAAATGATTAACTGACATTGAAAGCCTTGAAAACTATAACCTAAATGTTTATGGTCCGCACCTTCCGTCGGTAAACTCGTATCGAACTCAGTTCGAACACTACGCCTTTGTGTACGGCACAACGGCTACCTGAATCACAAGATAGGTTAGCTATTTCATCGATTCTTCTACTTGGATACCTAAAACAGATTTGGGTTAGGATTTCTTACCCAAAAATGGATTCAAATTTGTCGGTGTAGTGACATGAGAGAGGTGATTCAGCACGTGGAGTGGCGGAAATGAATCCCAATGACAAACAACAACTCTCTCTCACTTCTCCTCACTTTCTCCTTCTCTTTTCTCTCTTCTCTCTCTTAAGGTTTAGGAAATTCGTATGGAATGAGAGGGGTGAGTTTTGGGTCTTATATAGGCCCAGAAGTGAAGTCAATGGCCTCAGGGCCATGGTATACTTAGGATATAGCCAAAAGACATCTATTTCAGGCCAACAGAGCTCATCTAGAGGTCCATTACCTGCATACGGTCTGGGGAAAGTTCCCTGATAATGGATCTATGTCAGGTTAAGATTTCGGTCCGATCGGATTTGTGGATCGACTGTGAAGGACCAGTTTTAGTTCAATGATCATCGTTACTCGATCAGGACCACAAGTACACTGACATGTGTAAGGAAATTTCCCTAATCCAAGGGTGTAGTTGGGTCAGAATCTGACGGTCTGAAACCTTAAATTTGGCCTGCAAGTGAATGACCCAAATCACTTAAATCTGAGTTCATTTTCTAAAGATATTCACGTTTCTCACACACTTCGCTCCACCAGGCTCAAGTTGTGAGTTTCCGGATACTATTTGGACTTGATTCCTACGATGCTTGTCAAGCCCAGTAAGGTGGTCATAACCATATAGTTTCGCGGTAATCGGACTTTCGACGTGCGGTTCATGTCCGATACGGAATTTCAGTGTGCTCCCGAGAGCAACTAGGTTTTGAGATTCATCTTAGGTTTTTAGGTAATGTAGAGTTTGTAATTCTACTGGTTTTGGGTCTTGCAGTTCGTATAGAAAGTGGTTCCAACTAATCTACTAATTAATTCAGTTTAGTACTTAATTAATTTCTGTCTAATTTCTAAAGGATTCGGTCCTTAGTGATTTCGGCCTAAGGTGATACTCGGGTCTTTGTACCGATTTTTTTGAGACGTTACAATCTACCCCCCTTAAAGAAAAATTTTATCCTCGAAATTAGTACATTTTCGTACTCCTCGAGAATCTGAGGGTAGTTCTTATGGACCTTGGCTTCTGTTTCTCAAGTAGCCTATTCCTCAGTGTGATGCGTCCATAGTACCTTCACAAGCGGGATAACCTTACTGCGCATCACCCGTTCCTTCCAGTCTAGGATACACGTCGGTCGCAGTACATAAGTGGCATCTTCACTCAATTGTATCTGCTCCCATTTGATAATGTGGGAAGGATCAGGAACGTATTTCTTCAGCATCGATACATGAAATACGTTGTGCACGCATATGAGTGGTGTGGACAAAGTAAGGCAGTACGCTACCACACCCACTCGATCTAGAATCTGGAACGGACCGATAAATCGAGGTGTGAGTTTCCCCTTCGTACCAAATCGAAGGACTCCCTTCATGGGGAAAACCTTAAGAAACACATGGTCCCCAACCTCAAACTCTAGCCGTCGCCGTTTCGTATCGGCGTAACTTTTCTGTCTGCTCTATGCTGCCAGAAGTCAACGCCTAATAACGTCGATCTTCTCTGATGTCGCTTATACTAACTCTGGGCCAATCAAACTCTTCTCGTCAACCTCTGCCTAGCAATGTGGTGCTCTACACGGACGCCCATATAGTGCTTCGTAGGGGGCCATGCCAATACTTGCTTGAAAACTGTTGTTATAAGCGAACTCCGCATAAGGAAGACAGTCATCTTAACTGTCTTTGAAGTCAAGCACACATGCCCACAACATGTCTTCTATTAACCCGTTCCGTCTGCCTATTCGTCTATTGGTGGAATGCGGTACTGAACTTCAATTTCACACCCATTGCTTCCTGGATATGAGTCCAGATGATAGATGTAAATCACGTATCGCGGTTCGACACGATCTCCATAGAAACTTCATGCAGATGCACTATCTCCTTGATGTACAACCTAGCCAAATCATCTGCTGAGTTTGATACTCTAATTGGGAGGAAATGAGCCAATATCGTCAATCGGTCCACGATCACCCAAATGGAGTCATGCCCCTTCCTCGTCTTCGGTAACCCTGAGATGAAATCCATAAAGATGAAATCCAATTTCCATTCAGCTATAGGCATGGGCTGAACCAGGAGGTCAGCGATGTTCGGCCTTGACCGGCTGGCACGTGAGACAACGGGACACATAATCTGCTATGTGGGCCTTCATGTTGTCCCACCAGTATGACCTCTTCATGTCTCGATACATCTTCATACTACCAGGATGCATCGTCATCCTCAAATTGTGAGTAGCTTCGAGAACTTCCTTTCTCACGTCATGAAGACTTGGGACACATAGGCAGCCATTATAATGTAAACCCCAATCCGAACTAACTCTCCATTCAGAGTCTTCCTCGTCACTAGCTCGTTTCTTTATCTTCACCAACCATTCGTCCTCCCCCTGGGCCACTATGATTCGGTCATCGAGGAGTGGTTGTACCCGAATGTGTGCGACACTCTCGAACGGCTCCTCGTTGAGACGCGTAAGTTTCTGCTCAAAATCTCGCACAAACTCTATCATGTTCCATTCATCGATCATCAGCGGAGTTGCAAATGCTATCGTCTTCTTGCGGCTCAACGCGTCTACCACAAGATTAGCCTTGCCAAGATGGTAGAAGACCTCGAACTTGAAGTCTTTCAAGTTTTTCATCCATCACCGCTGCCTCATATTCAGGTCCCTCTGCGTAAATGTGTACCTGAGGCTCTTGTGGTCGTAAAAGAGTTCGAACTCCTCTCCATAGAGGTAATGTCTCCAGAGCTTCAATGCAAAGATGACGGCCGCTAACTCCAGGTCGTGCGTAGGGTAGTTTTCCTCGTGTTTCCTTAACTATCGCGATGCATAAGCAATAACCCTATCCTTCTGCATCAGAACACAATCCAAACCAACACGAGATGCGTTGGTGTATATCGTATACCTGACCCCCTGATCTAGCAATACTAGCATAAGGGCGGACGTCAGCTTATCCTTCAGTTCCTGAAAGGCTGCTTCTGCCTTCTCATTCCAAGCAAACTTAAGGTCTTTCCGAGTGAGCTGAGACAACGGCCTAGTTATTTTGGAAAGGTCCCTAATGAATAGACGATAGTAACCTGCCAGGCCAAGGAAGCTCCTCACTTCAGTAACTGAATCGAGCTGCTCCCAGTCCTGAACTGCGGTCACCTTAACAAGGTCCACCGTTATTCCTTCCTTAGACACCACATGTCTCAAGAATTTGACTTCTTCTTTCCAGAAGTCACACTTTTTGTACTGAGCAAACAACTAGTTCTTCCTTAGAGTATCAAAGACTGCTCGCATGTGCTCCTCGTGATCTTCCCGACTCTTGGAGTATATTAGGATGTCATCTATAAATACGATGAATAATCGGTACTGATACGGACGAAACACCCGGTTCATCAGGTCCATGAACACGGCTGGTGCATTTGTGAGTCCAAACGACATCACAAGGAAATCGTAGTACTCAAAGTTGGTTCTAAACGCTGTCTTCTGCACGTCCTCATCCCTGACGAGCAACTGGTGATACCCTTACTGCAAGTCGATCTTTGAGAAATAGTGTCCCCTTCAACTGGTCGAACTGATCATCTATCCTGGGCAAAGGATAGTTGTTCTTTACTGTCACTTGGTTCAACCTGTGATAATCAATACACAACCGCAGTGATCCGTCCTTCTTCTTTACAAACAACACAGGTGCTCCCCAAGAAGATACACTCGGTCGTATGAAGTCTACATCTAAAAGATCGTCTATCTGTCTCCTCAGTTCCTCCATCTCACATGGAGGCATGCAATACATCAGTAGAGATATAGGTGTCGCACCAGGCATTAAATCAATGGTAAAATTGATCTCGCACTAAGGAGGTAATCAAGGTATCTTCCTCAACACGTTTGCAAAATTCTGAACTACTGGCGTGTTCCCAAGTGTCGAACCACCAACATTCTCTAGCAAGGTAGCATAACAACTAATGCGGTAGTACCAACTGGCCTGAACCAGGAATGTAAAGGTCGTGCCCTCATGTCCATGGGCTGTCACCACCCTAGTATCACAATCAATATCTACCTTCATCTTGGTGAGTCAATCCATACCGAGGATCACATCGTAATGACATAGCAGGACAATAATCAAGTCGACGAGTACTATTCTGCTCCCTACGTCTATCGAACAACCCTTCACATCTTGGTAGTGTCTGAGAAAGTCCATGTGGCGGTAAGGAGTCTCAACCCAACCATAAGACTAGTTTCCAACCCCAGTCGCTTAACTGTTGCGCATGATATTATAGAGATAATGGACCCGGTGTCCACTAATAAGAAGACTGGTCTACCTTGAATATGTGTTGTGACTTCAAAAGTCATCGGTGTTGTAACTGCTGTCTCGGATGTCTCAGTTGCAAGTGAATGCACACGAGCTTGTTGAGAACGATTTGGTTGCGGCACCATAGGCCGTTGAGGTGGCTTAAATTGAGGTGCAGGTAGCCTGTAAGAAGGCTATGCAGGCGGTGCTGATCGTAGAGGTGGATCCGAGATAGCTGGTGGCATCTGATGATTAATCTTCTGAGGAGGCATGAAGTCGTTGTCCCTCATCCTGGTAAAACAGTAAGTGTCAGAATGGCCCGGCCTCTTACAATAGGTATACCATACATCAGGTCGCCTCGGCTGTGTCGATGGAGTCGTAAGATGATAAGGAGAATCTACACGTGGCCTCTTGCCGAGGAACGGTCTGCTCAAAAAATCTAGCCAAGGCCTCGGAGCCATGGGTACACGTATATGGGATAGTCTGTCCCCGTCCTGCTCAGCTCACAGAGGTAGGTTCACTAGCTCAACATAGTTGGGTATGTTAGCGTAACACATATTCAAGCGTATCTCGGGTCGCGAACCCTCAGAGAATCGCCGCATTCGCATCGGTTCGTTCGCTAGGATCAAAGGAGCGTACCTGGCCAGCTCCGTGAACCTATTCTCATACTCGGCCATAGACATCCCTCCTTAACGGAGGTGAAGGAATTCACCCTCCTCGTTACGGTAGGTGAGGGGGAAATACTTCCAGTGAAAGCGTGTCTCAAAGGCCTCCCATGTCCATACATAACCAGGAGCAACGGTCCGAAGGATGCTGTCCCACCAGAGACTGGCTTCCTTCTCGAACATGTACGTGACCAGTTCAACCTGCTCTGCCTCAGTGCAGTGCAACGGCTTCAGCATCTTAGAGATGCGGTCAAGCCAATACTCGGCCTCCTCAGATCTATGAGTACCCACAAAAGTAGGAGGTCGGAGGCACTGAATCGTTCAAATAAGCCGTTGACACTCATGTTCCCATCAGGGTGCACAGGTAATGCATACGGAACCACACTCATATTCTGGGCAAGGGCCCCTGCTATAATGGTCCAAATCTGCTACTGTTGCTGCACAAGGAGCATCATCTACTCCAACCTATTAAGAGGAGAAGCCACCTGAGGCATGTGAGGCGTCGAGGTAGATGCACGATTTTGCTTGAGAACCAGTGGTGCAACAGGTGTTAGCCCATTAATGGGGCCAGTGACCGGCTGTGAATCCAGCATAGTCTCATGATCCGAGCCTAAACTGGTATCCGTATGGCTATCACTGAAGGGAGGTGCCCCGTCACTCGATTCGCCAAGTGTAAGATGTGTCATACTTCGAGTGCGCTTAGGTGGCATTCCTTATATACAACATTGGGTGCAACCCGTGTAAGATTTAGCATAAAAACATACACTCATCCACACATCATTCACATTCCAAACTAAAAGAAACTTTATGCATTTCATTTACCAAAATTGTCACAATACATGAGATATAGTCTTACATGGATCATGATAGAAGATGCATGTGAGCTAATTTAAACAAGCTTTAACCACTAAAACATACTAACAACCACCCAAGCCTACAAGGGATAGTACAAAAGAAGACTAACAACAAAATAAACTAAAAGACGACTACACATATGACTAGTCGTCCAAATCTGGTGATGGAGGAAGGGCACCCTTGTCCTGCATACAGCACAGGAGAGCCTTCAAGGTGCGAGACCCCTTCTTGAATTTTGTTTCATGAAGGTCCTATTCTCTTCAAGTTCGGCCCGGGTCTCTTTGACCTCCTATCGTAGGGCAACTTGGCCCTCCTCAATCTGGGCCAAGCGGGTTTCTAAAGTAGCCCGATCAGGGTGGTGCTCATAGGTAGCAAGAGGAGAACCCTCATCAGAGTCTGAGGCCTCCTCTTCTTCCTCTTCCTCCTCACTTCCTTCTTCATTGCTTCCTTCCTCACCGTCCTCATCCTCGTTTCCCTCTTCCGCTTCACTTTCTTCCTTTATCTCATCACCATATTCATCACAACAGGCTTGCCTTGGTCATGGCCCAATACCCATGTTGTTGAGCGTAGAGTCATTGATAAAGTGAATCGGCACAAGCTCATCCGTAAGCCATAGTCGAACTCTCGAGCAATCTTGCATATGAGCCGGCCGAATGGGAGTGAAATATCTGTCCTAACAAGCGTGCAGTCTGTACTATCTATAGCAGGACAAATGTAGGCAAGCGCAACTTGTCTCCCTGCCCCGCTCTGTATAGGAAGTCCACCATCAAACGAGTGCATTTGGTGCGATTGCTCCACCTTGGGTACACATTGTGTGTGAATATGTGGTGGAGTAGGCGGAAGTCGTAAGTCATCTTTATCGCTGGAAGGCAGTTGCCTCGACTCTAATGGATCAGTCGGCAGCAAAGAAATCGCGTGCGGCAATCTCTTTCACGCACACTCTTGAGGTTCTTCTCGCTAGCATGAACCTCACCGCACTCCATGCCCATGATCCGAGCTATCACACCAACATCGATTGTGGCTTCCCGCCTTCCCACGGGAATAATGAACTGTAGAGGCTCCAGCGATGGGTCCCATATATGGGCGTAGAAGGATCAGACAGTGCTCTCACAAGCACAAGACTTACCCTCAAATATGGGACCCCATCCGGCGTCCACCAGGAGGTCCATCACCGGATAAAGCCCAAACGACGTCTCATCTACGTGGACTTCGCAGAGAACTATACGACCCTGAAATCTACCATGTACGATGCTCGGCTGTAGGGCTCTCTCGAGCGAAACTTGGGGATCGAGGTCCTGCTTCATCCTCAGCTCTCGTGCGCCGCTTGTATTTGTTTTGGCACTCGATTTCCTTCTTGGATGGGTTTGGCGGCTAGGCTCAGCTTCATCTGTGGGAGCTCTCTTCTTTCCCATGAAGGAAAGAAGTGTGGAGAGAGAAAATAGCAGCCACAAGCTCAAAAAGAGCCATAGAAGTCGAAAAAAAGTTGGGAATAGGGTGGATTGTGAGGTTTAAGAGTTATGAGACACAAAAGTATAGACTTTATGCTCAAATAGGTAGGAAATAGGAAAAATGGGGAGTTGTAAGAAATGGATTTAAGGAGTATAATGGAGGGTGGGTATGTAGTGAAGAAGAAGAGAAGATATGAGAATGGAGGGGAGATTTGAGAGAGAAAGGTGAGATTTTTAGATGTTTAGAAAGCTTGGAGGGGTGTAAAAGGGAGAAGTGAAGCAAATAGGGGGCTATAGGGGCCCCCACACGATTTTGTGGACCCCACAGGTGTGTACACCCATCGGCCTAACCAGCCCGCTACGGCCCGACAGGCCCAGCCGAACCGAACCGAACCGCGATGCATCGCGGTAGGGGCGATGTCATCGCGGTCCGCTGGACCTCTGGGTGACGAATCGCCCCAGGGGCGATGGCATCCCCCTCCCGAGGTGCCAGAAATGTGCGGGACCCACCTCGGGTCCCACTATTTTATGTGGTTTAGGCCCACGAGTCCGTTTGGTGCGATTTCGGGTTCCATCTCGTATATATTCACGCTTTTCGGGTTATTTAAGTGTGGAATACATCGATTCATCGTCTAAACCCGTCGATTGATGGTCTAGAAAAGAATTGGCATCATCTCACATGATCACAGATGCCTATGGGTCCAATTTCAACGGTCAGTTTCGCCCGTCGGTGAAACTTGGAATCCTATAACTGTTTCTACGTTTCATCACTCCCTCCTAAGTCAAAGTACGTCAGTGTGCGTCCTATTACCATAACCCAAGTCTAGTTTAATCCAAATCATGCTCTGATGCCAACTTATAACGCCCTGAATTTCGAGGGTCGAGCAAAGGCCCAACTACGGAGATCCGTCACATCACTTATGCAACATACATAATGATGATTAAATGTTGTCTGTGTTAGTGCATTTGAACATGAATTGGATTATACTAAATCAACATATCATACTCTAGAGGCGATTAAATTAAGCAAGCGAAAGACTGTGATAGATATATAAAATGTATAAGTGCATATGAACCCCAGAGTATGATCATGTCACCAGCCTGAATAATTACATGTATAGTTCTGAAATACACAAAATGATAAAGGGAAATGCCATCTAATCCACATCCCTGTAACCCCGGTGACGCAACTACAGGTCTACATAGACTCGCCAGAGAGTTGCAGGTAGGAGAACTCCTCGTCGTCGTAGCAGACAGGCTCCATCTCGTAAGCCTCACCATCATCTACAGCTACAATAGAGTCTTGTTGGTATTTTAAAACACCATCCCAGAGTGGGAGTAAGTGATTAACTCAGTGGAGTTATAAGGCAAAAGTTAAAATGTTATCAAATCAATCAAGCAGTAATGATAAAGCAGTACAACAATCATGTCCTAAATACTCTTGTTAATACAAGAATGGTATGTATTAATGATGCATGCCCTCACATGTACTCCCTCTGCGACATCATCTCATGGTCGCACATGCTAAACTCCCATTGTGCTCAATGCCCACGCCAAAGGCACATGCAATGCGGTGTATGGTCGTGTTAGCCAAGTTCTTACTTAGACTTATTCATACAGCAGGTTTGGGAAGCTAAGGTACCTCCCTTTATATCATTGACCCAGACAATGATCCATCTAGGGTCGTTAATCCTAGTTAATCACATACAATAGGCAAGTTCGCTAGTTCACACTATAGGTCGCTACGGGAGGCTCGTCACCTCAGCGTAGTTTTAATTTGCACTCGAGGTCACTACGAGAGGCTCGTCACCTTAGCGTATGCCTATTTTATACTCGAGGTAACTACGAGAAGACTCGTCACCTTAGTGTAGGCCAACAGCTCAAATACGGTGTCCCATAAACCACCATATTCGGCTCAAGAGTTTGTATTGCGTACTGTTCACTATAGGGAGGCTTGTCACCCCAGTGTAGGCCGACAGCTCGACCACGGTGTCTCACACACCACCATGCTTGGCTCATAAGTCTTAGTGCATTGTGGTACCAAGGTTAAACAGGTTTTACACTGGTAAGTGGTACCTTAGATTCAATCTGTTGCGTCCATACATGGTAAAAATACATTAGGCCAATCGGGTTCCTTGACAAGCTCGATTGGTACGAGCGTACGTTAAATTAATCGACATGGAGCATACACGCACTCCTTGTCGCCTAACCACTGTCGATAATCCCCGTATGACTCGAATTCATCGAACGTATCCGCTATGGCGAAACTAGTTCGGCCACAATCGTAAACCGTTACAGATTGCCTGGACTACGTATTAGTCCCAATCATAATCAAACACAATAGGCATTCATATGTGATAGTCAAAACAACATGTGACAACAAATTCAAATATAAATCTCATTTGAGCATTTTAACAAACACATAGTGCACATGTTATCATACATAAGCATTTCATCCATAAAGCACATAGTAGCGATATAGGTTACATGAAGAAAATTGTAACTATAGATAAGGTAATTGAGAATCCTGTCTTAACACCCTCATTAAAAGCAATCCAACGAACAATTCTCATTCAGACATTTTATCAAACACTTAGACTACACATATCAACATACACGTAATAAATTAATTATACCCTATATTATCGCAAATCCTTTCACAAAGGAGTTACCACACATACAACAGTCATGTATTCTCAATCAATAATTATGGCAAACATAAATCATAATTCCATATTCATTTGAACATTTCAACAAACACATGGGATGCATTATATTCAATATAGTTCATATATATATGTATTGCACGGAAAACATCACATCTAAGTACATGTGACAGCAATCAAGTCAGTCATAAATGATTAACTGACATTGAAAGCCTTGAAAACTATAACCTAAACGTTTATGGTCCGCACCTTCCGTCGGTAAACTCGTATCGAACTCAGTTCGAACACTACGCCTTTGTGTACGGCACAGCAGCTACCTGAATCACGAGATAGGTTAGCTATTTCGTCGATTCTTCTACTTGGATACCTAAAACAGATTTGGGTTAAGATTTCTTACCCAAAAATGGATTCAAATTCGTCGGTGTAGTGACATGAGAGAGGTGATTCAGCACGTGGAGTGGTGAGAATGAATCCCAATGACAAACCACAACTCTCTCTCACTTCTCCTCACTTTCTCCTTCTCTTTTCTCTCTTCTCTCTCTTAAGGTTTAGGAAATTCGTATGGAATGAGAGAGGGGTGGGTTTTGGGTCTTATATAGGCCCAGAAGTGAAGTCAATGGCCTCAGGGCCATGGTATACTTAGGATATAGCCAAAAGACATCTATTTCAAGCCAACAGAGCTCATCTAGAGGTCCATTACCTGCATACGGTCTGGGAAAAGTTCTCTGATAATGGATCTATGTCAGGTTAGGATTTCGGTCCCATCAGATTTGTGGATCGACTGTGGAGGACCAGTTTTAGTTCAATGATCATCGTTACTCGATCAGGACCACAAGTACACTGACATGTGTAAGAAAATTTTTCTGATCCAAGGGTGTAGTTGGGTCAGAATCTAATGGTCTGAAACCTTAAATTTGGCCTACAAGCGAATAACCCAAATCACTTAAATCTGAGTTCATTTTCTAAAGATATTCACGTTTCTCACACACTTCGCTCCAAGCTCAAGTTGTGCATTTCTGGATACTATTTGGACTTGATTCCTGCGATGCTTGTCAAACCCAGTAAGGCGGTCATAACTGTATAGTTTCACGGTAATCAGACTTTCGACGCGCGGTCCATGTCCGATACGGAGTTTCAATGTGCTCCCGAAAGCAACTGGGTTTTGAGATTTATCTTAGGTTTTTAAGTAATATAGAGTTAGCGATTCTACTGATTTGGGTCTTGCAATTCGTATAGAAAGCGGTTCCAACTAATCTTTACTTCAATAACAATTCTATTTAGTTTAGTTTTTAAGTTTTCTAATTTTTTTTAAAGTGATTCGGTCCTTGTGAGTTCTATTTCTGCCTGAGGTGATACTCGGGTCTTTGTACAGATTTTTTCGAGACGTTACAATAGACCACACTCTCCGCCTGACCAATAGTCTGTAATACCTACCCGGCTCATCAATAGTAGACTCATTTGCGAGCTAATCAAACTCAGCCTAGCTTACAACTCCCTCACTCGGGCAGATAAGGCCACACCCCCTTCCAACCGACCACGACACAGTGGGAGACACGGCCTACTGGTATTCGGTACTCCTGCGCTCGTGTATCAACTCGGTCTAGACGTTGGAGCATCTCCTGGTACCAAAAGGTTCTGGGACTTTCACTCAAGGACATCCTAAATGCCCACATTGCTAGAGCCAATATTTTCGGTATCCGATATGGCCACCCACGATGTGCCTGTGGAGGCAATGGCCCTGATGTCGTTAGGGCGTACAATGGTCATGTCACACATATGCGAAATGCATGAGTCACACCGTCAGTCATGCAGCAATCTTGCGAGTACCACGCGCTCATGTGGGTAACTCCTATTAGTGAGTCTCATAAATAATCTCCCCAATGGCATATGCTATGATCAGTCACTACTCATATCAAGCATATATATGATGCGTATGGCATGAGTCATGGAATTATACTAAGCATGTTATAAAGTGATGAACTATCCTTACAACGAAAATGGGCCTAGATGGCCTACACACAACCAATATGGGCCTATCAATGGGCCCTAGGGAGAGTTACAATTCGGACATTTAACCAACATTATCTTTGCATTATGGACGTCAAACCATCATTGCTCCCAAGGCATAGCCCACATAAACATCATCACATAAACCATGGTGGAATCACACATTACAATGGACCTTATGTACATCCCATTGGGCCTTGGCCCATGGGCTTCAAATACATCAAATGGGATGTATCACGTGGGCCTCATATATATCAAGGTGAGCCTCATCAATGGGCCGCACCAATGGGCCTTATATATGTCCCATTGTAATGGGTCATAACCCATGTAGAGATCATTCTAGAGCATTTCCAAAAGAATGAATCGTACTGAAAGATCATCTGGACCATATTACAAATAGCAGTGGAGATAATGATTTTTCACGGTTAAAAAAATTCCAGGGCCCACCATCACGCTTACTTTCCATCCAGTCTGTTAGTAAGGTCACAAAGACCTGGTTGGGAGGGAGAACAAATATCAATTTAATCCAAGACTGATGTGGTCCAAAAGGACTTCAATGGTAGGTGTTCATCTCTCCACTGTTTTCTGTGGTGTGGTCCACCTAATAAATCAGCCTCATTTTTATTCTTAAGCCTAAGATGGGCTTGCCAATTGGATGGATGGTTTGGATACAACACGTGCGTCAAAGAGGGTCCCACACATAGGGTGCACACGTCACCAAGGTGGGCTCCACGGAACCTGCTGCTTCAACAGCAGCTATAGGCTAGTTTGTGGTACACCTGCCAATCTAATCCCATCACAGGTGGGTCCCAAGTGGGCCCCACCATAACGTTTATTTTCCATCCAATCTATTCATAAGGTCTTAAAGACCTGAATTAAGAGGAAAACAAATTTCATAGTGTCAACAAAAGGGTTTCAATGGCAGACGCTCAATCCCCACTGCTTTTTGTTGTGTGGTCCACCTGATAAGCAGATCTGCCTCATTTTGTCTCAAGCCTTAAGGCAGTTCACCAACTGGATGGACGGTTTGGATGTAACATCGACATCAAGGGTGGGGTCCACTAGCCGTCCGGCAGCCCAGCAAAATGGCTGGATGTCATAGATGAAACACATGCATCGTGGCTGGGACCCACGGTCCCTGGACCCTTGCATCCAGTGGCGCAGGACGCTGCACCACGCAACAGGACGCTTGCTGTAGCGTCCTCTGGACGTTAGCGGCAGCGCCTTCTGCATTTGTAATTTATTTTTTTTAATGGTTTTTCCGCAGTATTGTAATTTATTTTTTTTTATGGTTTTTCCGCAGTTTTTCCCAGGTGGGGCCCGCATCAGGTAGATCCGCTCCATCCATTGGATTCTACAGCTCACGATAGATCAAACAAGCCCAATATTCAGCATGTTTCGATGTATAAAAATATTAGAGTGGATTTTAACGGTAAAACCATTATTTTCTATGAAATGGCCCGCCAGATAATCGAATTAACTTCATTTTTTGGCTCAACGTCTAAAATGAACTGGGGAATGGGATGGACAGCGTGGATCAGACCCATGTATCAAGGTGGGGCCTGTATGAGCGGCCCACCCAAAAACTTTAAAGTAAGCTTATTTTATTTTTTTTGCTGTGAGTACATCTCACTGTCTGTTCACACTCCACCAAGCCATGTCCAGAGTCCAAGGATGTTGGACGGACGGTGTGAATATATGTACCATCAAGGTGGGTCCCACATGGACATGGCCCCACTTGATTGGATCAATCTGATATTTGTGTCTTCCCATCAACATTAAGGAGGGGCCCACGTGGCCTGGACGGTGTAGATCCTACGCGTCCATCAAGTGGGTCCCACAAAGGTGGACGACTTGGATCAAATGCATACATCATGGGCCATCAACAAAGGAAAAGGAGAGAGATAGATCGAGTGATGGAGGGGCCCCGGCACTATGGGCCCTCCCTTCCGTACATCACAACATACATCAAGTGGATCCCATTACATGTGGGCCCACCAATTCCAAATCAATGGTGGAGATTCCTTCTCCACCAAAATGGAAGGTCTAGATGACCCTATTTATGCAAGGAAAATAAACATCATGATGGGGTCTATGGAGAATGGCCCCATCATGGAATGATCATGAGAATCAAGGTGAACCATCAGCCACATCTAGGGTCCAAAATGAGATTCATACCATCAATCGGTAGGCCTCACTTGGCCCATCATCAAAATAATGAAATCTAGGCCTATAGAAACACCCACTGTTCGATCTCCTTGGTCCGATGGAACGCCAATCTTCTTGTGTGTCACTATGATGGAAGATGATGAGAATTGAAGGGCTAGGATGATGGATCTTGGGATAGGAGGTGGGCCACACAACACACTTTTCTCTCTTGGGATTGCTTGGAAGTCCACTCTTTTTTATTTGCTTGGAAAATGTGTTGAGAAAGAGAGAGAAATGGTGGTTGTAAGAGAGGTGATGGGTGTGAGTGATGGATGTGAGTGATAGGTGTACTTGACTTGAGAGTTGACTTAGGGTGGTTGCTTGACTTGGGGAGAAAGAAAGCATGGGTTGTGTACTTTGATTAATTGTTTAATTGATTAATTGATTAATTAATGGGATGGGCTTGTAGAGATTCTCTTGGGTTCGTAAATGTGCGGCGTTTCTTCGAAATAAATGTGAGAACCCTAATCTCCTGGTCAGGGTATCGAATCAGTGTGCAAGACGCGGCGTTGGAACCGTGGTGATGGTGCGGTCGCAATGGTACAAGTCTCGGATTAAGCTGACTCAAATCTATGAGATATGACTTAGGGTCACGCGCAAACATCGATTATAGGTCGTAGGTTGTCAGAATTCGTCGGGAAGGATCGCGGGAGTCGACGGAACAGTACGGACTAGGATACGGGCCTTACACTTAACGTCAACATGGGGATATCTTCTGATGCACTGCTTACAAGGGGTAGGAATTCTGAACAAGTTACAGGTTCTTCAGGTTCTAGATCCAAATCTAAGGGCAAGGGAAAATGACTGGTAAAGCGTTGGAATTATGGGATGGAAGGACATGTGAAGAAGGATTATACATATCCTAAATCTAAGAGAGAAGATTCTGAGGCTTCGTACAGGGAGGCTAATGCTGCCACATCAGATGGATCGAATGGATGTGATGGTGATGTTTTATCTGTGTCTATGATCAGACGGCCATACGATGATCGTAAGGACGAGTGGATTCTAGACACAGGGGCATCTTTTCACATGACTCCTCATCGGATTTGGTTCACCAGTTACAGGGAGAGCGATGGTGGACAAGTGTTTGTGGGCAATGACTTTGCCTGTAATGTTGTGGCTGTTGGTACGGTGTGTATTAAGATGTTTGATGGGGTGAAGAAGAGCCTGATTTCTCTTGGTGCACTCGAGGCTATAGGGTGTAGGTTCAGAAGTATCAATGGTGTCCTTAAAGCATCTAAGGGGGCACGGGTAATCATGAAAGCGTAACAACTCGATAATGTTTACAGGTTGATCGAGATCACTTCAAGAGGTGGAGCTGCAGTGGATGTAGAGGATTCCACCTCTGCACGTGTGTGGCATGTTGGGTATAGCCACATGAGCGGGCAGGGCAGGAAGGATGAGACACGCGGACAGGGATACAGAGCAAGTGGAGCAGCCACCTCTGAGAAGAATCACACGGCATAATCGTAGGATATCAACGAGGTACATGGACGACTCCAATATCGCAGGGGATCCGTCTTCTATTCAGACAGCTCTAGGTGAGCTAGGTGCTGAGAAGTGGAAGGTGACTATGGGCAAGTGATGGACTCGTTGTACCAGATCGACACATGGGAACTGGTGGAGCTTCCAGTGGGTCCGGGAAGCGGTTGGATGCAGGTGGATCTTCAGGAGGATACAACATTAATACAGAGCGAGGTTGGTAGCGAAGGATTATGCTCAGAGAGAAGGGATCGGTTTCTCAGAGATATTCACACCGACGGTATAACAGGTGTCTATTAGATCCATGATTGGCGCTGGTTAGCCAATGTGATCTTGAGCTGGAAGGACGGATGTGGAGTCTACACTTCTGTACGAAAAATTGGAAGAGCGGATCTAAATGAAGCAACCAGAGCGGTTCGAAGTTAAAGGGGTTGAGAAAAAGAGTTTGCAGGAGGTCGTGGTAAGACCTGTCGCCTAGGCAGTGGTTTGATTCCTTCATAGTGAGTCAGGAATTGTACGTTGATGACATGTAGATCATCAATTATGACATGTCTGAAATTAATGTACTGAAGACTTGGTTAAGTGGGACATTCAGGATGAAGGATCAGGGGGCTGCAAAGATGGTTCTCGGCATTGAGAATAAAAGACGAGTAGGCTTTGGTTATCTCAGGTAGAATACCTTGGGTAGTTATTGATCAAGGATGGGATGGACCAAGCAAAGCCGGAGAGCGTTCCCTACTCGTCTCTCCTCAAGTTTTCCTCAGGACATGTCCCAAAACAGATGCGGTTGGCAGTACATGTCATGGTCTGTAGTAACCGGTTATTTCATAGGCTATAAGTATTGTGAGCAAATACCCCGGCAAACAATATTGGGTAACGGTGAGATGGTAAGAAGACTATGTCTTTACTTTTGGGAAGACAGGAACAAAGTTGGTTAGGTATGTGGATTCTGATTACGCAGGCAGTGTGGATTTCAGAATATCGACTTCAGGTTACTCGTTTATACTAGCGGGTGGAGTAATTAGTTGGATGTCCATGTTATTCGATAGGTGCTTGAGGAAGGAGGCGTAACTCTGGAGAAGATTTACACCAGCGTGAATCTGGAAGACATGATCACCAAGGTCATTCCTACAGGGAAGTTCAAGTTCTGTACAACTTCTCTGGGCTTGGCGATGGCATAAAAGGAGGACGGAGTGTGCATAAGAAACTATGATGTGATGCAGAGATAAAAGAAGGGGTCAAGAAGATACGCGGTTAAAGATTGAAGACATGGTGGAGATTGTTGAAAAAGGATGTCTTAAATCTTGTATTCACCGTGCCGCTCGACCGGTCGAGGGGGTTGCTCGACCAGTCGAGGCCCGCTCAACCCGAAGTCCAACGTGTTTTTCTTTTGGGCGTCCGAGCCACTCGACTAGTCGAGGGTCAGCCTCGACCGATTAAGGGTGCCCTTCGACCAGTCGAAGCCTTGGCTCGACTAGTCGAGGGTTACGCATCCCACGCGTGGACTGCATAAATTTGAGGCGGTTTCCAGACTGTTTGTAAGACCCGTATCCTAGTTCGTACTGTTCCGATGAATCCTGCGATCATTTTCGTCAAAGTCCGACAATCCGCGACTGATAATCGACATTGCGCATGATCGTAAGTCGTATCCTTTAGATTCGAGTCGGTTTAATCCGAGACCCGTACCATTGCGACCGTGTGTCGTCGCTGCGATTCCAACGCCGCGTCTCATGCGCCAATCCGATGCTTAGATCATAGATGTGGACCATACATTATATAACCATGGACCGCACATTGCTGGACCCACCCATCCCATGTGGCACAAATCCTTAGGTAATTATGAGAGTGATGGATGACATCACCCTAGCTATAGCCACCCTAGCCTAGCTATAGCACCCTAGTCTAAGCTATAGCCACCCTACCCCCTAGCCTTCTTATAAGCACTTATGGTAGCCACCCTACCCCCTAGCCCTCTTACAACCAACCTTATTGCAAGCCATCCTCTCTTACAAATATCATGGCCTACCTAAGCTACTCTTCCCTCTCTTTACTACACTCTCTCTCCCTCATTTCTCATTCTCAAGCAAAGAAGAGGCTCTCGTCCAAGCCTTCCCATGGAGAGAAAAAAGTGATTTTGGTGGCCCACCTTTCCCATTCCAAACCCATCATCCTATCATCCATTCCATTTCCCCCTCTCCACCACTCAAAGACTGGAGCACAAGGAGACAAGAGATAGGCATTCCAACGGACCAAAGAGATCAACCGGTGGGTGCTTTAGGCTAGATTTTTCATGTTTTTATGGTGGACCCAGTGAGGCCTACCGATCAATGGTATGGATCTCACTTGGACCTTAAGATGTGGCCGATGGCCCACCTTGATCTTCATGATCATTCCGTGATGGGGCCATTTTCCATGGACCCCATCATGATGTTTATTTTCTAGTTTGTAATGGGTCATCTAGACCTTTCATTTTGGTGGAGAAGGGATCTCCACCGTTGATCCTTGATTTGGTGGGCCACATGCAATGGGACCCACTCGATGTATGATTGCTTGTAAGGGAGGGCTCATAGTGGCGGAGCCCTCCATCATGCGTGTCCCATCTCTCTCTCTCTATCTCTCTTTCTCCCTCTCCTTTATTTATTTATTTATTTACCTTGTGTATGGTGAGGTGGCCATGTGACCCACTTGGATGGGCCCCACCTTAATGTATGTTTTATCCTTACCATTCATCCATTTGGTGGCCTACAGGAGCAAGCCCACCTTGTGCATGCACTATGCATAGGCTGTCCATGTCCAGGGACGTCTCTAGACTGAAATAAAAACATAAATATGAGCTTGTTTCACAGCTTATTGGGTGGGTCACTCTTACAGGCCTCACCTTGATGTATATATTCGATCCATGCCGTCCATCCTCTTCCCCAACTCGTTTAGGCGTTGAGCCAAAAGATGAGACTGGTCCGAAAAACGGGTGGGCCCTACCTTAGCAAAGACCAATTTCTACCGTTTAAAAGTACTTTAACTTTTCTAGACGCCAAAACATACCCAATATTGGGCTTGATGGCCTTGTTATGAGCCATGGGGACCAATGGCTGAAGCTGATTTCACTAATGGGGGCCCCACACATGAAAAACTACAAAAAAAAAAAAAAAGATTTCAAAATAAAATAAAATAAACCAACTGCAGCCGCTGACACTGCTGCTGTCAGAGACGCAGGCAACGCCAGCGCTACGCTGGCGAGCGGACGGGCAGGCCACGGGCCTCCTACCGTGGGCCCCACTGTGATGTGTATGTGATATCCACTCCGTCCATTTGGTGGGCCACCTCCTGAGGTGGGCCCCCTTTAAATTTCAGATATATCCAAGACTCAGGTGACCCACATCATTGGAAACAGTGTGAATTGGTTGGCTGCCATTGAAACCCATTTTTTGGGTCCACAGCAGTTTCGGATCAAGCTGAAATTTGTTTTTCCCCTTCTTCCAGGCCCGTGCGACCTTATGAACGGATTGGATGGAAGATAAACATTAGGGTGGGCCCCACATGGGACCCGCAATGATGTACGTGTCTTTTACCACCGTCCGCCTGGACGGTGGTACCCACTGTGATGTATTTGTTTTACCCCACCGTCCCTGGACGGTGGGCGTGCACGTGTGTGGGCATGCACGTGTGTGTATGCGTGTGTGGGTGTGCACGTGTGTGTGCATGCGTGTGTGAGTGTGCACGTGTGTGTGGATATATATGTGTGTGTATATATATATATATATATATATATAATATTATATATTATACTATATATAATATATACATGGGGGTGGGCCTTCATGTGGGCCCACACTATGATGCATGTGTTGCGTCCAAACAGTCCACCATAAGGAAAGCCTGTCTTAAGTCTTGAGGCTAAAAATGAGGCAGATCTATAATTCAAGTGGACCCCACCTTGGTGTATATATAAGGCTCAAGTGATCAGGCCCACTATGTCCTGCGTATGACCCATTGTTGAGGCCCACATTTGATATATTTGTGGCCTGTTATTGAGGCCCACCTTGTTGTATATATGGCCCATGTGTTTAGGCCCATTCAATGTATCTGTGGCCCATGTTTCGAGGCCCATTGTGATGTTTTCAAAGGCCCATGGGATATGGCCCATTGCAATGCACCTGAGGCCCATTAATGTGGCTCACTTAATTTATAAAAGGCCCATATGAGGTGGCCCATTTGATGTATCTAAGGCCCATGGGTCGAGGCCCAACGGGTTGTTCTTAGGGTCCATTGCAATGTGTGATTCCCCATGGTGTGTGTAATAATGTTTGATGACAGGTCATGCCTTGGGAGCAATGTTGGTTTGACGTCCACGTTGTAAGAATAATGTTGGTTAAATGTCCGCATTATAACTCTCCTTAGGGCCCATTAGTAGGCCCATACTTGTTGATAGTCCACCACTTTATAACATGCTTAGTGCACTTCCATGATTCATACGCATACGCATCATATGTATGCTTGATATGAGAAATGTTTGATCATAGCATAAGCCGTTGGGCTGAGACATTTACGGGACTCCTTATGAGACGGAGTGCCCCACATGATCGCGTGGTACGCGTGAGATTGCTGCATGATTATACGGTGTGACTCATGCATCTCGCATATGTGTGACTTGATCACTACACACCCTAGCGACATCAGGGTCATGGCCTCCACAGGCACATCGTGGATGGTCGTATCGGATACCGAAAATACTTTGTTCTAGCATTATGGGCACTTAGGATGTCCTTGGGTGAAAGTCCCAGAACCTTTTTGGTACCAGGAGATGCTCCAACGTCTAGACCGAGTGGATACACGAGCGCTCGAGTGCCGAATACCAGTAGGCCGCGTCTCCCACTGTGTCGTGGTCAGTTGGAAGGGGGTGTGGCCTTATCCACCTGAGTGAGGGGGCTATAAGCTAGGCTGAGTTTGACCAGCTCGCAAATGTGTCCGCTATCAACGAGCCAAGTAGGTATTGGCAGACTACTGGTCAGGCGGATAGTGTGGTCTCTTCCACTTGCTTGACTGTGCAACTAGGGAGGAGGCAGTCAGTGTGAGGTGTATTAGACCCCGTGATATCCAGAGAGGAACTGTACTGATATGTGTACATGATAAGGACTGACATGCTTGTATTGCATCTCGCATATGACACTCGGCTACGTAGGCCTTGCATTGCGTCGGTATGGCCGATAACATTCATGTTTCGCATCGCATGGCCTTGGTATGGCCGATATCATTCATGCCTTACATTACATAGCTCTGGTACAACTGATAGCATTCATGGACTTACCGCATATTTCCACATTACTCTGATATTGTACACTTGGCGTTTGCCTTGTACACACACTTACACCACCTCTAAGCTTTGTAAGCTTATGCACGACCGTTGCGTACAGTTAGCGTTGGACAGCAGTAGCGCTGAGGTAGGAGCGCGTATCAGATCTCTTTTTGGAGCTTTTTGATCACCCTGTATTTCCCTTTCTGCATTGTACTTAAAAGTTTTTTATATAGTGGGTATGTGGTGATGTTGTTTTGTGACTTGGTTATGCTTGTGGTTATGCTCCATTACAAAAAAAATTCATACTGAAAATCCTCCTTGTAGGATCCCAGGATCGGAATCTGGCATATGGGCGCTGGGAGCCGAGAATGGGGTACTATGGAGGCTGTCGGCACCGGATTCGGTGATCGGGAATTTTGTGAGCCTGTTTTTCGAGTTTGGGGCGTGACACTGTTCTAAGGTCGGTACGAAATGGGTGTTTCCTAAACTATAAATAAGGGTCCTTAGGGCTATTCTAAAGCATGCAAAGGCTTTCTAAAAGTTTTCCAAGGGTTTTAGGGTTTCTAAAGGGTGTAGCAAGGGTGAGATTCGAGGTTGTTCGAATCGAGTAAGACCTTTCTCTTTGTAATTTCTATTTTCATAGTGGAATTCTATCATTTTGTGGCATGGTTTTTTTCCCACAAAGGTTTTCCAAGTAAATCATTGTGTTCTCTTGTGATTGCTTAATGTCATTGGATTGCTATCCTAGATCTAGATCTGTGTGATTCCGCAACGCAAGTCCCCAACAATATATGCGAGCAAACTTCAAAGATAGGTTCTTTAGCAACTAAAAGCTAAAAGCAACACATTCTATTCTACTAAAGAAAACTAAGTCCTAAGAAAGCAAGGGAAAATTATCTCCGTCAAACCAGAAGGTCCATCCTGGCGCACAGGATCTTCTAGAGGTATGAACATATCCTCTGAAGCAAATTTGTCAACAAACGATTTCAATCTCTATCCATTTACCTTAAACACATTACCATTTTTAGGACTCACAACTTCCACGGTCCCGTAAGGATAAACATTCACTATGAAATGATCGGTCCATCTAGATCGCAAATTTTTAGGAAAGAGATGGAGATGAGAATTATACAGGATGACTTTCTTATTCATCGCAATCATTTTTTAAAAAATATTTTTGTCGTGGAATACCTTCATTCTCTCTTTATATATTCTTACATTATCATATGCATCTTTCCCGATTTCTTCTAACTCCATAAGCTGGAGTTTGCGCAGCGTGCTCGCTTTGTCAATGTCAAAACTAAACTTCTTTATGGCCTAGTATACCTTATGTTCTATTTCCACTGGTAAATGGTAAGCTTTTCCAAAGATAAGTCTATAGGGAGATTCCAATAAGGGTTTTAAACATAGTTCTATTAGTCCAGAATGCGTCGGTTAGTATCAAAGATCAATCCTTACGTTCTGCGTTCACAGTTTTCTATCAAATCTATTTGATCTCCCTATTAGAAACTTCAACTTGACCACTTGCCTATGGATGATAGTGTGTAGCCACTTGACCATCATTGCTTATTATAGATTTCGATGTTCCAAATCTCGAAAAAATATTTACTTTTAAGAACCATAGAACTGTTTTGTGGTCATTAGTTCTACAGAGATGTGAACCATCATTGCTTATTATAGATTTCGATGTTCCAAATCTCGAAAAAATATTTACTTTTAAGAACCATAGAACTATTTTGTGGTCATTAGTTCTATAGAGAATCACCTCCACTCGTTTGAAAACATAATCCTCAACTAGGAGAATATAAATATGTCCAAAAAAATGGGGTAAAAAGTCCCATAAAATCAATACCCTAATAATAAAAAATTTCTATAATTAGAATTGGATTTTCAAGCATCATGTTTTTTCGGGACATTCTTCCCATTTTCTGACATTGCTCACATGCTTTGTAAAACTCATGTATATCCTTAAACATAGTTGGCCAATAAAAACTATATTAAAAAAATTTAGCGGTGTTTTCTTTACCGAAAAATGACATCCACAAGATTGCAAGTAATAAAATGAGATAGCATTAGATTGTTCATTATTTGGAACACATCTCCTAATGATTTGGTCTTGGCAATATTTAAACAAATAAGGGTCATCTCAGAAAAATATACGTACATCAGCCAAAAATCTCTTCTTATCTTGTGACATCCAATGAATTGGCAATTTCCCTGTCACAAAATAATTAGCTATATCAGCATACTAAGGTAGTTGAGAAATAGAAAACAACTATTCATCTCAGAAAGTGTCTTTGATTGACGAAATTTCAATGGAATCCGAAAGAACAAGTTGAGACAAATGATTTGCCACTACATTCTCTACTATTTTCTTATCGTGTATTTCTAAGTCGAACTCTTATAGTAAGAGGATCTATCTCAAAAATGAGGCTTAGTATCATTCTTTGAGAGAAGATAATTGAGCGTCGCATGGTTAGTGAAAATTATGATTTTGGATCCAATCAAGTAGGCCATGAATTTGTCAAGAGCAAAGACTACAGAAAAGAGTTCATTTTTCATGGAGTAATTTATCTGGGCACCATTCAGTGTTCTACCTTGTATTAGATAACACATGGCTTTTTGTCTTTCTTTTGGCCTAACACAACCCCAACAACATAGTCGATAGCATTACACATTATTTCAAAAGGAACGCTCCAATTGGGTGGTTGCATGATTGGTGCGGTTGTCAACATACCCTTTAGCTTTGTAAAAGTCTATTGGCATGAGTCAGTTCACTCAAATGGAACATCCTTTTAAAGGAGGTTACTCAATGGTCTAAAAATTTGACTGAAATCCTTAATGAACCTCCTATAAAATTTCGCATGACCGAGAAAATAACAAATGTCTCGCATGCTATTAGAAGCCGGGAAATTAGCAATCAAGTCTATTTTGGCCTTGTCCACTTCAATTCCATTGAAGGAGATCACATGTCCAAGGATAATTCCTTTTTGAACCATTAAGTGGCACTTCTACCAATTCAAAACAAGGTTCTTCTCTTCACACTTGTCAAAACTAATTTCAAGTGCTCACGGCACTTATCAAATGTACTACAAAAAATGGAGTCATCCATGAACACTTTCAAAAAATGCTCAACCATATTAAAAAATAATAATAATAAGCATGCATCTCTGGAATGTTGTAGGAGCATTATATAACCCGAATGGCATCTTTCAGTAAGCAAAGGTTCCAAAGGGGCATGTAAATATGGTCTTCTCCTGATCTTCAGAGATATCTTAATCAAATTGTAGCTCGAGTACCCGTCTAAGAAGCAATAGTAAGAATGATCGGCCGACCTTTCCAAATTTTGATCAATAAAAGGTAAGGGAAAGTAGTCTTTCCTTGTGACGGTATTCAACTTCCTATAGTCAATGCACATTTTCCAACCAAGGGTAACTCTAGTTGCATGAGTTCAATGTTGTCATTGGCTACGATGGTAATTCTGGACTTCTTGGACACCACCTGAGTTGGACTCACCCACTGACTATTGAATATAGGGTACATGATACCCACATCCAATAGTTTCAACACCTCCATCTTAACCACATCTCTCATATTTGGATTTAATCAGCATTGTGATTGCCTCGATGTTTTGGCATTTTCATCTACGTGTATTCGGTAAGTGAACAATGGATTTATTCCCTTGAGATTCGTAATAGCCCATCGTATGGCACTCTTGTGATTCTTAAGAGTAGTAATTAGCTTGCTCTCTTGCTCATCATCCAAGTGGAAAGAAATCACCACAGGATATGTGTCTCCTTGACCTAAATAAGCGTATTTTAGCTCAGAAAGCAATGGTTTTATGTTAAGTTCCAGTGCCTTAATGCTAGACGATAGAGCCTTTGAATCCATGAGGGACAATTTTTCAAAGCATGGTCTCCACTCATTAGTTTCAAGAACCAGCTCAGAATATAACAAAGTGCTCATTATATCCAATATCATGTGATCAATGAAATCCATAAAGTGAGCAAGACAGACTTCTAAAGGGTCGAAGATTATAGTCAAATATCAACTCATCCTCCACAAGTGTGTCGATCATGTTTACCTCATGAATCTCACCCGCATCCTCTGGTTGTTTGCACATTGAACACATTCACCTCCAATGTTGTGTTCTCAAAGGACAGTTCATTACACCATTTTAGCAATTAATTATTGCATTTGAAGTGGCCAAGAATGGCCGTCCTAAAATGACCGGAATTTGAGTGTTGGTGTTTATAACCGGTTGTGTGTCTAAGACAATAAAGTCTACCAGGTAGTAGAACTTATGAACTTGGAATAACACATCCTCAACTATCCCCCTCGGTATACGAATAAATTAATCAACAAGTTATAAGGTCATCTTGGTGGGTTTTAATTCACCAAGCCTCAATTGTTCGTACACTAAGGAATGAGGTTAACACTTGCCCTCAAGTTTAGCAAGGCATGTTCAATCTGAAATTTTCCTATGATACATGAGATTGTAGGGCTACCCAAGTCTTTATATTTGGGGGAGTGTTTTGTTTGATAATCGCACTCACTTGTTCCACTAAAAAGAGTTTCTTTTACACATTTAATTTTCGTTTAACCATGCAAAGGTCCTTAAGGAATTTGGCATAGTATTGAATCTTTTTAATCGCATTCAACAAGGGAATGTTAATTTTGACTTGATGGAAGAACTCTAAGATGTCCTGATTCTCAAATGGGTGTTTTGCGGAGTGACGGGCTTGTACTCATGCATTGGCTCTTTGTCATGTGGAGTAGGACTAGGTCTATCATAATCCTGAGATTTATCCGAATCCTTTGGCATGTTAGCCTTCAGCAGGATAGTCTTATCAATTTCCTTTCCACATCTAAGAGTGGTGATGAACTTAGCTTGTTCTACATGTGTGTTAGGAGGATTTGAATCTCTCACTTCATATTGTCCTTTTGGGTTAAGCTGAGGTTGGGCTAGAAAGGTCCATTTTTTTCCTAATAGTCAAGTGTGATTCAATCTTCAAAACTGACGTTTTAAAATCATTTATGGCCTGCATTATGTTTTGGTTGAATTACATTTGCCCTTACATAAATGCTTGCAATGTGTTTTAAAGGGTCGTCTTTTGCGGTTGCACTTGTGGTGCACTTTAAGGTGCAAGGGGAGGACCTTGGGAAGGTGTGCTTGCATTAGTGGTTCTGCCGTTTTTCCAACTGAAGTTGGGATGATTTCTCTAGTTAAAATTATACATGTTAGAATTCGACGCACTGAATGGGCATTGGTAAGCATTTATGGCATTTACTTGAGCTTGTAACACATCTTGAAAAGTTGAAATCATGGGACAATCCTTTGTAAGGCGTGCATCACTCTCGCATATGCCACAAACACTTTCAACAACCGCATTGTTAGGTTGAGTTGCTTCCACCTTCATTTGTTCCATGGCCTCAACCTTTCAAGTGAGACTCACATTCTTAGCATTCACATTGTTCTCCTCTTTGAGGATGTATATTTTTCCTTTCTCTTTAGGAGTAGACTTGAAATTACCTGACTTGTTGGTGGTGTCTCATGATTATACATTTTCAGCCAACCTATCAAAGTAATCTCATGCCTCTTCTGGGTCTTTGGTCATGAACTCACAATTGCACACCATTTCAACAAATTGACGCATGTTTAAGTTCAGTCCATCGTAGAAGAAACTAATTACTCATCAATTTCATAATAGTGGTGTGTACATGTGAATAAAAGTTCCTTTAATATCTCCCAACATTAAAAGAATGTTTTGTCTTCCTTTGGGAGAAATTCATGATGGCACACCTTAAGATGTTGGTTTTATAAAGCAAAAAAAAAAAAATTAAGATTTGCTTAAATATTTTAAAAGTATGGGTTTATCCAAGAATAACATCGTAGGCAGTTATATGGGAAAATTACTTTTACTTTTACCATTCATTTAATAGCCATTAATTGGTTGGCATCAGTGAAGATTTTAGAGACTGGATGCTAATTGTGAATTGACGCTACCCGCAGTGAGGTGGCTACTAGACGATGCTTCGTGGGACCCACCGTGATGTATATGTTTTATCCGCGCCATCCATCTATTTTTCCATATCATTTCAGGCATGAGACCAAAAATGGAGCAGATCCAAATCAATTATCACTATTTTTTTTCTTTTGTGGTGTGGTCCACATGAGATTTGGATCTACTTTATTTTTGGGATCATGCCCTAAAATAATCTAGAAAAATAAATGAACGGCCTGGATAAATGACATACATCATAGTGGGGCCAAAGAGTACTATGCAGTAGCTACCGGCTATTGACAACGTCAGCAGGAAATACGCGTCCTTAGATGCCTCTCTTTAACGTAATAAGACGTACAATTTTGTATGATCTGGTTAGTTGTCTATCGATGCCATGTGATCATGAACCAGTACTCAACTGTATGGTAGTCAACCGTATGGTGAGCTTTAGAGGTGGGTAGGATCCAACCCGACTCGTCAGATCCAACTTGACCGAACTGGTCGGATCCGGTCCGACCCGAACCGAAAGCCAAGGTCGGGTCGGATCGAGTAGACCCACTCGGATCCGACGCCAAACCGAGTCGAGTTCAGGTCATGTAGCAACTCAATCTGATCCGATCTGAAATCTGATCCAATCGGATCTGGACCGAAATTGGGTAGTATAAAGTCAAATTTTACTCTCTTTTTTACATTTACCTTTCTTCTACCCGAACCCTAACCCTACCCGAGCCGGCGCCGCCAAATGAACTTATGTAACACCATAGCCCGAGCCGACGCCGCCAAATGAACCTATGCGGCATCGCAGCCCGAGCCGACTTCCTCTCCTTCCCTCCTTTCTCTCCTCCTTTCTCTCCCGATTTCCCTCATCTCCTTCTTTCTCTCATCCTTTCTCTCCCGATTTCCCTTATGTTTCCTTCCTAGTACCAAAGTATCCGGCTCCGCTTGACTCAGCCTAGTCCGAATCGACCGAACAGACTCAACTCGATTTGACTCGGTTTCCCTGACCGAGTCGGACTCGGTTCATGTCAGGCCAGCAAAGAATCGATTCGGATCGAGTCAGCCCTGCTGGACTCGGCCCTAAATCGGATCGAGTTCCAATCAGGTACTTGCAAAAACCTGATGGAGTCGAGTTGGACCTAATCCGGTTCGACTCGACTGGATGCCCACCTCTAGTAAGCTCTCCGCAAAGGCTTTTGTAGGCCCATCATGATGTGTGGGTGGCATCTAAACCTTGAATCAAGCATGTCTCACCAGGTTTTTAAGAAGAAGAAAAAAGGCGCGAAATATCAATGCGATCCAAAACTTAGGCAGGCTACATCATAGAAAACAATATAAATACATCTCCGGACCTCCAATTCAAGTGGTGTGGCCCACCTGAGTTTTCGATTGGCCTGATTTCTTAAGTATCCCTTCACCTCTTATGAGGTGCACCTAATGAACGGATTGGATGGCATATGAAGGCATCTTCCATACACGAGCTCGCTGCACACGTACATAAGATAAGCTCGCATCCAACCAGTTGCACCACTAATCTTCCATCCACTTATGTGTGCATCATGCAATTTTGGCACCACCATGACGATCCACTTTATCAAAATTACATTAATCCACTCATTAAGTGGTCCTGATCTACATTTTTATACTATTATTAGTGGCCGCCAATTGTTTTCTAAGATGAAGGTCAATGAATCAAGTTGATTTTAAGTACTAGATGATCCTCCCTCTCATGGTGGGTCCAACCTATTTGGGATGGATGTTGCATGCACATGAAAATACAGTTGGGTAGTAACTTATGGTAAAGCCGGTTGGGCGTGAGCACCTACGAATGTGGAGAAATATTACCGTCTCCACCATCACGGGAGGTCAACACCGTCCCAAAAGCTTTAAGGGCTTTATTTGAATTGAGGGCAAACTCAGAGAAGCATTTAATTTACTTCATTTATTTGTTATTGTCTTTTCCACCTCAATAAGAAACTTAAATCTTTTATTTTTATAAAGTTAAATGGTGGTAAAAAAGTTCCCTTCTTTTATGACATTTTAAATTATAAAAATCAAGGAAAAAGAGATGTCCTCGGCCGACCAGCCGTCCAAGCACTTCCAAATACATAGTCAATACATTTTCAGGACTTTTACTTTTGTCACAGTTTTTCTTTTCCTTGTATTTCCTAGTTTACCGCTAATCCAAATGGACCCTAAATGGATGGCCAATCATCAATTTGAACCGTCCAATCATTCTCACGAATAGAAGCAAGCCATGGTATAAAAATAAAAAATCACACCAAATAGATGATCCTAAAAATGTGCTGTTGCATGGAAAATGGACGAGATTGAGTGGAAAATAAAGTAGGCCCAATCATTATCTCGAAACATCATTTGATGTATCCATTTTCGTTGTGTTTATTATGATTCGAAGTAACACATTTATTTGGTTATTCTAACCATTTTATTTATGGCTTATCAAAATGACTGACCACGGCAAATTTGATAAATTGGCCACATTCAAAGGTTTAGGATATTTAATTTTATTTTTGCACCATGGCTTGGTCCCAATGGTACTACAGAGTGAAACGTCCTGTATGATGATAGGGGATCCATGTCATGTTTTGATATAGGGGATCCATGCCAAAAACATGTCACATCCAGGTAGAGCATAATCAAACCATCTAACTCAAAGGGCCCACTAATGGCCAATGCCCAAGAAACAATTTAATGATAAAAGGCCAATTGCAAATTCAATTATAAATGTTCTATTCACTGTACACCTCTTTCCAGGCTGCAGGAAAAATTATTGGCAATTTTTGGGAGTGATGCTAAGCCCTATAACTAAAAATCATGAAAATTAAACCTCTATTTAAATAAATAAATAAAAATCAAATACATAGCAAAAGAGCTTCAGTCTGCAACTTTTGGAAAATTTTCTTCCAGTGTATCCACTTCAGTGGAGCATCCAGGCCATGAAAATGGCGGATCTTACCATGAAGATCAACTGGAAGAAAAATCGGATCAATCCACTCATACATCCTGCTCTGTAGATTTTGATTGTGTAACCTCCCTGATGAATTGACCATACTGGTTTTTGCCTAGTTTGATCTTTGTGACACGTCCCACCATTTGCATGGGCTAAGGATCATACAAGCGACACATTGTTGGGGAAGAAAGTCATGTATGCTAAAGTTACCATACATCATTGTATGTGAACATTTCCCACCAGAGATTTTCTTCACATGAAACTGCCATTGAGCTAAAAATACAGCCTGAAATCATGAACTTCTGAAGTCTTACAAAGTATAAAAGAAGATAAGTGCACAAAATACTGATGAAGATCTTGTTTCCAGTTTAATACAATACCCCACATGCTTGCATTTACAGATGGTCTTCAAAACAAATGAAGAGATGAAAACAGAAGGTATTTTCTCCACGATTATTAACTCAATATGGTTGAATGGGGTTCCAGAAATAAAGGGGGGAAAAAAACAAAAATAAAAGAAAATAACAAAACTTAAATTTACAGATTTGCTGCGGTTGTTTATTAGATTATCGCAATCCTTTATCGTATGTGCAAGGCAATTGAAGAAAAATAAAATAAAATTGTTTTGCGACTCCAAAATATAATTTAGGTCAAATTCTGCTCAGGCATGACTCTGCTGGAAGGGCGACGGAATGGCCATCATCGGTCCGAATGAGCGGCTGTCGAGTATGTTATTAGGTTGCAGAGTAGCAATGGTAAATCCAGCAGACTGGGGGGCCGCAATTGGTGGCCGTGAGACTTGACTGCAAAATAGTAAAGGAATCAGTGATGATTTGTATTTTAGTAAAAAAGGTTGCCATTGTTATATTATCACAACATTGGATTTTAGGTATGCTAGTGTGGACGATAATCATGCACAAGTTTGAACTTGGGGGTGGTGGACCTGTACAAGATCCAGATCCTGCTTACCTCGCAGCCCAAAATTCAGGCCAATAGGAATTTCTAGGATCAGAACAGGGCACAAAATGTAGTGGTTGATTTTTTCCCAACAAATCAATTGGGTTGTCCAGCCAGCCTTATTTATTGGACTTTACACAATCACGGAGCGGCCTGCAACTCAAAATGGCCTCGATCTTCAATACATCTGCCATGACTCCCAATGGAAACTCATGTGCATCTTAGCATTCCGCGATGCAATTATCCAGTAGTAGAAATATGGAAAGAATATATAATAACTGAACGGTTTGGGAATTGGAGATTCTCACCTATCCACCATATACGATGATGAGAAGGAAGACTTAACTGGAACATCATTTCCTCTGGGATTGGGAGATAATAGGGGCCAAAAAACTGTGATACAAAACATTTCGTGACATTTTGCAGCAGTATAACCATATCTACACAAATACACATAAGATCTGCATGCACAAAGAGGGTGCATCTAGTGTGACAAATATCGCCAAGATTTTGAAAATCCCACGATAATATCGCAAAAATAATAATTAATACACTAAAAGATATTATCGCAACATTATCAAAATATTGGCAGATTTTAAAATAGCAATATTATGGCAAAAAATAGTAAAAACATTATAAGGAATTATTATAAAAACATTATTTAAATTTTAATTTATTTGTTAGTAATTTTAAATAGATTTATTTTCAGTGAGTTTTTCGAACAATATTCTGAGAAAAACCTCTAAATTTTGAAAATCACCTAAGAAATTGCCGTAAACAAGATTTCTGTCACTATGGGTGCATCAGTATGCATCGTTTTACTGGAAAAAAGCATTGTTAATACCAAAAGCATGAGATATCGGTTCCCAAAAACCAAGGTCATTGGCAGCTTTTCAATCTCCTACAACATCATCATAGCCTTTCTCCAGCCAGTGTCGTCAAAATCCTATGATTTACGATATATGACTTTAGTCAAATCTTAAGCAAAATGATTTGAATCCCAACCTTGAATCTCTTTTTGTATGAACACTACGATTATATGATTTGAATCCTACGATATACGATTCAAATTATACTTGTTCTCTTTTATTTTAAGCTTCACTTGGCTTTCATTTCATGTTTTTAAATTGGTGGGTGCTTTAAGAATTGATTTTAGTCAAATCTTAAGCAAAGCGATTTGAATCCCAACCTTGAATCCCTTTTTGTATGAATCCTACAATTAAATGATTTGAATCCTACAATTTATGATTCGAATCCCGATTTACGATTCAAATTATATTTGTTCTCTTTTATTTTAAGCTTTACTTGGCTTTCATTTTATGTTTTTAAATTGGTGGGTGCTTTAAGAATCATTTAGAGAAGGTAAATTATTTTATTTGTTCTTTGTAAGAGATTAAATGAGATGTATTCTCTTCAACGTTAAATCATGTAGCTTTTTTTTGTGATTTCTTACTTCTTAACTAGTCGAAACTCCAAATTGATGTATGACTTGCCTGTAATATTATTATGAATGGTTACGATCATGATGACTTATGTGCGTTATGGAAAGATATTTCAAAATCAAAATATCTTTTTTCATTGGTCTACAATATCAAAATCAAAATATCTTACTTCCACTGTGATTCTACATTTTAGAAAGGTAACAAGAACATAAATTATTAATGGACCCTTGTATTTTTTTTTGAAGGAAAATTTCTTTAAAGATAAAAATAAAGAAATAAGATTCCTTTCACACTATCATGACACGGTATTACTTGGTGCACATTGATGGCAAGAGGAAGATTGACGAGTTTTTTAAAAAAAATTAAAAATAAATAAATAAATAAAACTCTGATTTATTTATATTTTTCAAATTTTTAAGAAAAAAAATATTACGATTTACGATACGATTTGCAATTTGATACAATTTGACCCCTAGTATGATTTGCAATACGATGATGATTTTGACAACAATGCTCCCAGTAAATTGGGGTTGGCTTTAGAGATTGCAGATTGGCAGAAGATCTATGGTCAGCTTCCCAGAAGATGACCTTCCTCTTTAACCCAACCTCCTGGAACCGACCATGGCACAGGCACATCGACCTCTTGCAATGAAATACCAACGAATGGACAAGATGAGAGTTACCTCTTTCCCTTGGATGGTCCTGAAACCCGGAGCAGAACAGTATTTCCTGTTACACATGATAGCAAAATGTCAAAATGGGCAATTACTAGTCACTTGCATCCACAAACACGCACGCACGCACACACCCATCCACACACGCATGCACCCACCCACACACACACCCCTCCACCCACGCACGCACGCCCACACACGCACCCCACCCCCATGCCCACCCCCCACCCACCCACCAACACACACATGCACGCGCATGCACACCCACCCACACACGTCTTACTAGGGCTGTCAATGGGCGGGGCCCACCCAAGCAAAATCAAAATTTTCAATAGGCCTGGCCTGCAGCCCAGACCGAATAGTTCAAAATCTGGGCTGAAGCCAACCCCTAGCCCAGCCCATTGACAGCCCTATGTAGCGCACACATGTTTGTACAATGTATAAACATTGTAAACACTGCCCATGTAACATGCCTATATTACTACATGCCGGATGCCCATACAAGCTACACCCAACTAGTAACTCACCTCTCGCGCATTTTGGGAGACTTGATGGACCACCTCTGAAGGAAAAGAAACTTTATCAGAGAGCTCAAATTTGCCAAGGGCATCCAGATAAGATCAAAAACAGATTCCTCAAAAAGATGCCAGTACAGTTCGTGCTAGGACAAATTGATGGGCCAATTTGTGGCACCAATGCATGACCTACAGGCCACTCATCAAGTGGTAGAAAGTGAGCAAGCCCTGGCAGGCCTGTCTGCTCACATGGGTCAAAAGCTCAACCCAATATAAATTTAAATTTTCAAAGTAACACACTTTTTTCTTGAACTCTGAAAATAACTATGAAAGTCTGCATATTCTGGTTTTCTTAACTATGAAACACTTGGGTGAAACTGCATTATTACCTAAGTTTGAAACACTGGGTTTCACTGCCAGAGTTAAGCCAAGGAAGCAGTCATCTGATTCGGTGCCAAAATCCCAGAGATTCAACTCAAGCTTTGGCTTTGATCCTGCTGCAGTCAGGAAATCACATGATGAGCTGAATAGAATATCTGATGCATTTTGAAAACAGTGGTTCATGCACTTGAGTTGCAAAATTCAAGAAACATAGATGTTGATCATGCCTGTTGACTCACCAGTATGATTTGGCATGGTTCGCTGGAAAGGATCCTGAAGTGGACAAGAAATCCATGATCCCACCTGTTCCAGGGGTGAACATTAGAGAGAAATCTCCATCAAGCAAAGCTTAGAGTAAAATGGGGAAAAAATATATTACGTGGAAGAAGGGATGTTGTAGTGCTTGTTCTGCAGTTGGCCTCCTTTGTGGGTCCCAGGAGCACAGTTGCTATAAGAAGTTCCATCCCATGGGCATTAACATATGAAAAGAATCCATATAACCACTCAAAAATCACCACAATTGACACTAATTTTTAAAAAAAAAAAAAGGATACAGATGAATCAGCAAGACCTACCGCAATCAAATCAATTGCTTCTAAGCTGGCATTTGGAATGATATCAGAAAGATTGGCTGGCATGACCTGTAAGTTTGAAAAAAAAAAAAAAAAAGGTATAATGAAGGATGGATCAATGAAGAGAACCCATTTAATGATGACAGGAAAATAACAGCTTACCTCTGAAAACCTAAAATTGAGTAAGCGTGAAAGGTTCATCCCTTCAGGCCATGTAGTATAATCAGGCGTACCAAGGACACAACATATTTTGTATATTTGATCTGTTTCACTGCATGGAAAAAGAAAACAGTCACAAAAGCTGAATACTTGCAAAGGGAAGCCAATATGATATCATGAACTTTCTGCCAGCGATTAAGGATTTTGGGCCCAGGGAGATGGAATCTTACCTTTCTCCAGGAAAAAGAGGACACAGCGTGAAAAGCTCAGCTAGTATTGCACCAACAGCCCACATATCTGCAAAAACATCCAATTATTACTCATGTATCCATGAGGCAAAGGCAACAAAAAAATAGGGGAAAAAATTAATACTAAATAGAATAATATAGAAACACACAGAATTTCTTGACCTATAATATAAACTAAATGCTATGGGTGTACCAAGTTAATAGTACAAACTACAAACTTCTTTTTCGGGGTGCCTATTGATAAGGATGTCTTAAGCATCAAGAATACTTTTTTTAATTGTTTACTAATGTCTCAGACATTTTGATGGAAGAGGTATTACATGAAATTGGTTCGGATATAGCCGGCTGTAATTACCAAGGCCCATCGTTGGTTGGTGTTAATGATTGCAGTATCTATAGCATCGGCCGATACTACTGATATCACATGTGGGTGATATGAAACCGAGCTTAAGTTCACTTTCTTCCCCATATCATGCGGATATTTGGGAAATATCACAATGTATTGACAATATATCGACACATTGCAATATTTTGAAATTATCATAAGTATAAACTCTTGTGTATCGCCAATACCATCGATATGTTTTGTTGATACCATCTCAGCCCCCTTTGCAAAAAGTTTGGAAAAATTCATCAAAATTCCCAAAAATCCTTTTTTTTGTGAAACTTTTTGCTTTGGTTACCTTCCTAAGGTGCTTTCAATCACTCCTATTCGATTGTTTGGAGACAAGGGAATTTGGGTGTGGAATCGAGATAGGAGAGCGTGGCAGTAGAAATGAAATCGGTGAGTTTTTTTCAAACATCAACAGTTTTTTCTTCATTAAATCACTTGGAATCAGTGAAAAGAAGTTCATAATCCATGATTTTACATGTTCTAAATGATCTAGCATGCCTTTTAGCCTTCAATTTTCAAATTTGAGAAAATTGGGAGAAATCCGATTTTCGATTTTGGCCTCCGATTTTCGACTTTGATAAATGTCTTATGTGATCTATAAATTATATATGAACTGATTGTGAATATAATTGCATCACTTATGTCAAACGGTGCATAGGTTAGGGCCCTATACAAAGGAAACTTATTATTTATATTTTTTTTGTGATCTTTTGAGTTCTAAGTGTATAATAATGTCTTTTCTAACATCCCTTGAAGTTTCAATGAAACACTCGACAAATTTCCCAATGTTGCCAAAAAAAGCAAAACATTACATGATACTCGAGCAATTTCCTGTGCAATTCCCGATATGTTTCTGTATACCAAGGGCGCGACACGTGTCGATACCAATACTGAAGACACTGGTTGGTGGCAAAAATTTTGTCCAATATCAATTGAGTATTTCAATGGACAGTGGTTAAAATCTGCAAATGAACGTGAAGTCGTGAACATATTTATATACTTAATCAAGATAACTGGGATGCAACTTCCATAAAGACTGAACAGAAACAGATCATGCAAAATGATGCAGCCCAAATAGATAGTCAGATGGCCCTAAAAGTGGCACACAATATCATGTGTGAAGAAATAAAGGAATAGGGATTGAAAACATTAAAAGGGCCAGATTATCATTATCATCAATAAGGGGTCCAAATTGGTTGTGCAGCAGATAATTATCATCAATAAGGGCCCCAAATTGGTTGTGGCAGATCATCGCTGTCGTCGTCCTCAATAAGGATCCCCCCATATTGGTTGTGCAATATAGATATGAAAGGGGAAAACAGGAAGAACAACACAAGTTTTTGTGGTCTTTTGGTAACATCCACTTCACTTCACAATTCACTGACATCTTTTATCTCAACGGCAATTGTGCTGATATCATCTTGACATTGTGCTGATATCACCCAAGAAACTTTAGCATTATTGCTTAAGGTTACACTAGAGGCATGTAAGGGGACATTTACATAGAGGAGGCCACCATCAACCGTAGGCCCTGGAGAGGCTCCAGGCCCAAATTTTGAACTGCAGGTTCCAGAACTATCAGGCTAGAGACCTATTCAAATTTGTCATTTGCTCAACCCAGGCCTATCCCGTTGCCAGCTGTATGCTTAGTCTAGTAACATAGGATGTTTAGGGGCTGCTTAGTTGAATGGCATAGAGCCAAGTTTGGCTGGTTTTGGAAAGCAATATATGGGTCCACATGTACCCATATTAGAAGACTGCTTAAAGCAGGTTTATAAACTTCACTCTTCAAAATCTGGAATCAGACTAAATCTGGAGTTTTCACTGTTAAATCCCTCTATACTGTTCTCTCTGGTGCTAGGTCCTCTTCCTCTTCTTGCTGTCATATGAAGTCGGTATGGGCTTACTGTATCCCCCCAAGGTGGCTGCTTTTGGATGGCTTGCTTGTAGGAACAGAATCCTGACTATTGATAACCTCAAAAAGTGAGGGATGATGCTGCCGAATGTGTGTCCCTTGTGTCTCAAGGAGTCCGTCGATCATTTATTCATCCACTGTCCCTTTGCCACGGATATTTGGTGGAGCGTCCTCCGTCTCACAGATATCTCTTGAAGAATGCCCCTTTCTCTGGATCAGCTCGTTTGCATGTGGCATGAGGATCAGGGTGAAATTTGGGCAGAAGAAAGTGGCGGTCCATCTTGATGGCTGTTCTTTGGGCTGTGTGGGCTGAAAGGAACAATCGTGTTTTCATAAATCTCAATGTTTCCTCGACTGTGGTTTTTTCTGTTGGTTCTGTTTCATGATTGGGCTCCTTGAGGTTAGGGGAGTTTGTGTGTTTGGAGCGTGGGGGGATTTTTTTTTTTTTTTTTTTTTTGGTACAGTTGTTTGGGTGGCCTTCGCTGCCGTTTCTAATAAATTCTTATCTTTCTGAAAAAATAAAAAATAAATAAATAAATAAAAACACTAACAATGAGGCACTTTAAGATTCATGGTAGGAACAATTAACTGCTGACATTTAATGTCTGAGAATTAATGTAGGATTTTCACTGTTTTGAAAATCAGCCTGCCCGCTATGTCAACATTTTCTTAACTATCCACGTGGCTGTTCACAGCATCCCTTGTTTAAGAATTTCCCTGAATGGAGGCAGACAATTCTATATCTTAAAACAAATACTTGAGGAACACATGAAATGAAAAGGAAATAGTATATATCATACCAATTGCTGGGGTGTACGATGAAGACTGCAACAAAACTTCTGGTGCTCGATACCTTGCACACATAACGAAGCAAAACTTACAAAAAGTTATAGAATGACACATTGAAAACTCGTAACTTTTTTCAATAAGCACAGAAGATATAAGAAAAGAAATGATCTGATATAACTAAGCAGACTCACCACCGTGTAGAAACATAATCAGTATAAGGAGGTCTGGATGTCACTTCTCTTGCCAGTCCAAAATCAGCAATTTTAATAACGTCTCCCGTCACCAGCAGATTCTCTTGATAGAGACAAAGGATACTCAGCCATAAACAAGTACATTCTAATCTCTCTCATATTAAGATATGGAGAAAGGTTTTCTGCATGAACCAAAAACCACTAAATTCCAATATGGGGCATGGAAATACCAGGTTTTAAGTCCCGATGGAAGTAACCATTTCTATGCATGTAGGCAAGCCCTTGCAATACTTGAGACATAAGGCTCCGTATCTCTGCCTCTGAAAAAGGGCTTTGACGGTCTCTCATGATCTGATATAGATTATATTCCTGGGTACGTATAATACCAGAAACAATAACAATCAAATCTGTTAATTCAACCAGAACTCAAAACGGTAGGCTTTTTTTAGAAGCCTCTAAAGCTAATATGAAACCACTTCCAACAATGTCACATGACAATATCATACCCCTAACCAGAAATTTTGATTTGAACAAAAAGACAAGACCACAGAGAAGTTCTATAGTATCTCAGGCTTGTGTGCAGGACTTAAATCAGTAATCTGCATTTCTCGTTGGCTACATGGGTAATTGTTTCCACAGATTCCTTGAACTGGCATGAATCCACGTAATTTTAGTGTTAAAGGTAAGGTGTTAGCGACTTCCACAACAATGGAATGCAAGTACAACAGTTGGCGGAGGATTAGACTTTCAATAAGAAAGTGGGGTTAGACACAAAATTCACAATCATAACAAAAACCAGAAGGGCCTATTATAAAGTCTACAGGTGTCGATGTGTGAGATAACCAAGGATGTGGCTTTGACAAATCCAAACATCAAGGTTCAAGACCGTCTAATAGTTTACGAAAGAACCAAATCTGAGCAATGCTTCAAGCAAATTAGATAAGAAAAATCACAGTAATGACCATAGGAGGCGGAAAAAATCAAGGAAAAGTTTACAAATCTGGCATGGTAAATGTCAACTATCCAGACATGGGGACACTTCCGTACACAAGTAAATATTCTTTAGTTACAAATAAATTGATAAATAAAGTCAAAAAGAAATCAAATCAATGAAACCCACCCCGCCCCCCCCCCCCCCCCCCCAAAAAAAAAAAAAAAGAGACAATTAGGAAAGGACAATTACATAGTTCCCGATCACTAGAAATCCAACCTAATAAACAATTGATGATGGGCCAGAATTCCAAACTAGAAAATTCCCTTATCAAAGTTCACTGGTATTGGCAATACTGTCAATAACATCCCCAATAGTGGCGATAATAACCCAACACCAAGGAAACATCTGTAAGTAGGCGAAAATTGACAGAAATTTGAGACATTTTCCAAAACCCTAAAAATTCTCTTGTTCTTGTTCTTGTTCTTCTTCTTTTTGAATTTTGTTCCTAAAGCGATTTCGATCACTCTTGGTTTTTATTGAATAAGAATCTGGATTTGGATAGAAATCTCGACTCGAAACCAAGATGGGCCGGAACTCAAAGGTGACAAAAGGTCCATAGAAACTTTTTTTTTTCAAACGTTGCCATGGATTGCAATGGAAATTCATGTCTATGCATGATTCTAATGCATTGACATGGATCTGTGGTGAAAAAACTAACCTTTAAGTGAAAAATGAAGGAAATTGGGAATGTCCTAATTTTTCCATTTTTTATATTGGAAAATGTATTCTTCGCTGTTAACTAATGTGGAAATTTTATATATTAATGAGTGTTGGCCAATCTATTGTTTGACTTCAAATTTTATTTATTTATTTTACACTAATTTTTTCGACAACACAGGGTTAAGCCCATATAAAATGGAAACTTATTGTGTATAGTTGTTTTTTTTCAATATTTTGATTCCTACATGCATAAACAATAAACATGTGTCTTTTAACATCTCCTAAAGTTCCACTGAAAATTCCACTTTTTCCCAACGTTTTCCCAATGTTTCCCTAAGACAGCAATATTTGTACAAGTATCGGCGATAATATCAGCAATACCGACACAGAAGCGGATTGCGTCCTACCCCCGCCCGTCTCTAGCCAAGAACAGGCAGATCTGTGTGGGGGCCCACTGTGATGTCATCTCTTTTCTCAGATCATTTTAAGGTATGAGCCCAAAAATGAGGCAGATCCAACGCTAAAGTGGACCACACCAAATAGTAAGCTTGGGTTGCATTAAATGCAGAGCATCAAATGCTAGTCATCTTGCATTGGATTAAATGCCAAAGAGTCATCTGCCGTGTGATCCACTTGAGTGTTGGATCTGCCTCATTTCTAGGCTCATACCTTAAAATGATCTGAGAAATGGGATGGACGGGATGGATAAACACATACATCACAGTGGGCTCCCACACAGATCTGCCCGTTCCTGGCTAGAGACGGGTGGGGGTAGGACGCAATTTGCTTCCTACCGACACATGTTTCCGTATCCCCAATCATTGATACATTAACGATACCAATACTTGAACACTGCATCCAGGTCCAGGCATGTTAGAGTGTCCCCAACTGTCATCAAGCAAAAACCCAAAAAGACTTTTTCGTTAATCAGTGAGCTCTCTCTCTCTCTCTCTCCCCCTTTTTTTTAAATTTTGAGAAGCCCAATGGACTAGAAATCACTACTTACAAGGGTCAGTTGGGGCAATGGATTTTATTTTTTTAAGGTCAGTTGAGGCAATGGATAGGATGGTCATATACAAATACAGGGCTTAAGCGCCCTTAACGAGAGTATATGCAATACAATTAGCCTCACTAGGATCATGAGTAAACAATTTTCTGAAGGGCAAGATTTAGACAAATTGCATCATTAATTAAATATTAATTTGGTCATGAAAACTGATAAAATCTACATTTGCTTGCAATTTTCCCTTTGTTTGATTTCCCTGCATTCCGCTGCTGACATTAATACTATGCAAGGAGTACAAATTAGAAATTAAGTTTTGGCATAACCAATACAATGAATCAGTACTTCCATAAGAAAAAGAAAATGAATACAAAAACTCAAATTCCTCACCATGTATTCAAATATGAAGAAAAGCTCATGGTTTTCCCTAACGACCTCCTTCAACTTGACAATGTTGGGATGATTCAATTTACGAAGGGACTGCAAAATAAACAATGTACATTTAGATTAATTGCAGAAGAAACATTGTATTATATTAATTTAAGAACAAGGGAAGGAACACGAGGTCGGCAGAGCTATTGGTAAAGCCTGCATTCTGTTACCAAGGGCCTGTTTGGAGTTGCTTCTGGCAACTGCATAATTGATTCTCAGGAAATAATTCTCTGGAATTGTTTCTTGAGAATTGCTTGTGTGAACAAGTATGCATGTTTGGTAAACATGCATAAGGAAAACAATATCCCCACAAAGGTTTCAATGGTGAGCATTGAATCCTCAGTGTTTCCTATGGCATGGCCCACTAAGTCTTAGATCTACCTCATTTTCGGAGACTAACATGATATGGTGAAACGGATGGACAAAGAGGATGCTGGATGGTCATCGCAGTGGGCCCCACAATGCACGCAGGGGGTGGGGGTTTGTTGTTATAGGAAAGCCGCGTCCATCCGGCTACTCTAGATATGAAATCTGCTAAGCCCATGTGCGTGTGCAATGCAACTCACGTACATGCCTAACTTTTGCTATCATGGGACGTATGTCAAACATCCAATCCATTCATTAGAAAGGCACCACTATATTGATGCTCTAGCCCAAGAATTAGATTGATCCACTGGTCGGGTTGGCCACAGTTCGCAAAACGGGATGCTCGCCAAATTCTCATGTTGTACTTAATTACGATTATGAGAGCGAAGTTTGAGTATGAAACGCTATCACCCAAAAGCTATTCAATAGTATTCCACTCGTACCATACATTCTCGATACGTTTGATGTATAGCCAAGGTATTCCATATCGGTATCGGTGGGCGTAACGGTACCCACCGTTACCTATACAGATACGCCCCGTATCAGCCGATACAGGTCCCGGAACGGTGCAAAAAAAAAAAAAAAAAAATCGTCAAAAAATTATGGAAAAATATCCATTAAATCCGGAATATTCTAAATATTCCAAATATGCATTCATTTATAATTTGGAACATGTTTATGGTGGAGTAACAGTCCACTCTTTGGTGAGAAGTTGTATCGAGCTGCCTGATGAATTTATGAACCTGACAACCTAGTAATGGGTATAGATCTTTTATATTTAATTATCTAACTATATAATATCAATATGAATTAATTAGAATGAATCTAATACCAAAATATCTCATATTTGTAAGTATTGGTGTATTAAATACCTTGTGACTTGTGTACATTTTATTTCAACATACAATCTAGGGACTTTTATGTCCAATTATATAATTCATATATCTAACAAATTAATATAATTTTTCCCAATAAATCTTAAGAAAAAATTTGAAATTATATTCAAGTAAATAGTGTTGTCGATTTAGAGCTGATTTGGTGGACCATTTGATGCCCCAAATCAACGTTAAATTCATGCAATCTATTAGCACTTATCTCACTAATGGATTGGTGGATATTTATTGAACAGTGAAGAATGAAAATTATCAAATGATCCTATTTCAGAAAAACAAGTGTTTGCAAATTAACGGTGAAAATCATTTAAATAATTTAATTTTGGAATTGTGACATGGCAACAATAGTGCCATAATTTAATTTATTAATTTTGAGTTAATGTATGCCTCATGGACAATTTTTACAGCCATGTACATAGGGCCCACCACGATGTATGTATTGTATATTAATGACATCCATCCGTTTTATCAAATCATTTTAAGGCATGGTCCACGAATGAGGTAGATCCATATCTAAGGTGGACCACTAGTGGGTGAGGCCTTGAAATTGGGGTCCACCTTAATGTATTTGTATATCCGTGCCGTCAATCTATTTTGCCAGCTCATTTTAAAGCATGATCTAAAAAAACAGGCAGATTTAAACCTTAGGTGGACCGCTAGTGAATGACGCCTTGAACATAGGACCTACCTTGAATCCTTGATGCATTTGTTGTATATCCATGTTGTCCATCCTTTTTGCCAACTCATTTTCGGGCATGGTCCAAAAAATGAGGCAAATCCAAATCTTTGGTGGACCACACAGTAGGGATTGAATTCCCACAATTAAAACTTCTACTATTATTATTATTATTTGAAAAGTTGCTGATTGTATTAATAAAGAGAAAAAACAAAGAGAGAAAAACAAAAGGCGTAGGGCGACACCGCCAAGAGAGCGGCTCCGCCAACTACACACCTAAGAAAAGCAAATTACAACCCTTTAACTTGTCAACATTCAACGCCAATTCGACTACTAACAACCTAGCTCCAGTAGCAACTTGTTCCGCCGATTTTGAAGTCTCATTGAAACATCTACCATTTCTCTCTTCCCAAACTGCCCACCAGACTGCAAGGAAAGCCATTCTCCACAACTTTGTCCTTCTATTACCCAACGATGAACCATGCCAGGCCTTTAAAAAGTTACCAGTGGAATTAGGGGCAGCTCATGTCATATCAAAGTGAGATAGGATATCTATCCAGATACGGATGATGAAGGGGCAATGGATGAACAGATGGTCCACTGATTCTGATGTAGGGCGGGTCGCGGACAGTTTCATGGCCAAGATGGATCAGAAAAGGCCCGGTCGACGACAGAAGTGATCCGGACCGTCGGACCTTAGATCAGGCATATCTCGCAATCCGAAATGAGTTACCTGACGTAAAATATATGATTTTGGGGTAGAACAAGCTACTTTAGCCAACCAACCTAGCTACGCCGGGTTGCGATGCCCAGAATTGCAAAAAACCCCTAGATCGACGGTCGTTTCCCTGCTTTAATTTCGTTTTTACTATAAATAGTAAGCTTTAGTTCGATTATAACTCTTCATCCGTCGGGCTTTAGGAGTTCTCTTCATCCGTCGGGCTTTAGGAGTTGCGCCCTACGTGAAAAGAGCTTAGAATAATTAGGAGAACGGTTTGGTGAAGCCAAATAGGACACTTACTATTTTTGGCCAAAAACCTTGCGCACTAGTAGACGTCACGACCGTCTATAAATAGTAAGTTTACTATTTATAGTAAGTCGCGGATTCTAGGAGTTTTAGTTGTAGTTTGATTCTGATTTCTTTCCCATTGCTTGATACCCCTATTTAAAGGGTTGTGAAGTCGTTTTTAGTGATTAATTAATCAATTTCGAATTTCTTAGAATTTATTTCTATTTTCTGCTTTCTTTCCTCGTGGATTCGAGAAGTCCCTGTGAGGAGTCCAGAGAAGCTCCGTGGATTCGGAGTAGTTATCCTCATCACATTCATCCCTGCATCAGATTCCTCACTAGACATACAGCATAAACAAATATTTGTAATGATCATCCCTCTTTTCCTCAAATTATCCACCGTAAGAACTCTATTCTTGGCAACTAGCCAGGCAAACCCCACAATCTTTGGGGGAGCTTGGTACTTCCAAACCTTGTCAGTGTGAATCTCTTCTTCCTTTGCAGCTACTTTTTCGATATGCCTATAGAAAGATTTAACCGAGAAGATCCTTGATTTATGACTTGTGTTATTATTTTATTTTTATTATTTTTAAGTTGCGACCTGTGTTTTCCTTGATCCAAGTCCATGCAACCTTATTAGTAGTTTCGATGGTAAATAAACATTACAATGGGCCATAATAAGTTTTTAACAGTGGGCATTCAATCCTACTGTGCGGTCCACTTGAGATCTAGATCTGCATCATTTTAGGGACCATGCCTTGAAATGATCAAGAAAAATTGATGGGTAGCATGGATATATAATACAACACATAAATCAAGGTGGGCCACATGCACTAAAACAATGCAAGTGCACAGTGGACATTCAATCCTACTATGCCGTCCACTTGAGATCTGGATCTGCTTTATTTTACGGACCATATCTTGAAATGATCAGGAAAAACTGATGGGTGGCATGGATATATAATACAATACATAAATCAAGGTGGGCCGCATTCACTAAAACAGCGCAATTGCACTAAGCGGCATGTGCTGCGGACCACTTTAAAAAATAAGGTGGCCTGTTCATTTTTTTCGAGACCGAGAGAGGGAGAGAGAAACGAGAGGGGAAAAAAATGTGAGGGAAAGAAAGGGAAAATGAGAGAGAATGAGAAAACGAGAGGGAAAGAAAGGGAAAAAGAGAGAGAAGGAGAAAACGAGAGGGGGAGACGCACCAAGGCCACAGCCGCAGCCCGAGAAGAAGAAGGAGATGAAGAAGAGGAAGAAAAAAAAAAAAAAGAGGGGCGTTTTTTTTTTCTTTTTTCTTTTTTTCATTTTTTCCTATTTTCTTTAGGCCCATAACAATTGTTACGGTACCGTAATGGCCGTTATGGACTGCAATGGCCGTTACGGCCCCGTAACACGTAACGGTCACGGCCGTTACCATTACGTATCGGCCATTACAGCCGATACGTAACCGTTTTCGAACACCTTGTGTATAGCTCTAAAACACTTGGCTTAAGTTTTCTAACCTATCCACTTGTTTCCAATATTAGTACCCACGTTTTGAGTGGACCAGATTAATTTTAGGGAAAAAATGGTCAGACCAACTGATGGATTGAATTGCTCTCAGACCAACGTACCATGATGGCACATGAGTGGAGGTGTATGGGTCTACACTCATGTGCAACTGACAAACCTTCCAACAAGGGAGGTCTTCAATCTTATGAATGCTTTACACAAGTTAGTAGAAGTGGAAACAACTATAGGAAACGGGGCCTATGCATGAAAAAAATGCAAATTTGGAAATTTGTTGTTCTAAAATTGATTAATTAAGTGGCGTAACCAAACACACTAAAAGTCTAAAATTTTGATTTTCAAATTAATTTTTTTTTTAAATGCTTTTTTTCTAGCAAAGCCAAACAGCACCTAAGAAATAAAATAAAAATGGCATCCAACATGAGTAACATACCTTGACTTCACGCAGATTCATGCACTCTTCCCAAGAGTAAAACTTTCTCTTCATTTTCTTGATAGCAACCTATGATCAATATGCAAGATGTCAACTTCCAACCTTTTGTCATGATTAAAAAAGAAAGAAAAATCCCTCCAGCCTTTGGAAGGAATGGAATTTCAATGATAGCTAGCAGTTAGGAGGTGGCATAACCTATTTAACATAGAGAATCACATAAATGTTAAGTAGAGAGAAATCTACACAATATCATATCATTCACCATGTTTGCCTATACTATTCAATAATTGTTTCATGATTATTACTAACCAATATCAAATATTATCACTTCAAATATTATATATGCATGAATCATTAATACAATATAGAGCACAGTCATATGGTATCCTTTCAAGGTATTATACATGCTGGGACAGAAAGCTTGTACAACGCAGTTTCTGTTTTGATTTTGTGCAAGTGAGGGCAAGTGGGATACATGGTTCTCATCCAAACTGTTGAAATTATAGGTCCCACCATGTATGGTCATGCAACATATATCCCCTGGATTGGTAGACTCCTAACCATTCAATAGGTGGTCAATAGATAGGTGATTAAGAGAGATTATACAACAACGGGTGCATTCAACCTAGAAAAAGTACAAATTTCATACAGCTAGGATCTTCATCTGGGGGGGGGTTTTGATCCATCACCCTTTGATGGTAAGGTCTGCCATACCAAGCAAGGATCATTGAGCACTGGGCCCAGGTGGTACAATCCCAAAACCCTGCAGCACTGCATCTCTTTTCAGCCTGATCATTGTATAAACCTCCATAATTCATAGAAAAGATACAACACCATCATAATTATGCACTTTATAGAAGAACATGGTCATAACAAGGGCACACATGTCATGTACACAGGAAACAATTTCACCTACAATGATGATGGTTAACTTGATGTATCATGTACACACCACGCGTCATGGAGGAAAACTGTCAATACATCTCTCTTGAGTGCCTACATGTAATACTTGATTTGAAGTTGCTCCCAGCATGCCAACATGCACCCATTGAATTTCACCACCAATTTTACCCTCCAATCATCACTAATTTCCATATAAACAGAGAACCTACCTACCACCACTAACCAATCCAATCAAGGAATTCCTCAATTTGGACTTTTCAATTTGAGTAAATCCGCTTTTTGGTGGCTAAATCAAAATTTTATTAAAGGATAAAGAAATAGAATAAGCAAAAGGCTCAATAGCAGAGGCCCCAATCAACTCCAAACAAGACACTGGAAGCCAAAGAAAAATCAGCGCCATGCTCATATTCTATCTTCAATCATTCCATGTGAAGAATAGGACAGAGAGCACCCTTCTTGGAAGGTCAATCCCGCTCATCACTGCCTCTCTAAGCACATGCACAAAGTGCACTGATGATCACATAGATTGAAAACTTCCTTCCACAGATCAGCCAACCCTCCATGGGCTCACTTTAGACTTAGCCAATGAAATTTCATCGAGTGAATCCCCTTCAATGTCAACCAGGAAAAGTTTGAACTGCAATGCCGCTTTGATGGCTTGCAACAAGGCAGGGGCTTCCGCAACACTGGAGTCCTTCAGGAAAATCCACTTTAACTTGAAACTCTCAAGCACAGTCCACTCTATGATCACCACCCACTAGTCCACACTGATGACCATGTGGTTGGTGCTCAATTTCCTCCTCACTACTTGACTCACCAAAGAGAGTTGTTCCCAGACATGGAGGTTGATGGGGTGGACAAAGGTTCACGATCGAATCACTAGAGCCATGCAAGGTATCATGCCCATGTTTCTAAGTAACTGCCCCAACAAAGTCCAAATCTCGTTAGTAGGTCACTGAAGCTGTTGAAATTACATTTGTGTCATGTGCTACTGGAATACTCCCGTGATCACCATCTTGGGGATGAGTCACTCTTCCAGCTCCATTTCCACCTTAGTCACCGTTTGAATTGCTGTGGAAAACTTTCCAGATTGATTTGGATCAAATCCGACCATTGGATCTATGTACAAATACCTCTGGATCAACTAGAGTCTATAAGTAATTGTGGCCCTAAGATATTGAAAGAAACTGCTCTGGTACCACTTGACACAGTACACAATTTAGTGGGAAAGATAATGGAGATTTAGTGAAAGACAAATCAAAGAGATCGATAAAATACATTGTATACTTAACTATATCTCTAGAGATAAACAACAAGAACAAAAAGCACTCTCACTCAAAAAAAAAAAAAAAAAACCACTCTTCATCCCTTCATACGTAAGCTTTTATAAGAAGCCCTTACAATACAAATAAAAAAAGGCAAGTCCAATGAGGACTCTTGAGTCCACAAATCAAAGAGACTACTAAATAACCAACTATAGAAACAAAAGAAATTATTCAACAAACCCTATTTATGTGAGGAAAAGTTCCTACAATTTCTCTAAAACCAACTCATGATGAGTCCTATAGTACTATGCCTCTCCACGCATGCACACTCTCCCATGAAACCGTTTACAGGGGTTTGAGACTCACATGGCTGGAAACTCATCCATCTTATCTCCTCCATGCGTGTATTTCTCCATTGCATGGCATTAGCCCTCGTGCACAAATGAATCTTAACAATGGAGACGTATCCCATAAGACTTCAATGCTTGTGACTAGAGATGGGCATCGAGTCGAGTCGGACCGAGATAGGGCTGACCAAACTCGATCCGGTTTTGAAATAGACCTAACCTGAACTCGACCTGACTCAATACCGAGTCCAGCATGCCTGACCCAATCCGAGCCTGGCCTGGACTAATCCGGACCGAGTACGACCCAGTCACAAGTACCGAATCGGGTCGAGTCGTCACCGAGTCAGGTCGGGTGCAGATGGGTATCCACAGGCTGAAATCACAACTCAAAACCTAAGTGAACCTGCCATAATTGTAGCCTCTCCATTAGCTACACGGCATCTCAAATCTAAAACGTCACGGCATCTCATAGCCTCTCCATTAGCTACACGGCATCTCAAATCTAAAACGTCACGGCATCTCACACACACACACACCACACACACACACACATATATATCTGTGTGCGTGCGCGCAAGTCGAGTTTCGAATCAAAGTCAAGTCAGTACCAAGTTGGATTTCGGGTCGAGTCGAATCGAGTTACTAGGTGACTCAAACTCGACTCGGTTTGAGTTCAGATTGGACGAAGTCTACTCGGTTCGGATCGACCCACCCACTCGGTTCGGATCGAGTTGGGTCTGAACAAGTCGGATGAGTCGAGTTTGCAAAGTTAAGTCATCCCGTGCCTAGCTCTACTTGTGACATCACCCTTTTCGAGGGATTTGATTTTATGCAATTATAGCAGTGGGCCAACAATCCAACATGACATTGGATCCCCTATCAATAGACCTTGATGGTTTATTATATTTTATTTTCTGCAAAAAATGTTAGACACAGACGCACGCACACACGCACAAATATATACATATGGCCTCTTCAAAAATGCATTCTGAGTTAATCAGAATACACTCACGCAAGTATACACGAGATCTGGACCTTTCATCTGTTGGGGCCTAACATGGCGGAGGATATCAAAAAAAATTGAACCAGTCAAGTGATTTTTTTTTATGATGACAGGGTCTCCCCACCCCTTTTTAAGGCGAGACTATTCCCTGTGAATGCACACAATCACCAACAAACCACATGCATCGAGTAAAGCACGGGGAGGGGAATTGAACTCGCGTCTATGGGGAGCAAAACCAGTCAAGTGTTTCTAGCCAGCCATTGAGGATTCTTTTACAAATGGGTGGCCATAAAAAGGTCCAACCAATAGTCAAGCATTCAATGGACAAAAATTCTCTATTGATGGCTAAGATAATCTAAATGGTGATTTTCACAGCAGGTATATCAAGTTCCTAAGCAAAGCACAATAGATGAATCATCTAGATCTCTCACATGTGTCCCACATGTAATAAGATTGAGTGCTTGATAACTGACTTATATACATTTAGCATTGGATACTTTCTTAAATAAATAGGAGTTTGGTTAGAGTAACAATTTTTGGATGAGTCTCTTGATGATCACTCCTTCAGCTTGCCAGCCAAAAAGAATTAGGTAAACGAAATCAAAGTTTTTGTGTCGCTTTTTCTATCAAGTGCATGGTTTGAATTTTATGAAGCAACGGGAAGAAAAATACTAAGAAGGTCATTGTAAGAGGTCTATAAAGATAAGGACATGCAACACAGAACACAAATCAATGATAACTGCTGGGAGTCCAGCTAGAAGTTAACACATGGGAAGGATGAAAATGTAGAAAATCTTTGGAAATAAAAAAGTTTATGGATAAAAAATGGGGGACAGATTTTTACTTTTGTTCTCTTTTTTTCCTTTTTTTTTTTTACAATGGTGAGCTAAAGATTATTTTCGGTAATCTGTTATAAAATTTCCATGCCATGATATGGCAGCACTGGTTTTGTGCCTGGGCTCAGTTGGCCTCGCCTCTATGACCTCAGATTAACAATCATTGATGCAAGTTCCAACTTAACAGCTTACGTAAGGCTGTTGGAACCTCCATTTCCTAAGTTAACACAACTCAACTGTAATGGGTGTGATGGGGACATCAGAGGACCTACTCGGGTGTACCAGAGACAAAGGCAACCACCCACATCAGCGCAGTTTTTTTGTAGATGGGAAACGAGTTCCAGATAGGGCCCGCCAAGCCATTTTGAAGACCCCACATGCATTGGACATGAATTAGGAAGACCCCACTTTGAGATAATGCATGTGGGCTGCTTAGGAGACCATTTTAGTAATGGAATTTTTATTTTATATCGATCCGACCGTTGGATCTTGTCAATCAGGCCATCGGGCGACCAAATCTTCCAGATACGGGCCCCTTGGACTTTGATCTTGTTTCCTTTATGTTTTTTTTTTATTTTTAGGATTTATTTGATAGATGAGATTGATAATAAGTGTTTTAGTTTTCTTATTTTGGATGACGGGCCATTTCACTTAAGTGAGTGGCATAGTTGTAATTATTTCGAATTTTTAATTATAAAAGCACAAGGGGGGTGGACGTCCAACCCTACTGGAGTTATTGAGAAGAAAATAGAGAGAAGCTCTCTTGTGAAGGAATTTTCCTCCTTGTGTTCTAGGATTTGTGAGAAGCTCTCCCTTCCAATTGAATTGTGGAAAAGTGGAGGCTTGTTTGGTGATAGATTTCCCAAGGTGCATCCTTCCTCTTTCTCTTCTTCAAAAGGTATTTTTCTTCTTCTCTTGTCTTCCTCATTTCCCTTCCATTACAACCTTCTAAACCCATCAAAACCCTGCAAAATCCTCCCTCTCTTTCTTCCCCTTTACCTAGCCACATGTGGACCCGCACGTGCACACGCACACACGCATGTGCATCCATATCGGCAGCCACGTGTGGGCTCCCATTTGGGGTTTTCCCTCTTAATTTCCCTCCAAAAATCCATAATCCCTAGATCCTTTGAATCCCTAGAAACCCTATTCTTAAATCTTCATCCATAAATACAAAACCCTAATGAAAATCTGAATTTTTTTGTGAAACTTTCCCCAAATTAGAATTTTGCTTGCATCATCGTCTATCCACGAGGTTATTGCACTACCCACGCTAGATTAGAAGTCCCTACTTCCACGTGAACCACTCTTGAATTATTTTATATTTTCGTGCACCGCGTATATGATAACATAGGACCTTCGTGTTATAAATCTGAATTTCCGAATCTATTATGTGGCTATGTTTTATTTTACAAGTTGATTGTTGAAATTAATGTGTAAATTGATCTCTCATCTTGCATCCTAGGGTAGTTTCCATTATCCTACATCAGGGTGGCTTCATACCAGATATCCCATATTAATGCATTTGATTTTTACACCTTTGCATGTACAATGAGAAGCAAAACAGCCTATCGCCTACAAGGTTAGTATTGGTTGACTTAGCAGCATAGTTGATGCTATTGGAGCCAGGAGTTGAAGTTTATTTAAATAACCTAAAGTGAAGACTAATGACATCAGTAAGGTCAATAAAATTTTCCATTCCTTGAAGAATTGTTGTTTTCCTTCAAGAATTTTCATATTAAAGTGTATTTGATGGTCACTCAGGATAGGGAAGTGAGCCACTTATCTAATAGGTTGGTAAACTATGAAATTTTACAAGCACACAAAATTCTCTTCTATAGATATGCATGCATATAATACTCTAGTGTCAACAATATATAACTCAAATATATGCAGAGTCCGTGGATCTCCATGTATCTGCTGTGTTTGGATGCTAAGGAGCCTGTGGATCACATCTTCATTCACTCTTCCTTCACCAGGGGTGGTTTGGTCTGGCATCCTACAGTCTGCAAGTATTTCCTAGGTGATGCCTTCTTCGAAGGATAGTCTTTTCTGTGTCAAACATTTTGGGTGGGGGGAGCGCTGGGCTTTTGGGTCCTGTAGATGGAGACTTGCGCTGCTGGCTATTATCTAGACAATCTGGTTGGAAGGGAATAATCGTGTTTTCCAGAATCTGAGTAGCCCAGCGAATGTAGTTCTTAAACAGGTCCCTCTTTGATTTCTGGGTGCGGAATTCCGGATTGTATTCTTCCTTTTCTGTTTTGTGTTCTTGTGTTTTTGTTGTTTTCTCTTTCTTTTGGCCTTAATAAAATTACATCATCTTTCAATATATATAACTCAAATGTAATGTAGACGAAGAACATATATTATCTCACGAGGCAATAAACAGATTACAAGGAATCTAATTTTACTCAAGAAGAAAATATATAATAATAATTTTGAAATACATTTTATGCTCAGTTATAGACAGGCCTATTGACAATTAATCTTAACTTGGACCCTTGGCATCGAACAGCATGATAGTTCCTAGTAAACGTCCAGCACAGACAGCACTGAGTAAATCTTAACTTTTTAGCCCTTAGGGTACATTAAGAAAGGTTTAGCCAAAAGCCCCAACATATACAAACCTTATCCGAAATCAACTAGAAATTAGGCCACAGTTTTACGTCCAACTGCCACTCAGTATAAGCCTTCAAAAGTTTCTCATAAAGGACGTTTACTTACAATCTCGTTGGCTTCTAGATTGACTGCCTTATACACGCTTCCACAAGTTCCATCTCCAAGCTCTCTCATAGCTTTGTATCTGCAACCCAATTGCACATTAAGAAGCACACGTTAAACCCGCATCAATGCAAAGGTGAGAAAGTTATGGAATATGAGAAATTTTCCCAACAATGCAACAACTCACCTTTCCATTGTTAGAGTTGTACCCAGTGATAAGGTTAGCAGTGTCCCAATGAACTTTGAAAAAAGGCTTCTACACTGACATTGCAGTGTCTTTCAGTTTCACTTGCTTGTAAGTAGAGATTACTGGTGAATGGTGGTATGAAATACAAAATGTTGTGAAAAGCCCACTTCTCATGATATGAGTGACTAAGCATCACCCAGAAGATGATCGACATGCTTAAGTGCAGCCTCTATTAGCTGCAATCAACGAATATCATCTAAAAACAACCAATGGTGTTTCTGGCAACTCTGGCACAACTCCAGCTGGAGAACTGTCAAACTGAATCTGAAGAAAATCCCAAACAGTGATGAACGTCTGCTCCATTTACCACAGATATTACCCAGCTGTCAGAACTGGGGCAACTTAGCTGGAAATGAGGAAAAAGAATCAGTAGAAATCCAAGTTGAAAGCTTCAGTAAATGAAGAGTAGGACGTAACAACAGAAAGCAGGTGTAACAAGTCGTCTTTGGTAAATAAGAAACAATAAGCCCAGTTCTGCATTGACAATTCAGATCTAAACGACCAAGAGCGTACAAATTTTGCTTTGGATCATTCAAAAATAATATTCAACCACCCCTTCATGTTTGAAACACTCATTACAAGGAATGGAACAAAATCGCACAGATAACTGTTTGAATCGTGGTGTGAAAACTCGAATCAAGTCAAACATATTTTGAGGTCACTTCACCAAAACTAAATCTGAAAGCAAATATGCACATCTCAACTTACAGAGATTTCAACAAGTCTTGTCTTTTCTAAGAAAGACTCATTCTCGAACATAAAGAAAAGATTTCTTTGCAAACAAAAGAAACAAAAGGGGGGCTTTCCTATTTTTCCTTTTCTTAAAATTTTTAACATTTTTATTATATTTTAGAATTTGGTCTTGATACTCAAGATCTTATCAAAGATTCTTTCTAGTCGAGTTGAGTCAATTTTCAAATTGAGTCATGTTTTTGGTTTTTAAAAGCATGGTTTGAATGTAAATTTTCTCTTTTCTTTCATTCTTTTATCATAGAAGCATATAATAAAATAACTTAATTTATTATCCTTTTACCATAGAATTCAAGCTGGGTGGAAGAAATGGAGATGTGCCTCTAGAGTTTTATGTGATTGTCATGTACGACTCAAACTGAAAGGAAACTTTATAGCATAGCTATAAGACCAGCCATGCTTTATGGAGCAGAATGTTGGGCAGTTAAGGAACAACATGCCCTATAAGATGAGTGTAGCTGAAAGGAGGATGTTGAGATGGACGAGTGGCAAGATGAGGAAGGATAAAATTAGAATGAATGCATTCGAGGGAATTAGGAGCAACAGCATTAGGTAAATAAGATGAGGGAAAGTAAACTTAGATGGTTTTGGTCATGTGCAATGGAGACCAAGAACCACGCCAGTTAGGAGTTAGTTGGTACAAGTTGAAGGGTCTAAAATGGCAGGGGTAAAGCCCAAAAGGACATGGATGGAGAAGAAAAGACATGATGAGCTATGGCCTAACTGAAGGTATGGCCCCTGATAGTGGAATGGCGAAACCGGATTCATGTAGCTGACCCTAATTAATTGGAATAAGGCCTAGACGATGATGATGATGAAATAATTATCCTTATGTTTCATCTCCCTTGGATAGGTTTTATAGGGATTTTACGAGTTTCCCGAAAAATTCGGGGGATGTTTGAAATATAATATTTCTAGTGAACCATAGCAATCTTTCCTTTAAAAGGATTGTTCATTCAGGGGCACAATCTTTCCTAATTGTATTACCCACCCTGTCAATATCCTTGTCAGCTGGAGATTCAATTCAGAATGCAACTTTTATGGGTGTGTTTTGATGTATTGAAATAGACATCGAATGGGATTGATATCTGCAAATGCTTACATAAAACAGATAGCATGTTTGTTTCTATACATAAAACAGATAGCCCACTTGTTTCCACTCAGAGCGAAAACAAGCAGAAACCTTTTTTCTTCCTTTTTTTCTTTTTTTTTTTCTTTTTGAAAGGTAAAAAACCATGGAATAGTTTAGGCCCAAATAAGTATTGAATCGATAATGCAGGACCTATGCCCCTACAGCATGTTCTCCATCCGGGTAGGAAGTTTCCCTTGGCAGCTGGTTGAAGTTCATTTCTAGAGGTGGTTGCAAGGTTACCACCAAGGTGTTCCGTAACGGTATCGGTGGTCGTAACAGTACCCACCGTTACCGATACGGATACACCCCGTATCGACCGATACGGGGCTGTAACGGCCGATACAATCCATTCTTTGGTGAGAATGCTATATCGGGTTGTCTGATGGATTTATGAACCTGGCAACCTGGAATTAACTGCAAACCTTTTATATTTAGTTTTCTAACTATATAATATCTATATAAATTTACTATAATGAATGTAATACCAAAACATCTTATATTTTCAAGTTTTCCTTTTATTTATAGTACTAGTGCATTGCATAACGGTGCGAGGAGACTGCTATGGTCCTTCCATATGAACCAGAATATTCCCATATTAACAAGAAGCCAAACTGCTTTCCAAGACTTGCCTACACCCAGCAAAACCCACAAGAGGAGGTCCAATGAATTCGGCGCTTCTTATATGGTAGAATTTCTTATAGAAATGGATCTTATTTTATTAGCCTTGAATTTTGGTTCTTACTAAAAGCACATGAAATTCATCAGATAGAGATTGATGAGAGGAAACTGAAAAACCCCAAATTTCTGTATTAACTGGAAGCCTGAATGACTTGGCATTCGCTACCTCCCTCATAGGGGCCTTCGGTATTATGGCTTTCAGCCCTTTGTTTTCATCTTTCATCATCATCATAACCACCACAGAAAACCTTGCCCCACCATTATATCCTCTTTATTTTAGTAAAATCTTATTTTTGCAATATCATACAAAAAGAAATCAAACAAACCACCTTATGCTTCTCAGCCACATTATTTCAACAAGAAGCATTCAGAAAAAAAAAAAAAAAAAAAAAATCTAACAAAAACCCCTCCAAATACATGCAAATGCAGCTCAAATTATCCAAGATAATTAATAGATTAGGTGGCTGACTGTTATTCAAAAGTCGGGGATGATTACGTGTGGAACATCATCTGTAGAAGAAATCTTAACGATTGGGAGATTGAGGAGTTTGCGACTCTTCAACGTCACATCATCGTCTGTTAGCCCGACCAGACGAGTGAAGACAGATTAGTATGGAGGCGCGATAGGTCGGTTCCGTTCTCGGTTAAGTCTTTATACTTTTATATAGACTCAAACTTTGCAGCGGTGGTTAAGGACATGATAGGGAAAGTGTGGAAATTCAAAATCCCCCCAAAGATTGCAGCTTTCAGCTGGCTTTTTGCAAAGAAGAGAGTGCTGACCGTTGATAACTTGAGGAAGAGGGGAATGATGATCACAAACATTTGCCTCTGCTGCATGGCTTCTGAGGAATCAATGAATCATTTGTTTGTTCATTGCCCTTTCACAGTTCAGGTGTGGTCAGTTATTCTCAGATCCTTCAACATTCCCTGGTGTTCCCCAAACTCAGCCGATGGTCTGTTTCAAGCTTGGCTTGGTCCAAAACTCGGGAAACAAAGAACCACACTTTGCAGAATGTGCCTGATGGCTGTTTGGTGGTCTGTTTGGGAAGAAAGAAACGGGAGATGTTTCAACTTTCAATGGCATATCAAAATCGGCAGATTCAACTGCTCAGAAAGTTCAGCAGTATCTCGCAGATTGGGCCTCTAATTTAGTAAATGTTAAGGAATGTATTTTGCTTTCTATCGGAGGTCTTCCCTTCAGCTAACTCAGCAGGAGGATCCTCCTTCTCTGTAATCTGTTTTTATAAATATAGTTTCTGTTATCTTTCTTTTTTTCTTTTTTTTTTTAAAAAAAAAAAAAAAAAAAAAAGAGAGAGATAATTAATAAATTAGAAAATGAGTTGAAATTAGGTTATGAATGCTTTTTGAATTGGAAGCAATTGTGCGCATGTCTAGTACTAGAGAAATTCAACAAGTTCTCCAAATTTGTAACTGGCAGGCCGAGAAATAATTTTTTTAAGAAACAAGGAAGAGCCTTATATTTTTGGTCTGGAGCAAGTCTAGGATTTTGGTCTAAGAATTATCTCAACATCAAAAGTTGCATTCCTAAAAGCAAGACATGAGATATGGCACTAGTTGCTTCTGAACGCATATGACCAAGGAACTCTCCTCCACCATGCAACAGACTTTCTATCCCTCTCTCAACTTTTTCATTATTCTATAAAATGAAGTGGTACTGGCAGCAAATTCTTTATGTTTTTTTTATATGGCACCAAACATGTTTCTGTGAGCTGTTACAGTCAAGACATAACGGCAACGAACCAAATGCTTCATTCACGAGCCGTCACTATCAGGAAATGAATCAAACTGCTATAAAATGATTACGTAAGCAACCTTGTAAACTCGTAACAAATTCAAGAGAACCTGGTTCCCCAATAAACAATCCTCAGGCAGAAGGCAAATTAATGCATTGACTGATACAGAGCTGAATAATACATAAAACAATAACCTATAGACATCTCGGAAGTAACGTCTCTCCAACAAACAATGCCTCAACAATTCCAATCCCTGTCTCATTCCTAACAATAGAACATATTTAATAACATAATATATGTCTTTTTTCTTTTTCTTTTTTGACAATGAACATCATAGATATCAAATTCTAACCCAAATGAGAATGAACCTCATAGAGATATCAAATACACACCTCTATCACCAAATCCACATATCAAACTATTTAATTTTACATCCAAGATTTGAAGTCTTGGTATTGGAGCAAATATCACAGCCCCCAAAACAACGCTGTTGCATGTCAGATAATACGCACCATGTATCATTGGTAGCTAAATGAATTTTGGATGGTTTAGTGATGCATTGGCAGTAGATGCAAATATTGAACCGTGTCAGGGACCAAAAATCTGACATGTATGTATCATATCATCCGAGATATCAAAGACCAATATGGAACCGACATCCTCAATCAGCAAGTTCTGTAAGAAAAATCAAAAGTAGCGCATCTAAAGACATGCTTTCACAAATGACAAGTGTTAAATTGTAATCTGCAGAGACGATAACTTGTCTAAATGATCAAACAATCGTCAATTATTAATTGGAGGAATGATCACATACAAAAGCTTACCACGCTACACTGTTTTCCCCACCAACATGTCACATGTGCAAGAGATCTCAGCCACCTATGTGCAGATCACCTGGAGCAAAAATCAAGCTGATCATTCCTTGGGTCGTGAACATCAGAAGATCTGACCCAACATATAGGTGTGGCCCAACTGATGAATGGATCAGCGATTTTCACAGAAGGTCCCACCAGTTGCAAGGCTCGGATCTCTTGCACATGCGACACATTGGCAGGAAAAATTGTATCACGGTGAGCATAGCATGCTATGTTCCTCCATTAATTTATCCGAATTCTTTGTCAGACACAGACATGGAACTGTCCTTCCAACTTCTAAAGACCATAGACATGGCAAATGTGGACGAGATCCTGACCACTCATCAGGTGGTCATGGCCCTATACGTACAGGGTCCATAACTCAAAACCCAAGGTGGTCATGGCCCTATATGTGCAGGGTCGATAAATCATCCCACATTGACCGGACAAACCCTAACCATCGGAATGGCAACCTACAAATGTGCATTAAAAGATTAACAAAAAGCAAAAAGAAGTAACGGTCCGCATTCTTCAAAGGGCAAAGTTCTTCCATTGGAGGGTTAGGATTAGCCGTCTAGTGTAAGCTTAGAGATATGGAACATCAGCCCACCATATGAACAAGCTGATCTCATATACCCTACGCCCACATGACACGTACGGTTCTCAAATACCGGCACGATTGTATACTTGACAGACACATGCACTTTCTACCTTGCTCATATCATAAAAATCAGCCCTTGAGAGCGAAATCTGCATCGAAAACTCACACGATTTCAGGAAAAAAAAAAAAAAAGAAATCACTTCAATCGGGCGATCATTCCCAATTCACAAAAAAAAAAAAAAAAAAAGAAGGAATTCGAGCTGCAGAAATCAAGAACCAATCGAAAAAAAAAAATAGAGAAAAAAAAACCCTAATCAAATCACAGAAGGAAAAGACCCTAAAAAGAATCATATGGATTAGCGAATCGGAGATAGAACCAATACAAACAATAGAAATCCAAGACGCAGAATTCAAGAAAAGGAAAAGACGGAAAGAAGAAAAAAAGGGGGAGGATGGCGATGAGACTTACCGTCCACACGATCGCTCATCAAACGATCAACGGAAAGATCGCGGCCGTTGGAAGCGATCGGAGGAGGAAAGGAAAGCGGGTTTTCGATCAGCAATGCAGAGAGGGATTGGAGAGAAAAGGCTGCGAGAAATCGATTTCTGATGTCGCCATGAGAAAGGATTTGAAGGGAGAGAGGGAAGAAAACAATGAAGAGAGAGAGTAAGGGAAGGGAAGAAGGAAAAGGAGAGGATCACTATAGATTACCATATTTTTATGCATAATTACTGAAATCCCCCTCACGTTTTACAAGAATTACGAGAATGGCAACTTAAATGACGAAAGTAACCTCACGGCCTGAGGTTGCGAATAGTTCACGTGGTGAGAAGCTGCGTGGGGCTTACAGATATTCACATAACAAATCCACTCTGTACATCAGTTTTCCAAGACCACGACAGAGACGTAATCGAAAAATCAGACATATCCAAAGCTCATGTGGGCCCACAACAAGAAACAATAGGATTAGAAACGATCACCGTTGAAACCTTCCTCCGACCATGATGTTCATATGCTATCTAAACCGTTTGTGTGGTTATTACCACTCAGATAATTTGTAGGAACAAATATCATCCTGATACAAAATTTTTGTGGCCCCGGCAAAGTTTCCAACGGTAGGCGTTCAATCCCTGCTGTTTCATGTGGTGTGGCCCAGTCGAGTTTTGGATATGTTTCAATTTTTGAATCAACTCCTATCATTGCCTTGCAAAACTGATGAACGGAGTAGATTTGTGACAGGAATTTCTGTGGACCCCACACAGCTTCCGACCCTAACACAGGAAACCCACATGACGTTGGTTATACAAACACGGGTTTTTACAAGTCGCGCAAGCCCGTTGGGTCGAGTGTTGGGTCAACCTAAGTGCAACCCAACCTGAAGAGGACCCGCAGTCTTCCGCACTTGACCTAATGAGACCCAAATACATGTGATTTTTCCCAATAGAACTTAACCCAACTTGAATTTGCTCAACTCAAATCCAACCTAACTCTAAATCAGGTTAGTGTTCTTTACCCCAAACCCAACCCAAGGATATTGACAACCCAACACAAACTTAAGTTGAATTAGTCTGGTTTAAGTTGACCTAAACCAAAATTGCAGCCCAAATGTTTATTTTGTAAGGGTGGATGTGAAGGGTTACAGAGGTTTTTAGTTTGCATGATGATGTGATGGGCCACACAGGTATAAGAGTTGATGTGATGTATCATGGTCTTTTTAACTTGGGCAACTTGGGCTGCATGTCAATGGTTTAGAAGAGAAGTATAACATTGGTTTATGTTCAGCCATAAATGAACCAAGATGGTTGTGGGATTTTGGGCCATGCAATAAAAGTTGTCTTCATAGGCTGTGTAGTAAAAGCTACTATATTTTAAAATATTTTTCGAATGGTATAATGTTTGTAAAATACTCTAATATCTATTTAATTAAAAGTAAATAATAAAACTAGTAAATACTAAATTTTAATAATAACTCTATACATAAAATACCCATCTACTGTTAGGTCTTCGAAATTATATATATTGTCTTACTTCATTCAAAACACATCATTTGTCAAGCATGATGCAAGAAAATGGTACATAGAGCTCTCCAATATACCAAATCAAATGTTCTATAACTCATAGCAAATGGTTCACACATAGGATGATCTTTCCCATCTTGATAAGAGCATGCAGGTGGTCTGTTAAGTATGCTATTTATCCATTTTTCATATTCACGAGTACAAATACCTCAATGTTAATGTATTATACATGCCAAAAACATGTGCAATCATGGCACACGGATACAAGATCTTATCCATCCATCAAGCCCACTGCAAATGTGAAGATATATTTGCCCAAAAATCATGCTAGTCTTAGGTAAAATATAACTTACAAAAGAAATAAATGGGTAAAACATTATATTGCATCCCAAATGAAATGGTTGTTATTGGGTTTGTGCCCTAAAAACCTAATTAATGCCTTAAACTCTCATGAATATTGTTTCAACGAGTGTAACATGAACTACGCGTACAACCCTAAGCATCCAGGTTGCACTAATATATGCATTAATTATAAATGACTTTGTGATTGAAGTTCTTCATGAGTATTGTATCATGTCTTTTACATATGATTATGCCAGTGTCGCATAAGAGATATGACCTTGATTGCCTTATCCATGAAAATGTTATTCAAAACCATCACATCTTTGGTGTTACTACATGAGTAGAGCTGTTATGTGACTGATAACTTGTATTAAGTGGTGTTTTTCATCTCGAGCGATTTGATTCTTTTACTCACATTAGTATAGGCATGTATATTCAATATAGTTAGGGTGGATACCGAACTATGATATTATACATATGAGGAATGCTCATAAGTCTCATGTAAGAAGCATACACTCATAAATACCATATCTAAATGTCCTTAGACCTAAGGGTTAGTCACATGTACTCAAGATAACATGAGCATATAATTAGGTTAGTGTAGTGGAAAGTGTAGGGTATAAATAGTCAAACAAAATAAATATACAGTATGCAATCTTGTTGTATCTATTGCTTCACTATAAAAGATAACTTCGGTTGACAGACTTAGCTGCGAGTTCATGTATATTGTTTTAGGTTAGAGGTTTTGATTTAAAGGTTTTTTTAAAAAATAAAACAATGTTGATTTATATTTTAAATACATGTTTTCTTTAGGTAGTCATCTGTCAAAATCCAAATGTGGATTTTCGTGATCCCCAAGCAGGATCATGTTTGGGACGGGCCCACATGATGGTAAAATGATGATAATAGTTCATGTGTGAGAAGACATTCGAAGTGCCAAGTGATAGACGATGGCTCACATGCAATTTAAGTGAGAAAGCCTACTAGCCAAAGCCCATGTGAAACTCTATGCACAAGGAACATCCTAGGGGTCTCACTAGGCCGCCTAACAAAAGATATCATTTTACCTAATCAATCTATCTAACACGAGAAAATCATGTACAAATATAAGATTTTTACCAAATTCAAAAAAAATCTACCCAATTGTCTAATTACCCGACTTCTAATCGGATCAGATATGTATGTTTCCATATCCATATATGCGTATTCGATTATTCGATGGCATTTTCATAATTTACCTAGGGATTAAGATTGTTAACTAAAATATTAAATACTAAAATGTGATATATTATATTCTTGGATGTTGATTGATGTAAATGTAGATAATGAAGTTAATGTGGTCACCATTATTATTGATTGATTTGTTCTTTTATCAAAACCAACAAATTTTTATTTGATGCTTAAGTATTTTTAGCTTAACATTAATTAATTATGTTATGAGGAAGTAATTATTTTTATTACTAATTTAATAGGTGTTTATCTATGGTAAAAAAAAAAATTTCTATTAATTTTTATTTGCTTATAATTTTATTAGGTAATTAACTTATTTTAAAAAATAAAATATTAGTTGGATATTCGATTACCTGACTTATATCCAACTTTATTGTTTGTATCTTTCTTATATATGACTTCTTTTAGTTAGCATTTGAATCTGTATTTGTTGAATATCGGATATGGACATTAGTATCCAACCCATTTGCAGCCTTAGGTCTCACACTCAAGACTTGGAATTCTCCCCCCAACTTCTTTGGATAATATTTGAATATGTATTTGTCAAATAACAGACATGGACATTACGGTATCCAACTCATTTATAGCCTTAAGTCTTACCCCCCTGTTGAGCGCCAAATATTGCACATTTATTAGGGCTGTTCACGAGTCAAGCTAGCTCGAAAAGCTCGCTCGACTCGGCTCGAGTAAGCTCGGATTGACTCGGCTTGAATGGCCGATTCAAGCCAAGCCAAGCTAATTATTTAAAGCTCGAGTTGAGTTCAAGCCAAGTTCGACCAGGGGGCATTTCAACTCGACTCGACTCGAACTCGACTCGACTCGAAGCTCGAGCTCGAGCTCGACTCGGCTCGATTAATAAATATATTAAATTATATATATATATATATATAAGTTTTAAGTTTAAACTTAAAAATAAAAAATAATAAAAAATAAACCCTAGAGTCTCTACCCGACTGCACACACCCCCCTTCCTTTCCCGTTCTTCTCTTTCTCTGCCCACTGCCAGCCGCACGCCCGCCCCGACCACCACCACCAATTTTCATTTCAGCTCCGCAATAGTATGATTTCAATCTCTTGAGATCTACTTCTTAGGCGAGAAACCCAAGAAATTCGAGATGGGTTCTTCTCAGATTTGTTAGAGCTTCAAGGAAATCCAATGATCTGATTGGCTAGAGCTCTTTACTTGAATTTCTGATTTGTGTTCTGCTTTGTTTCTTTTCTAGTACTTGGATTTTTGTTGGTTGAAGAAGATCAAGAACAGATCAGTTCTTACAGGTTCCTCATCCGATTTGAAGCTTTGTTTGGTTTTTCATCTGTTTTTGCTTTGATTCTCTTAAGATTTTTGAATTTTTCATCAATGGAGGAGGATCAAGAACAGAATCCATTACTCTCTCACCCAACAAGCTCGAGCTTGTCTCGACTCGAACCAGTAGCTCGACTCGAACTCGACTCAACAGCTTTGGCAAACAAGCCAAGCTTCAATGTTGAGCTCGAGGCCAAGCTCGAGCTCGAGCTCGAACTCGAGTACATCATGGACAAGCCAAGCCAAGCTTGGCTCACCTCGACTCGACTCGGCTCGATGCCCACCTCTAACATTTATCCATTTTTGTAGTGCTTTTCCATGAAAATCTATGTCAATATGACTCGATTAGACTAATTTTCAATGTGTGGAAGGATTTTGAAGTCTAAGAGAAAATGGAGCTAAAAAATAGAGAGTTAAAGCCCAAGAAAGACCAAGTAATGAAGAATTGTAGCTTTGAAGATCATGAATAAGCAAGAATTTCAGGGAGAAAGAAGATCAAAGATCAAGTGCAAATAAAGTCAAAGAAAAATAATAATTTTCGATGCATCGACTAGATATTCAATTTGATCGATAGGTCATCGATTGATTGAGAGAAGAATTGAGAAAATCAGGATTTTCGGTTGAACTCTCTGGACTATTTTGACACTTTCGATTGATCAAAAGTGTGTGTTCGATCAATTGAGAATTGCCATATTTTTTAATATTGTTGTTGGATAGTTTTGGATGATTTTGATCGATTGGGGATTAGAGTTTTAATCGATCGATGGTTCTCGATTGATTTCGATCAATTGATGGTAAGCATAAGTGCGAAAGTTCACGAATTTCTTAAGCCGGTGGGATTTTTCCTATTTAAGCAAGGGTTTTATACGAGTTTAGAGAAAGTCCTAGTGTTTCGAGAGAGAAAAAACTAGGGCAGAGCTTCATCGGTGCGTTCCTTATTTGATTTCTTCTTCCTCTATTATGTTTTTATTTTATTTTGTTAGCTATACTAATGGGGACATCATGGGCACGCGCACCGCGCACATGCACGTCCCCCTACGCACGTACGCAAAGAGGAGGCCCCACCATCGATATGGTCGATGACGACATCTAAAGAGGGCCTCCTACTTAGAGGACTGCGTTTTGCTTCGTTGAGTGGACCCGATAGTCATGTGAATCCCACCATGGGTTCTCATGATCGTGGCTCAATATTTTAATTAATCTAGTACTTTGGGTTTTGCTTATTATTGTTATTAAGAATATCATGGATGGTTTATATTGCTTTGATTAGTTGTTATTTTTGTTTACTTTATCTCCAGTAATAGGTTGAGCACATGGTGTGAGTTTTGGTGTGAGGCCTATATCCTAGACCGTACCATTCCATAAGCTTTCGCGGTCCTCCTAGTCGAATTCCGGCGACCCGCGACGTGTAGATATCATTTGTGTGCATCCCTGAGTCATACCCTGTCAATCTGAGTCGGCTCAACTTGAGACTTGTACCCTTGCGACCGCGCCGTCGCGACGGTTCCGACGCCGCATCTCGCACCCCGATGCGATACCTAGGCCAAGAGATGTGGACCCGTGTTCAGTTCGAGAAAAATGTGTCACATTTGTAAACCCAAGAAAACATGTCTCATCAATCATGTCAAGTACATATCCCATCCCCAAGTACAAGCAACCCTTAAAGTCAACTCTCTCTGTCTCCACCCATCCCTTTCAAGTACAACACCCATCACTCCATCCATCACCCATCTCTTATATCATCTCTCTCTCTCTCTCTCTCTCTCTCTCTCTCTCTCTCATACCATTCTCCCAAGCAAGAGAGCAACCATCCATGGCTTTCCAAGGAGAGGAAGAAGCTAGGTGTGGCCCACCTCCCTACCACCCAATCCCAACCTCCAATCTCCATCATCCTCCTCCATGGTAGCCAAGGTGTTAGGCACTCCATGGAGCTCAGAAGAAGCAAGAACAATGGGTGATTTCATGACTTTTCCACCGTTGTTTTTATTGTGATTTGAGGGCCCACATATGGTGGGACCCATCTTGATGTATGCATTGTATAGGGAGGGCCCATAGTGGCGGGGTCCCTCCCCCCCCCCCCCCCTCTCTCTCCTCTCTCTCTCTCTCTCTCTCTCTCTCTCTCTCTCTCTCTCTTCCCTGTTTGCAGCTCGCCATGATGCAAGTATTTTATGCACACTGTTGTCCAAGCGGGGCCCACATCGTTGCCACGTCTGAGGCCCACCACTGGCTATCTGTTTGGACTGGCCCGAACTGAAGACGAAGCAAATGTCAGCTTGACATTGCTGGTGGGCCACACGAGAGGACCCACCAGATGCATGTATTTCATTCAGTCGTCCAATCCATGGATGCTGCTAGAAGGTCTAGCAGCTGTGAGACCCACCGCTGTACATGTGCCCTCCCAGCCGTCCATCCATCGGACGTGGACCCCACCATGACAGCGTGTGGGGCCCACCTTGACTTCATGTGTTGTGATCCACACCGTCCATGCATGTGTGATCCACATGAGGTGTGGATTTTATTCACGTTGACTGTCCAGCATCCAAGGCCTGGACGTTGGAATTCTTTCAATAATAATAATAATAATAATATAAATATAAATAAAGATATTATAATAGTATAATATATACTATACAATATATGATGGTGGGCCCCACGTGGGACCCACCTACATTTGGGAACGGATTGGCTGGTGCATCTCACACCAGCTTATAGCTGCTGTATTGCAGCAAGAAGTCCCGTGGACCCCACACATGATATATGTGTTTCATCTGCTGCTGTTATCAACACCGTCCATTGCTGGACGGTGTCATGTGGAGCCACCGTGACGTATAAGTTTAATCCACACCGTCCAGATGCCTGGACGGTGGGACCCACACCATAATGTATATGTTATATCCAGCCACCGTCCATTTGTTTTACATCTAGACCGTCCAGCTACTGGACGAGCAGCCCGGGGCTGCTGTACTGACACCAGCGAGTTCTGTGGGTTTCGTCCTCATCGTCCATTTGCATGGACCCCACATGATGCGTGTGTTTTATTCACACTGTCCATATATGTGGACCCCACCTATATACCTGTTGTATAGATGTCAGCAAGTTCTACGGGTCCAGCATGATGTATGTGTCGCATCCAAACCGTTCATCCAATTGGCTAGCTCATCTTAAGCCGGGACTAAAAATGAGGCAGATGTATCAGGTGGACCACAATGCAAAAAACCGTGGAGAGATGAACGCCTACCATTGAAATCCTTTTAGGACCACAGCAGTGTTGAATCAAAATGATATTTGCTTTTCCTCTCAACCAGGTCTTTGTGACCTTATGAACAGACTGGATGAAAAATAAACGTGATGGTGGGCCCTAGAAATTTTAAACGGTGAAAATCATTATCTCCACTGCTATTTGTGGTATGGTCCAGATGAACTTTCGATATGATTCATTTTTTAAAGAAATGCTCTAAAATGATCTTTAAAATAGATGAATAGGTGTAGATGGTGCGGCCCACTTGATGTTTATGAGGCCCATTGGTGCGACCCGTTGATGCGGCCCACTTGATGTATATGAGGCCCATTGGTGCAGCCCGTTGATGCGGCCCACTTGATGTTTATGAGGCCCATTGGTGCGGCCCGTTGATGCGGCCCACTTGATGTATATGAGGCCCATTGGTGCAGCCCGTTGATGCGGCCCACTTGATGTTTATGAGGCCCATTGGTGCGGCCCGTTGATGCGGCCCACTTGATGTATATGAGACCCATTGGTGTGGCCCGTTGATGCGGCCCACTTGATGTTTATGAGGCCCATCGGTGTGACCCGTTGATGCGGCTCACTTGATGTATATGAGGCCCATTGGCGCAGCCCGTTGATAAGGCCCACTTGATGTTTATGAGGCCCATTGGCGCGACCCGTTGATGCGGCCCATTTGATGTATTGGAGGCCCATGTGCAGGGCCCACCTGTTGTGCATATATGGCCCATTGATGCGGCCCACTTGATTATATGAAGCCTATGTGAGCGGCCCATGTGATACAGCCCGTTGTGATGTTTTTGTAGCCCATTTAGTGAGGCCCATTATGATGTGCATTAGGCCCATGGGTTGTGGCCAATGTGATGTATTTGAGGTCCACGTGCAGTGCCCACCTTTGTGTATTTGTGGCCCATTTGGCGAGGCCCATTGTTGTGTATTTATGCCCATATGGCAAGGCCTGATGTGATGTATTTGAGGCCCATGTGCAGTGCCCATCTGTTGTGTATTTGAAGCCCATTAAGATTGTATATGGCCCACTGTGATGAGGCCCATTGAGATCGTATATGGCCCACCATAATGCGGCCCATTGAGATTGTATATGGCCCACCGTGATGCGGCCCATTGTGATGTATGTAGCCCACCGTGATGCATCCATTGTGATGTATATAGGTCCATGTGATGCGGCCCATGTGATGTGTATTAGGCCCATGTGATGTATGAGACCCTTGTGTAAGGCCCATCGTGATTGTATGAGGCCCATTATGATTGTATGAGGCCCATTGAGATTGTATGCGGCCCATTATGTTGTGTATGAGGCCTTTGTTGTGAGGTCATGGCCCACTATATGTTTGGTCCTATAGGGTCACTCCTTGGGAGCGATGTTGGTTAAATGTCCACATTGATGGGCAGTGATGGTTAAATATCCACATTGCGACCTTCCCTTAGGCCATTTGTTAGGCCGATTATCGATGTTGATTATCGAGGCCGATTATCGATATTGTATTGGTGCCGATTATCGATGCTGATTATTGGTACCGATTATCGAGGCTGATGCTGATCATCGACGTCGATTATTGAGGCCGATTATCGATGTTGATTATCGGTGCCGGTTATCGATACCGATTATGAGTATGTGACAACATAACATCATTATACATGCCCATAAGCATCATCAACATGTTTGTTATGAGATGTGATTGACCATTGCATGTGCCATTGGGCTGATTGTTTATGGGACTCCCTGATAGACGGAATTGCCCCACATGAGTGCGGTATGCGCAAGTTTGATGCATGACTGGATAGTATGACTCATGCTTCTTGCATTTTGTGATATGACCACCGTACGCCCTAACGACATCAGGGTTGTGGCCTCCACAGACATGTCGTGGATGGCCACATGAGACATCAGAAATGTTTAGTTCGAGCATCTGGGCACGTTGGATGTCCGTGGGTGAAAGTCCCTAAACCTACGTGGTCAAGAGACGCCCCAACGTCTAAACCGAGTGGATACATGAGCGCCCGAGTGCCGAGTACCAGTAGGCCACATCTCACACTGTGTCATGGTCGGTTGGGAAGGGGTGTGGCCTTACCCGCCTGAGGGAGTAGACAATGTTAGGCTAAGTCTGACTAGATTGAATAATGGGTGGTCTACTATCGACGAGCCGGGTAGGCATTGGTACACTGCTGGCAGGTGGATAGTGAGGTCTCTTTCACTTACCCAGTTGTACACTTGATAGGGCGGCAGGTGGCGTAGAGTGTACTAGACCTCGGTGATAATCCTAGAGATGTACGGTACTGATATGTGGACTTATTGAACAAGAGTTGTATACTCATTCATTTATTCATTCACTATCCACTCAGGCTGGTGGTGCACAACTATTCGTTACGTGTACCTTCGGAATTGCCAGAATTTCAGTTGGGGCGTGCGATTAACCTGAGATCGGGAGTTTACCACATTGAGTCTGACTATCCAAATTTAGGTATGAGACTAGTTTGGATAGAAGTCTCTTGTGGTAGACCCCGTAGCCTGCAATACTACGTACTATCATCCCAACTTCACACTTCAGCTTGGTCATTTCATTCGCATCGCATATTGTGTTACATCCTCAGCACATAGCATTTGGTTTAATGTGCTTTTATATTGCATAACCTGATTAAGGTTGACGGTATTGGTGAACTCAGTATCTGATATTTGGCTTACTATGTCTTCGCATTGCATAGCTGATCTACATTATTTTTCTCAGTATACGATATTGGCTTATTATGTTTTTGCATCACATAGTCTGGATAAGGCTGATGATATTCATGGACTTGTCAGTACTTCTGCTCGCTCTGATATATGTGTATTTGACACTTACCTTGTGCACACACTTTCACCACCCTCTAAGCTTTCTATAAGCTTATGCACGATAGATGCGTGCAGGTGGCGTTAGGTCGCAGCAGCGTTGAGCTTGGAGTGTGCAGCGGATTTCTGGAGCATATGATTTTTGATATATGTATATTTTTCTTTCAGCACTATATTCATATTAGTAGATATGTGATGATGATGTTGCCTTTGTGATTTGGGTATACTTGTGGTTATGCTTCTTATAAGATAAATGTACATTGAAAAATCCTCCTTATAGGATCCCAGGATCGAAACCTGGTGTATGGGCGCTGGGAACTGAGAATGGGGTACTACGGAAGCTGTTGGCACCAAATTCAGCGATCAAAATTTTTGTGAGCCCGTTTTCCGAGTTTGGGGCGTGACATTTGGGGTATAGGGTTTTATTATAAATAGGCACCCATTGTAGTCTTTTTCTCATTGAAGATTAATAAAATTTATGTATTTTTTTTTTGCTCCTCTAAATTTCTAAGTTATGGAGATCCAATTAGGTGTGAAACCCTCCCTTCCTCGAAGGGCTGCCTACCGTGGTGCGAAGCCACACCTATCTCAAATCACCCCATCTCCTACCTTCCATATTCACATTTTCCAACATCTACACCTTAAATCTACCCTCTAATGTAGCCGCTTTTCTCTCTACAACAGATTTTCAGAATCTGGCCCTGCAGGGGGGCTAAAACTTCTGCGGAGCACCATGCACAGACCGTGCACCGGATCAGGCTAAAATTTGGAGATTTTGTAGCCCACCCCTGGCCAACCAGCCCCAAGGAAGGGGATTTTGGGTTCGTGGGCCCCACACACATGCGAGCGGGATCACACATACATGCGTCTGGGTCATCACTGTTATCCATGCATGTGGTGCTTCTCTGGTTCGTCTCTCTCCTCTCTTTCACTCATCTTTCACCCAAATCCCTAACCCTAACCCTAAATTATTCAAATCTCCAAATTTATGCCATTTTTTCAATCTTAGGGTTATCCGAATTGAAATTTGTGAATCCCTTGGATTAGGGAATTATTTTTATGCATGTGTGGATGAATTTACCTTCCTTTGATGATTGTTTGGTCTATAATTTTGATTGATCCGGCCCTAGCATGTGTAGGCCTGGATCTGTATAAGATTGCCCTTGATTGAGTGCTTGAACTTTTGTGTGGGATGTGGAATTTTGTGTAACTGTTTCTGAATTAGTGTGATCTAAAGCCTGAAAATCTTGCACATCATACTTGAATTTCATATCCTTGCATCAAATTTGGTATCAGAGCTTAGGGTTCTTGTAGGGGAATGCATTACATGTTTAGAGTTTAGCTTATTTGTGTCCATTATGCATCAAGTATCATCATGTAGAGCTGTTTAGAGGTCCATAATTCTTGAAATAAGCTACTGAATTTTCTACTATCAGAAAATCCCCATATCGCTTTAATGGATTTTCTGTTAATAGATTCTTTGAGCAGATAGGTTACTGAAAATTAAGTAGTATTGTGTCGTTTCCCTCATATAGAGTCCTATACAAACATTTACTCCCATCTAGGTGCATATAGTCGTAGTAGAAGGTCCTTAAGTTGAGTTAGTAGTTGTATGCCCACACATACGGGTCGTGGTTTTGGCTTGTACCCTACACTAAATATGAAGTAATTGGAAGAATCAATGAACAAAATGACACAGCAGTTTGAATCTTTGGGTAGGTGCTTGGAACAACGTATGTACCAACGCTTTGAGCAGATTAATGTGCGCGTTACCCAACTAGAAACCTCCACCCGGGCAAATCCCATCATTAGGGAAGATAGTCAATCTCAAGCAGGTGATCAGGAGATTAGACTAAGGAATGAAGGTGGCAAAGGAATCGGTCATGGACGTGCACCCACCCCGCAAGGGACATCATGATCATTATGACCCATATGTGCAACTCCTCAAGCGACTTAAAGTAGATGCCCCTATGTTTGATGGTCACTTGGACCCTAAAGTTTTTTTAGACTAGTTGGCAAATATGGACCACTATTTTAAGTGGTATGACATGTCGGATGCTCGTCGATTCCAATTCGCCAAGATGAAGCTTGTGGGCCAAGCAAAGAGCTTTTGGGCTACTGTAGAACGAAAGAAGAAAGTGTGATTACCACTTGAAGTTGGTTGAGGAATGACAGTCTCTTCGACATGGTTCCATGAGTGTTGCTAAATATATTGAGAAGTTCGAAGAGTACTTGACCCATTGTGAAGTTGATGAGGACCTCGTATTAACCCTTGCTCGATTTAAGACGAGCCTCTGTTCTGACATTAGGAGAGAGTTACTCGCCAAGAACATAGACACTCTTAAACAGATATATCAAGTATATTGGAGGTCGAGCAATACCTCAAAGCATTTGTGGGAAGGCAGTTTGACTTTCACGGTTCTAGTGTTAAGCCAACCCTTCTGGGGCTAAACCTAACACTGGATACCAAAACAAACCTTTCAATAGTTCTCAGTCCAAGCCCAAGGATCATAAGGGTAAGGAGATTGTCGGATCTAGCTCACGTGGAAGTGGGACAACTAGGTATTTTAGGTGTCAGAAGCTTGGTCACTTTGCCCACCAGTGCGGCACGAAAGAGGGCACCAAAGTGCTCCTTATTAATGGGCAAGTAGAAGTAGTGCCCTCAGAGAGTGACGACGAAGAGGAAGAATATGAGCCAGTAGAAACCCTAGTGATGAGGAAGAGGGAGCGCATGAGTTTGTGACCCTTGCAGTTGTGCATTGCTTGCTCAAGCCAAGAACACTAACGATTGGCACTGCAACACGATCTTCTATACTTATGTAAAATGTGGGGAAAAGATCTGTAAGATGATCATGGATAGTGATAGTTATGTCAAAGTGTCATTGATTAGCACTCGTTTGGACTTGAAGCTTGAAGCCCATCCTCAACCCTATAGAGTGTCTTGGGTTGATGAAACTTCCATTCAAGTCTCGCATCGTTATCTTGTTTATATTAAGTTTAGATCATATAAAGACACACTTTAGTGTGATGTTGTTCCCATGGATGTTGCCCATATCATTCTAGGTAGACCTTGACTCTATGACAGAGATGTCACCGTATTTGGTCATTTGAATATGTGTACATTCTGGTTTGAGGACAAGAAAATCAAGCTAAATCCACTTCCATCCAAGAACACAACTGGAAAGGAGGCTACCGCATAGAGTGGTGTGAGCGGCTTAAAATAATTGAAGGAGTTGAAGTCCAAGTCCAAATCTCTCTATATTCTAAATGCAAAAGACTTTGAGCGAGAAACTGAGGCGGACTCGATGGTATCGCCATTGTGACTAGGGAAAGTGTACCAGAGGCAAGTGTAAAGTTACCCACTGAGGTCATTCAAGTAGTGCATGAGTTTTGTGATGTCTTTTCTGATAATCTACTGAATGAGCTTCCCCCTATGAGGGATATACAACATGTCATTAATCTAGTCCCTGGGGTGACTCTACCAAACCTACCTCATTACATAATGAACCCAAAGGACCATGTAGAGTTGAAGAGGCAGATTGATGAGCTCCTAAAAAAGGGTTTCATTCGAGAGAGCATGAGTGTTCACTTCCCAAGTGCAGGGTTATGATGTAGTAATAAACTCGGTAAGACCGAGGTCGAATCCCAAGGGACTGAAACTTGTACGTAATCTGAAGGTAACCAGAACTAGAACTAGAACACGATGAATTTTAAATCAAGTGTAGATTGAAGGATATTTGGTGAAATAATTTAACTAAAACTTTAAGAGAATTCAAAGGAGGGAAACTAGGGATTCAGGGGATCCACTTGTAGAGATCAGGGAGATCTTATGCCTGCTTCCAGAATCATGGAAATTAACTGAATTGTCGTTGATATAGTTTTCAAGAGATGAAAGGTATATGAATTAGAATGGATTCCATCACAAAACCATGCCCAAGAGGCAAAGCACACAACGGAATTAAACTAATTACCAACCAATCAACATGCTATGAGAGTTAGGAAGGGTACCGTCATCCGACCATGCCCAGGAGACGATGGTGAACGATAGGGCTTCCTGACGTCATACACATAAAAAGGAGAAAGAAATACTCAAAGCCATCGCAGATCTATTGTAATTTCAGTCACAACAAACCATTAAAAACTGAAAGTATACCCTTAATAATCAACTAAAATCAACTTCAATCCATAAATTAAATTAAAAGCACAAAAATAGAATCTCCCATCTCACTACAAGCTTCACCCCTTAGCCCTAGCTAAGGGGTTTTAGCCTGACATGGATAAGCTAAACTCCATTAAAATAACATGAAAAGAAAAGAAAAGAATTAAAGACAAAAGAAGAAGAAAACTGTTGAAGGTCTTCTCTCTCTCTCTCTCTTCCACGTCCTAGCCCCCCAGTCGTAGATGATTCTCCCCACATTCTCTCTCTCTGTTTTATAGGTGCCAAGGGTGGTGGAGAACTCTGCGTGGAACGTCTACAAATTACATCTAAACAGGACTCTCCTGCGCAGGTTCTTTTACGCAGTCAAGAAGTGACTTGCAAATGGCCCACTTTCCTTGCTTCCTTTCCAAACAGACAACGTTACTTGGGATGTTTTTCGATGAGGTACACGATGGACGGTTCAGATCAGCCGAATGATCATCACCGAGACCACATCAAAGCCCGCAAAAACTGGGCTGCGTCCGGACGCGAAACAGGGATGCGTAGTCATCCCTCTGTGGTGATGACGGGGTCCACTTGATTGTTTTGTTAATCAATCCAATCCGTCCATTGACTTAGTTACGAAAAACCACCCCGAATTGGATACTTTTTTCTCAGATTTAGTGTGGCCCACCTATACTTTTACTCCACCGTCCGTTTTATATTTAAAAGGGTGAAAAACGAATCCTCGCTGCTTCTTAGAAGTTGTCCACCTAGGTCTTGGTGAGAGGGACCTTAGGATTCTGATGAACGGTCCAGATTAATCATATGGACCATGATTGTGGCCCACAGAGAACAACCACAACCTCTGCTGCGAACAGAGGTCGCGCAGACGGTTGTTGGGATGTTGGTGGAGCCCATTTTACTGTTGTTTTACGAAATCCACGCCGTCCACTGCTTTCCTCCAGAAAAACCGTTTAGATATGGGCGGTTTTGGATTCAAAACGTTGTATCTCGCTGACGTTTGTTTGGCACCATCTAACCTGCGTTGAAGCCTTCATCTTCTTGTACTATCCACGAAGATCCGGAAGCACGTTAGAGTGTGGTCGGTTTGACCTTCTGATTACAATGAACGGCTTGGATCATCATGATGTGTGATGATGGTGGCCCACCAGGATCCTTCCCTACGTCTCTATTGTGGGCGAAATTTCGGAAGGAATTCCGAATTCAAATCGGGTCAGCGCATGCTGATCCGTTTCTGGATTCCGGTGCGCAGCTGGAGTTCCTGCACACGGTGTACATGCACCACAACGTGGGGTCCACCATGATGTAAATGTAAAATCCTCTCCGTCTATCTGTCTCATCGTCTCATTTAAAGGGTCGGACCAAAATTGAAGCATATCTAAGTACTAGGCGGGCCCTAAATAATGTTTTAACGGGCTGATTTGTCTGTTGGGTCACTTCCACAGGGATTCAACGGGCGAATTTTGACATGTGCGGTTAATTTAGCGTCCTCGGACCCTGTATAAAGTTTTGAGCCAATCAGATGGTGGGAACTCTGTAATCTTGCATTTTGGACGTCCTTCGGGCCACTTGAGCTTCAGTTTCTTGATTTTCTAGGATCTTGGGCGTTGATCTTGGTTCACTAGGGCCCGTCCCTTGCCTTGATGACTTCAAACCGTTAAGTCTGTGCTTTTAGCACCCTGTTTTAGTCCAAGTTCGTAAAGTCACCTTGCAACACAAACACGAATAAATCGGGCTGTTAAATAGTTTCATGGTCGTAAATCCATGTAATAACTGGGGTCTAATATGCAATATTTGACCCTCAACACAACCCCCAACCAGCATTTTGCTAGTCCCAAGCAAAGTACGCGAAAAATAAGTTGAGAGTTAAAGGACAATTTCTAAAAACTCAAGTGATTTTTGAGAACAATCAAGATATTAGAAGTCTAAGATTCATGAATGTTGGGCATTACATTCCTTATACTCAAGCGCTTTGTAGATGTCATAATCAAGATCGAAGCATTAATCTATCAATCAGAAAAATTTCTAAACATTGAGTTCCATGGATGTATAGTGTAATCTCGGCTTATCGACATTAAGATTCGATTCGTTATTTCATGATATGATTGGTAACCAACAAGAGGATTCATGGCAACCAAAACCTGAACCAAAGCCTACCTCATCAATTCCAATTCTTTCTTCTCTCTCTTTTTATTTTTTTATTTATTTTTATTTTTTATAGTAATGCTAAGTAGGGGAATTAAATCCTCACCTATAGGGAGCAAACCTATAGTAAAGACCATTCTCCTAGCCCTTTCTGACTGTTATTCTTGGAGAATTAAATCCTCACTGTAGGGAGCAAACCTATGGTGAAGATCATTCGCCCAATCCTTTCAATTTCTCGGGTTGGTTCCTTTCAAACTTAGTGATCACCAAGTTAATCTTTCAATATCGAGTTGAAACCTTAATGTGTAAGCGAGATGTGACATGTGAAATCATGACTCAATCAATATTTAAAACTTCTAACTGTGAAATCTAACAGATACTGAATCTAAGAGTCATAAATTACCAACATCACTTATCTTGTAATTCTAAATCCAAGATGACCGTTAAAATCACTTCGAATTCATAAGAAATTCTAGAAAAAATTTTAAAAATTTTCACAATTTTTGCTTAGGACCAAGAAAACACTGATTAGCATGTTGATTGGTTGGTTATTAGTTTAATTCTGTTGTGTGCTTTACCTCTTGGGCATGGTTTTGTGATGGAATCCATTCTAATTCATATACCTTTCATCTCTTGAAAACTATATCAACGGCAATTCAGTTAATTTCCATGATTCTGGAAGCAGACATAAGATCTCCCTGATCTCTACAAGTGGATCCTCTGAATCCCTAGTTTCCCTCCTTTGAATTCTCTCAAAGTTTTAGTTAAATTATTTCACCAAATATCCTTGAATCTACACTTGATTTAAATTCATCTTGTTCTAGTTCTAGTTCTGGTTACCTTCAGATTACGTACAAGTTCCAGTCCCTTGGGATTCGACCTCGGTCTTACCGAGTTTATTACTACATCACAACCCTGCACTTGGGGAGTGAATAAGTTTTTGGGGCCGTTGCCGGGGACTGACGGTTACAATTTTCTGAAATTAACTGGTATTAGGATTAGTGTAAGATTAGGACTCTTTTAATTTTAAGATTTTTTAGTTTTATAATTTCCAGACTATCCGTCGTGGGTGTATGCGTGTTATGATTGGGGTAACTCCCTAGTGAAAGGATTTGGCCTTATACCTATGTGATCAACATATGTCATGTATGTTGATACATGTATTTTAAAGTGTTTGTTGAAATGTCTGAATGAGTAGTAGTTAGTAAATTGTAATGTTTTAGGGTGTTGAGATATGATTCTCAATTCCTTTAACTATGTGTATGATTTCCTTGGATAATTGTGTGATTAGGAATTGAATATGTACAAACTTATGCTTGTGTTGTGCTTCATAACATGCTCAACTGCTTTTATGATTTTATCTATGTAATGCATATGTTTAAATTCATATTTACGTTGTATGATCCATCATGGGTGATGGGGGAGTAGAGCAACAAATGCGTGCAACAGCCCTAGCAGCCCTAAACGGATAATACCAGACCTTGATTGTATGAGTTGAATCTTGATCCACTACTGCTTTATCTATCTGCAATTGATTGTGTTTGGGGCTATGATTATAGTCCAGACAATCGGTACTAGAGTTGAATTCGTGACTGTGATTCATTTGCCACGTGAGATGTGTTCGACGAACTCGAGTCGTACTTCGGTTGGCGATAGTGGTTGGCCACACGAAGTGCTGATGCGCTTCATATCGTTCAACTTGATGTGCGCTCGAGTTAGCCGAGCTCATCAAGTACCCCGATCTGTCTTATGTATGTTCACCATGTTTGGACGCCTATGCTTGAACCTAGGGTACCAAACTTACCAGTGAAATCCCTTTTAACCATGGTACCTCGATCCGTTAAGACTCATGAGCCGGGCATGGTGGTATGGGACACCGTGGTCGAGCTGTCGGCCTACGCTGGGGCCACGTGCCTCCCCGTAGTGACCAGTGAGCAACCAGACTCGTGAGTCGATTATGGTGGTATGAGACACTATATTCGTACTGTCGGCCTACATTGATAAGGTGATGGGGGAGCGGTGCAACCTTTGTGCGTAACAGCCTTGGCAGCCCTTTGTAGTGACCTCGAGCATACTCTGAAATCGCAGTTAGCCTTAGGGCTTTGCCGCGGTATATAGAGTATGAACTAGGCCTGTTTCTGTATAGTGATGAATTGTTAAAGAGGTGATGGGGGAGTGATGTAACCTTTGTGCGTAACAGCCCTGGCAGCCTTTGCAGTGACCTAGAAAACACACCGTCGTCTAATATTAACTAGGACTGACGACCCTAGAATGGATCATGTTTGGGAATGATACAAGGGAGGTACCTTAGTTTCCCAATCCTGCTGTTTGAAATGGACTAATTAAAAACTCGGTAATCATGCTCATCATGCATTGCATGTGCCTGGAAGATGTGGAGCACTGGGGGATGAAAGCATGCCGCGAACGTGAGATGGTGTCGCATGAGGGAATATGTCGATGAGGGCATACATCATGAATGCATCCATACTTGCATTAATAAGAGTAGTTAGGAGTGGTTGATTGTACTGCTTTATCATTACTGCTTGACTGAGTCGATAACATGTTAACTTATGCGTTATTGTTCTACTGAGTTAGCTACTCACTCCCACGTTACGGGACGGTGTTGTACACACCAACCAGATTTGTTGAGTTTCAGGTGATGACGATGCTTTTGAAGCAGAGCCGGACTACTATGATGTTGAGGAGGAGCTCTCCTACATGTAACTCTCTGACAGGTCTATGAAGACCTGGTATTGTATTGACGGGGCTATGATACTTGGAATAGAAGACATTACACTTACACATTTGGTATATTTTAGAAATGTACTTGAATTTTATTAACCTGGTAATGTTATCACACTCTGGAGACTCACCACAGTTTTATATATTTATATATCTATCACAGTCTTCCGCTTGCTAATTCACTGTCTTTGAGTATGATATTCTGTTTTGGCTTAATCTCACTCATGTTCGTTGCACTAATACAGTCAACATTCAAACATCATTATCTATGTTGCATAAGTGATGTTCTGAAAACTCGAGTGTTGAGTTACTACTCGACCCTCGATTTTTCGGGGCGTTACAGATATGGTTAGCATCCATCCCCCCGTTTCCTTTGCTTGGCTTACCTGTGGAGTGAATGTAACACTCGGCCAACCAAAACAGTGTCCTGAGGTGTCCACGTGGATTTGCCTCATGACCGCTCGATTAAACTGCTCGCGTGAGGGGTACCACCAACAAATTAACCCAGGTTATCCCATTAAGGTGGTCGAGTCTGGTTACAATCAGACCAAGTGCAGACCGTTAAGACAGATAGCCTATTTATACTTGGCAACAACCTGTGCGGGCCATGCAACGACCAAGGAAGGTCAGAAAAATCTAGTAATTGGGGAGACCGTGGACCTCACTGGGCTTGTGGTCCATCACGAACCACGGACTCAGTAGACGCCTAGAAATTAATTATTCATGCTGTCCAGACGGCACTTGCCAAACGCCTCAGAAAATCAGGGGTCATGCATACGCTCGACTCTTGAGTTCCTGAGTGTTACTTATCATACATTTTATGGTTTTATGGTTAATCAAGCTTAAATGTGCAATTTGAAATATCCTAGGGCATGAAACACAGTCACACATGTTTATTGAAATGAAGAAGATGTATGTGTATATATAAACAGGTCCAAAAGAATGTATACGGGCTGCCTAAGGCGTCGCCCAACAAAATCGCAAAAGAATAGTGGATCCAAAAGATTAGAGCCGAGCCCACGCTCAACGATCCGATCCCGCCTCTCCAGCTGACTGAGAGACATCCATCAGCTGGAAGTATGACAGCTCCTCCTCCTCGTCGAGAGTAGCATCACCACGCTCCATCTGCTTTGCATCCCCTACATCTATGAGAGAGTCTGGTTGGTGTTTTAAAACACCGTCCCAGAGTGAGAGTGAGTGATCAACTCAGTGTGAACTATTGGTCTCAAGTTTTAACATGCATCAATTATATTATGAACTTAATGAAAAACAGACAATCATCAACACCTAGCGACTCTTATTTAAATGCATGCATGCGGGATGATATGATGCATGCCCTCGCCACAACGCTCCCTCAAGCGACTCCATCTAACGATCGCATATGACAGCACTCCCTCAGAGCGACCTCGACTGCCGAGTCGCCACCCTAATTAATGCGATGTAATGCGATCGTGTTAGCCGAGTTATTAGTTAAGTCCATTCATCCAGCAGGTTGGGGATTCTGATTCACCCTACGTATCACTGCCCTAAGCTGGTTGCGAGGCCAAGACCCCCCAACGCGTGAGGCCGAGGCCCCGCGGTCCGTGATCCTGTCGGGTTCCTCATCCCCGACACCAAGCACATGAGGAGTGCCAAAAGGAAGGGATCGGTCGCGGTCACTACGGGGAGGCGCGGTACCCCAACGTAGGCCGACAGCTCGGACATAGTGTCCCATTCCACCATGCCCGGCTCACGAGGCTGTGGACTAGTTTCAAATGGATTATTAATGGGCTATAATTGTTGCAGGGTGGTTCAGGTTCCATACATATGTGAGCACACAGGGTTAACAAACAGGGTTAATCAGTTAGTAGGCTAGACCGCACGACTCAAGCGAGCGTGAGATGAGTGACCTCGGGCACAAGAGACCCATGTAGTCGAACTACAGCCACCCGAACACACCTGTCCAAACCCATGGGTTTAGCCTGAGGGTAGTCCACCAATGAGACTACCATCTCTCCTCATGATTCCTGACCATCCCAAGGGTATGGAGGGTGATTCATAGCATGCCGGCTACCAATGTATAATTAGTACAAACCACATCATGCTCTCATACTTCTCAACATATCATTCAGATTCTTATAGCAAGCATGGTTAACAATATCATGAAATAAGTGCATGTGAGGTGTGTGTGGGTGGGTGAGGGAGTTACGCACTTCCTCCATCTCAAGCCATCATATGCACAAGGGTAATGAAAATATACATATTAAGAGGTAACAATATATGGAAGAAATGAACGAGGCATGAGCATGTTATCATCCATACACAAAATCATGTGAGAAACAAGTACAACATCATTAAAGAACCATCATGCATATCCATACAATTTCAACAACTTACAATTCCTAGGGGTTCTCTAGACTTTCAAATATACCAACCAAGCAATCAAAATCGTTAAGCTAGTACTACAATTGGTGCTAGGCCACCTAAGAACAATAGTCTGCACCTTCAGATTTGTTGAAGACTTGAGAACAACTTAGAAGAGCCGAACTAGGTGGTGATCGGTCGGAATCCTAAGACAATGCACTTACATGTTAGGATTTCATACAAATCCTATCTCAACACAAACGATTACAAAAGGATGGGTGTTTACCTCCCCAATCGGTTGGAAAAGAAGCTTGGAGTTGTGGATGTGGGAGAAAGGGATGAGATTTGCTAAGGTTCTAAGTTTCTTTGGCTCCTCCACTAACAACACCTTCATTTCCTTTCTTTTTTCCTTTCTCTTTCTCTTCCTTTCTCTTCTTTCTCTTCTCCATTTTCTCTCTTCTCTCTTTCCTTCTCTAGGGCAAAATCGTATGGGGAGAGGGGGTGCCCAAATGAGGCCCTTTTATAATGCCAGGTTTGGTGTAAATGGCCCCAAGGGCTAGGTTTTTACTATACTAGACCTATGGGAGGGTCTTTCTAGGCTCTAGTGTGCTATCACCCTTCTGGCCACCAAATTTGGTGTGAAAGTGTCTCATGACTCGATGAGGGTCAGGCAAAGTTTGGGGACAAACGGATCAACGAAAGTGGGGTTTGAGCTTAGGGTTTCGATCTTTAAATGGCCCTGGGAGGCCCATTCTGATTGATGGGGCATTTCTGGCGGTCCTCTGGCCATGAAATTTATAGGGTAGGTGCTCCATGGCCCGATGAAGGGCCACGCAAAATTTGGAAATGATCGGATATGGGGTTTGGTCGTATAGGTCCGATTCGCGATCAACAGTCACCGTTCCACGATCGGGCCGGGTCCCAAACTTGGTGGACGGGCGTAGAAAAATACAATAGACCTTCACTGTAAACGTAGAAGAGATCCGACGACTGAAAAGCTTAGAATCCTAGTTTCATTCAAGTGATGCCAGATTCCAATCTGGCATTGGTGGGGTGCATTTGTCAAGTGTCAGATTCCAATTCTGAGTGTCCACTGGGTCCGCAGTCCGCGATGGACCACAAGCCCAGTGAGATCTATGATTTTCTAAACTTTCAGAATTTTCTGACCCTTCTCGGTTTCTGGGTGGCCCACACGAGCTGTTGTTAAGTGTAAACAGGTCATCTGGCTTGACGGCCCTCACTAGGTCCTATCATGACCCGTCTGGTCTACTCGGTTGGGTTAATCCTAGATTAATTTTACTTGCGGTACCTCACCATGAGTAGTTTAAACGAATGGTCCTGCGGCAAATCGTACATGGACGCCATAAAATACTGTGTTGGTTGGACGAGACATTACAATCACCCATGTATAAGCTAGCATTGAGTGTCAATGGTCAGTAAGTGATAATATAAGTTAATTACATAAAAAAAAAATTTAAGAATTTTTTTGAAAATCCAAAACAGTAAAAATCCGGGATGTTACAGCAACTCACCCCAACCTGGTCCAAAGGCTAGAATTTTAAATCACTGACCCTTTTTTAATGAAAATGAGATATTAAACATTTTGACCATCGGATTTCTTCTAAATTTACGTTGAAAGCCGAAAACATTTTTCTATGCATGTCCATAAAATCTGAACCCCGATCGTGAAATGGTGACCGTTGATCGCAAATCAGCCCCTTGTGGTAAAACCCTGCTTCCGTTTGCCCTCAAATTTTGCACGGCCTTTCATCAGGCCATGGAGCACCTATCTTACAAATTTCATGGCCAGGGGGCCATCAGAGCCGCCCCAATAGCCAGAAATGGACCCCACAGGGCCATTTAAAGATCGGAACCGTATGATAAAACCCTGCATCCATTGCCTTCAAATTTTGCACAGCCCCTCATCGGGCCATGGGACACCTATACTCAAAAATTGGTGGCCAGGGGGGTGACAGGGCAGCCCCAGTAGCCAAAGAGGGGTCCCATAGGGCCATTAAAGGAAATAAATAGAACTTAAGGCCATTTTGCCCAAAAATTCAGGATATAAGATCCTTTAGCACCCACTCTCACCATTTTCCAGCAACAAGAGAGAAAAGAGAGAGAAGAGAGAAAGAAGAGAGGAAGAAGTGAGAGGAAGAGAGTGTAGGAGAAGGTGAGGCCCAAGAAACTTGGAAACTTGGTGAATCTCCTTCCTCTTCCCCATACCCTCCATTACAAGCACCACTTCCAACTGATTAAGGAGGTAACCACCTATCTTTTCTAGAAATATTTTGTGTGGAGCTAGGCTTTGCATGTAATCTTAACATGCAATTGCATTTGACTCAGGACCTCGGCCAATCAACCCGTGAGTTCGACACTTCTAGGTCGTTCCTTCAAGCTCTCAACGATCCATAGGTGCGGACTATTATCCTTAGGTAGCCAAGTACCAATTTTAGGATAAATTTGATGATTATGAATGTTAGGATGATGTGCATGAATAATCTAGAGAAAACCTAGCTAAGAACCTACATGATAGGTCCACTCAAATTATATGAAATGATAAATTATTGTTTGTTTGTTCTTCAACATGATTGGGAATGAAATTGGTGTTGCATGTTCATCTCATACATGATTCTTGTATAATTTTTCCTGTAGCATGATTGCGTTATTCCTTGTTGTATTCTTGTGTTATGAGTGATATATAGTTCTTGGTTTCTTCGGTAACCCAGCACCACACATATACACATTTAATTTCATACTATTGAGAGTAGTTGCATTTATAGTAAAATCTGAATTTTTATTGTTGAAGATGAACCCTTAATTGTTGAAGTATTATTGAATACAATCAAATTCCTAGGTTGGTCAGGGAACTGAGGTTGGAGAAGGTGGTCCTATTGGTAGGACCATCCTGTGGCTAGACTAACGGATTTGGGCAGATGTGAATGGGCGACAGTAGTTGGACTATATGGGTCGCTTGCACCCGATGTCATCCGTCACGTACTCGCCTGAACTTGCACGGTCTAGTCCACTTACTGACCAACCATGTTTGTTAACCATGCCTACTCACGCCTGTATGGAACCTGAAACATCCCTCGCCTACCAAAGCCCATTGATAACTATTAGAAACCGATCCACTGTCTCGAGAGCCAGGCATGGTGGAATAGGACACTGTGACCGAGCTGTTGGCCTATGTTGGGGTGACGAGCCTCCCCGTAGTGACCCTGAACGATCTCACTTCCCAGCACTCCCCATGTGCTTGAAATCGGGGATGGGGAACCTGATGGGATCAAGGATCGCGGGGTCCTGGCCTCCCACGTTGAGGGGCCTTAGCCTCGCAACTTGTTAATGACATTGATACCGTAGGATGTACCAGTTTCCCCAATATGTCGTATGAACAGAATTAATTAAAGACTCGGTTAACACGATCACGATCGCATCGCATTAATTAGGTCGGCAACTCGACAGTTGAGGTCGCAATGAGGGAGCATTGGTCATGTCCGATCGTTAGACGAAGTCGCTCGAGGGAGTGTTGTTGCGAGGTCATGCGTCATATCATAATTCATGCATATGCATTAATAAGATTAGTTAGGGATTTATGAATATTTGTCTTTCATTAAATTCATCATAGAATTGATTCTTGTTGTAACTTAAGGCTAATAGCACCCATTGAGTTAATTACTCACTCCCACTCTGGGACGGTATTTTAAAACACCAACCAGACTCTTCAGTAGATGCAGGTGATGTTGAGCTCGATGAGTCGTACGGTGCGAGCATAGATGAGGAGGATGAGCTATCATACTTCCAGCTGATGGGCAGGTCACCGTAGATTTAGCGGGTGGATTATGGATTGCTAAGTAGTGGACTCAGCGCACTATTCTTTTGGGCATATCATTTTTGTATTTTGCTGGGCGACGCCTTGTGCAGCCTGTAATATATTTTGTAGACCCGTATACATTAGTCACTTACATTCTAGTAGACTAGTTGTGATGGTGATTCATGTTCCAATCAATTCCATACTGCTCATTAAACTGGATTAAATACAAAACATTAAAATTTGGTTATAAGTGACACCCGGGAACTTAGGAGTCGAGTATATGCATGACCCCCAAATTCCAGGGCGTTACAGTGGATCTAGTTGATTTTTTCTCATGCCCTAAAAATGAGGACAAAGCCTATGGATGGAGTGGATTTTATGTATAGAATTTGGTGAGCTCAATAAAGCCCGGTGTTTTATGAGTTGTGTATAAAATAAGTGCAGAAGAGAATTTCCCTCCATATGGGATGCGACTAGTGGCCTCAATATAATGTTTGTGAGAAATCCATCACGTCTATCCATTTTACCCACTCATGTTAGGACATGAGCACAAAAAATCAGTAGATCCAAAACTCAAGTGGACCACGTGGCAGAAAACAATGGAAAGGGAATGCCTATTGTGGCAACCATCCCAAGGTCTACCATAATGTTTATATGCCATCCAAACCATTCATAAGGTCGTTTCCCCATTGGGATTAGGGGTGTACACCGAGTCGAGCTAGCCTCAGCTTGACTCGGCTCGACCACTAGCTGACCCTAGCTCGAACTCGGCTCGGCTCGATCTTCGAGCTTTGACTGGCCAGCTCGGCTCAGTTCGGTTAGCAGCTCGGGCCAATTCGAGCCAAAATCGAGCTTATGCGGCATTTTCACAAAAACATGTTGTGCACTTTCAATTTCTCACTATGTAAAACAACAACAGTTGTATACAAGTATTTTCATCAAACACCTTTTAAGCAACATCAAAATCGAGAAAAAAATGATATTTGTTTCATATACATACCTTCCTTGCCACTAGCCGACACTTTGTTGAGTCATTTCATCAAACACTTGGTGAGCAACATCAATATCAAAGTAATTGAGTCACCGAACTAGTTCGATCCAAGTTTGATTTGAGTTGGGGTTTGATCCGAGTCAAGTCCAGCTTAGGCAAGCTCGAACTCGGTTCAAAATTTTTTCGAGCTCAAACAGATCAGCTTGAACTCAGCTTCAAACCGAGTTGAATTGAGCTTTTTTGAGTCGAGTCGAGCGAGCTAACCAAGCTAACTCGGTTCGTGTATACTCTTAATTGGGATGAACCGAAAAAAACAAGAATATTGGCCTGATCCAAAACTTTTTTGGTTCCATGAATGTTGGAACGGTAGGTGATCTCTCCCCCATTGTTTCTTTGGTGTAGATCGCATGAGTTTTGGATCTGCCTCATTTTTTGGGCATATGTCTTGACATAAATGATAATACCGATGGACTGAATGAATTTCTCACAAACATCATGCAAACCCATCTAGCATGTGTTTTACCTATGCTGTCCATCCATTGGTTTTGCCAGCTAATTTTAGAGTATAAGCCCAAAAGGGAAGCAAAGCACAGGTGGGCCACAGTATATTGGAATTAATGGTGTTTGAACGCCACTGTTAAAATCTTACGGCCACAAAATTTTTGTAAGCTAAAATTTGTGTTTTCCTTCACCTCGGTCTATGCGACCTTATGAACTGGTTGGATGACAAATAAACATTAGTGTGGTATTTTCGAATGTTTCAATTATTAATATGGCTTCCTTTGGTGTGGTCCACTTAACCTTAGGATTAGCTTTATTTTTTTAGCTCATATGAATAATTGGTGTGGATAACAGCCCATGTAGGGATGTTCCTTTTGACAAGGTCACTAAGTACACAAGGACAGGTTGTAGAGTGAGGAGCTACCATGGTGTGGATTCTCTATGAGGGCTGACCGTGATGTATGTGATTTATCCCTGTCATTCATTCATTTTGTTCAGCTCATTTTAAGGCATGAGCCCAAAATTGAAGCATATCCTGAGCTCCAATGGACCATACCACCAAAAAAAAAAAGAGAATAGAATTTGAATATCCACCGTTGCAAACTTCCTGCGGTCACAAAAGTAGAAGTTTCGAATCAAGCTGATGTTTTACCTTCATCCAAGCCTGTGTGACCTCGTGAAAAGTTTGGATGACAAATAAATACCAATGTAGTTCTAAGAAGGCTTCAGTGACAGCTGTCTCTATCCTCCTATCTACGACGGTGGTCCACTTTAACTTTGGATATGCTTTAATTTTGGACTCATGTGGTAAAATGAGCTGAGAAACCTGATGAACGGTGGATAAAACACATACATGACAGTGGGCTGCACATGGAATATATGCCAAGCTACATTAGAGTGAGCTACGCACGACGAGCGCGACTTCACTGAGTACCTGTAATCAGCAGGTTGGTGCGACCCCAACTATAATGGCAACCTTGATGTATGAAATGTATATCTATGCTGTCCATCTATTTTTTCAGCTTATTTTAGAGTCCGGTCTAAAAAGAAACAGTTACGAATTTTAGTTGGAGTTATTGACCAATTAAAGCTTTTGCGGACCACAAAAGTTTTGAATCCAGCTGATATTTATTTAATTTTCCTTTCATCCAGGTGGAGTTTTTAACGGTGGGCGTTGAAAGACCATTATTTCCTATGGTGTGGTCCACCTGAAAATTCCGCTTCCCACCCACTAGGCAATCCGCTTCCTTGAGTCCCGCGATTTAACGATTGGATGGCGTGCGTTAATGCCACGTGGATTGTCACTTTGTGGAGTGCAGCCCCAAAGCTTGTGGCTTGAGAGACCCGAAGGACATTTTCGTCACTTTAAAATAAACGAGGAGAATTCGGTCATTTCAATTTTTGTCTTTGCCCTTCCGTTCTTTATCTTGAGTGGTTGGCTCGGAGGTTCGAAGTTCGAACCCAAGGCCTTCGAGGTCGGGAGGCTTGGATCGTCAACCAATGGAGAAGTGCATACACCATAGACTAGGTGTATATTTGGAGCGGAAAGGATCTCGTAACTCTCCCGATCACCCAAATTGGTAGTATTTCGTGAAGCTTGCCTCTCATGGTGCCTGAACAGGTTAATCATAACCGTTAATTCTGTGTCACATGCTATAGATTGCCTACGTGCAACAACTTTTATAGTGATTGAGTAATTTTGTGGGCCCCACAATGGACTGTAAACAAACGATTAAAGTGAAAACACCTTAACTAGCTACAATTCCACATGTGTGCACCATACTGTAGTGGTCAGCTTTATAGGATCCGCCTGTTACTTTGAATGTGAATACGTAACAATTCATTGGGTTGGTGCAACACATCCACCTTTACTTAACATCCGTACATGCTCATCCAGACCGTCCAAAAAATGGGCCCCGCAGTGGATGGGGTAGATGATCTTAACCATCTCACTTTGCTATTGAATTTGGACCACTGGCGTTCTCTTTTGAGGAATTCTAGTATGCAGTTTGCTGCACAAAAGTTATACGCAGTTCTCTCCTGACAAAACACATGGGGCAAACACGTCAGATGACTAGGACTCTAGTTCTGGTGGGCCAAATTAAAGGAACTGATCTGTGGTAGAAATAAAGATCAGTGCCCGGTAGAAGGCAAATATTAAAATGGTCCATCTTCAACCAACAAAAGTCAAAGTCAGACTCGTTCAATCACTGCAAGTTCTGGCCTATCACTCATCCAGGTAGTTGATCATAAGATCAATGGTCCTGATTATTAGAAATATTTTCTGATTGTACCGTACAAAGGGAGATGCATAGAACTTTCATGCGGTGAGATGTGCCGGATCATTCCTCTTTATCTTTTCAGCTGTCCATTGCTAGATAACGAGTCCACAAATTAAATACTTAGGGGTGTCATACGTACACGCCACGTGTATGACGGATGAGTGGGCGCAGTTTTTTGTTGCGATAATGGCCCACCTCTTTGCAGAAAAATCTAAATAATTAAGAGTAAACATATATATGATGGGGCATACTAATTACCTTGAGTTGTACACGACTTGAGTTAGGTCAGTCATCTTGATCTACTTAGACTGGGAAAAGATCGACCCACCTCGGCTTGAAATTGGATTTGGACTGAGTTGAGCTAAATTTTGGAGTTTGAAAAAATTCTGAGCTGAGTTCGAGCTTGCGCGAGTTGTACTTAGCCTGAGCTCGACTTGACTTGAATCAAACCTTGACTTGAAACGACTCGGATCGAATGAACCGGCTTGGTGACTTGGTTATCTCAATATTAATGCAACTCGCCAAGTGTTTGATGAAATAACTCAACGAAGTGTTGTTTCAAATGCATGCATTATTCGCTGGATTGACCGGTGGCAAGGAACGAATTGATATGAAACAGGTTACTAAAAAAAAAACTTTATATTATAAGGATGCCTTCATATCTTGATTTTGATGCTGCTCGATAAATGTTTGATGAAATACATGTAAAGTGTTCTTATTATTTTGCATTATGTGAGAAATTGAATATACACTTTATGTGTTTATGAAAATATTGCACAAGCTTGATCTCGGCTCAAGCTGGCTCATGCTACTGATTGAACCAAGCCGAGCCGATTTGGCCAGTCAAGCTTGAGGATTGAGCAATCTGAGCTGAGCTGAGTTTGAGATGGGGTTAGCTACTAGCTTAGCCGAGCCGAGTCGAGCTATGCCAAGCTCGACTTGGTTCAACTCATGTATAGCTCTAATACTACCAAATTTATTTGTCGTGTGTATAAACTTTACGAGTTTGGTAATTTTGATTAATGGACAACTATATATAACATGATTAGTGGACAATTTTACATCATAAATAATTTGTACAGGGCAGGGAGTTTTGAATATTCAAAAAGGCAGAGAAAATATTTTAAATGAAGTCGCCCAGCAAGGAAATATGGGTATTGGCCAATGTACTATATAAAATTCACCTATAAAAAGCCTTTAAATGGCTTATATTTATTTACATTCAATGGTCAATTTTTCCTTTGCAATATTAATTTTTTAAAACCTCTTGCAGGTAAATGTGTCCTTTCAAATCTTTTATGTGAGTAGCCTGCTCTCAACTAGGGCTGTCAACAGGCCGGCTTTGGGATAGGTCTCGGCCTGAATTTTGAATTGTTTCAGGCAAAGCCATCAGGCCATGCCTGTTTAAAATTCTGTTTTTTTTAGGCCCGAGCCCTACCATTGACACCCCTTACTCTCACCTCTCATCCTCTTTGTTAGGCTTGCATGAGTTATTACCGTAGAGCTTGTGCAACAAGGCTCCGGAGGACCCACCATTATAATTGTGTGACATCAACTTCGTGCATTTGTTGCATCGATTTTTGTTAGATTGTCATCCCCAAAATGAGATGGATTGGAAACCCAATTAGACCACAACATAAGAAAAGGTGAAGATGCTTCTGTTGTTGAAACTATTATGCATCCTTCTCCCTCTTGCTTTTAGGCATCATGCACCTGCTCTTTTTCCTGCATCTTGTCCCTCCATTAGTCTCCCTTATTCTCTTTTCCCTTCTCTAGGTGTTTGTACCACATCTTGTGGCATAGAGCAGTTTTAACCGTGAGATACATTAATAGGGGGGAAGCAGGGAAGTTTTTGGTAACACCTCAGTGGGTGTTACCTTTACCTTTAGCCGTGAGATGAGGTGTCTTTGGTAACACCTCAGTGGGTGTTACCTTTACCGTGAGACCTACCTTGATGATAGAGCTGTACACGAACGGAGTTAGCTCTGTTAACTCGCTTGACTCGACTCGAAAAAGCTTGGTTCGACTCAATTCAAAATTGAGTTCGAGCTGAGCCGAGCTAATTTTTGGAGCTCGAAAAAGTTTTGAGCCGAGTTCGAACTTGTCCAAGCTTGAATCAACTCGGATCGAACCTCAACTCGAATCGAACTCGGATCAAATTAGTTTGGTGACTCAGTTATTTTGATATTGACGTTACTCGCCAAGTGTTTGATAAAAAGACTCAACGAAGTGTTGTTTCGGGTACATACATTCTCCACAAGATTGGCTGGTGGCGAGGAAGGTATGATATGAAACAAATCACTACATAAAAAACTTTATATGATAAAACTACCCTTGTATTTTGATTTCGATGTTGCTTATTGAGTGTTTGATGAAATACCTGTAAATTGCTTGTTGTCATTTTGCATATTGTGATAAATTGAAGGTGCACTTTATGTGTTTGAGAAAATGTTGTACAAAATCGAACTCGGCTCAAATGGGCCCGAGCTAATGATTGAACCGAGTTGAGCCGGCCAGTCAGGCTCGAGGACCAAGCCGAGCCGAGTTTGAGCTAGGGTCAACTAGAGCTGAGTCGAGCTGTGCCAAGCTCGACTTCGTTCAACTCGTGTATATATAACTCTACTTGATGAAGTGTAGTAAATCCATGCAGTCCATCTGTTTTTCCAGCCCATTTTAAGACGAGTTACAAAAAATTAAGTGAATCCAAATCTCAAGTGGACCACACCGCATGAACACATTGGTGATTGAATTCCGACCATTAAAAATTCCCAAGGCCCACCAAAGCAGATCCATAATGTTTATTTTCCATCCAACCCATTGATAAAGTCAAATAGGCCAGGATTAAGAGAAAATACAAAGATCAGCCTAATCCGAAACTTTTGTAGCCTACAAAAAGTTTTTAATGGTCATTCATCACCTTTCCAAGTGAGATTTAGATCTGCTTAAGTTTTGGGATAGCATGTTAGAAATTAATGGGTCACCATGACATTAAGGAAGCGGAGTAGACGGTTTGGATCAATTGGATTGTAATTGGGTGTGGCCCATGGAGGTGAGACGTGTACACCATATCAAGCACCTAAAGAGTACCATACATGTCCGTTGGAATTGCCTCTCTCTCTATCGGGGTGGTGGAATGGAAAACCATGTGGAAGTCCTAATTAAAGATGTACACGAGCCGAGCCGAGACGAGTTTGACCTAAGTTTGGTTTGGCTTGTTTACGTGATACTCATGTTCGAGCTTTACACGAGTCAAGCTTCGAGCCTATCCCTACTATTTGAGCTTGGTTTGGTCCATATTATATGAGCTTAAGCTTGGTTTGGTTTGGTCTAAATATCCGAACCGTGTCAAGTTCGAACATGAGTTAGTTCGTTTATTTTTGTTAAATCACTACGATGTCCTCTGATGTGGTCCATCGTAGGCTCAGGTCTATCTCATTTTTGGAATCATTCTAAAAAATGATGTCGTAAAGTGAATGGACGAAGTGAATAAAACATATACATCAAGGTGGGGTCCACACAGCTTTTCCAGCACCCACGAACTGAGTTCAAGTCCGTTTGAAGGACTAGTTCCGTCTGGATTTTTCATTGCGGCCCATCTAAATGTATGTGTTGTATATCAAGGCAGCCCATCCATTTTTCCATATCATTTTAGGACATGGGCCCAAAAAAGAAGCAGTTCCAAATCTCAGATGGGCTATACCACAGGAAATAGTGATCATTGAATGACCACCATTACAACTTTCCCAGGGTCTACTGTAATATTTATCCACCGTCCAAACTACTGATAATGCCACATAGACATGGATAAAGGTGATTGACCGTGAAATAATTTGTGAGGGCTACAAAAGTTTTGGACCAAGCTGATGTTGACACTATGATGATCTTAATAGTGGTCGTTTAATGATTAATGTTTCATGTGGTATGGCCGACATGATATTTGGATTTACTTCATTTTTTGGCCTATGCCATAAAATGAGGTGGAAAAATGGATGGGCAGCGTGGATATGCATCACATACATTGAGGTGGGCCCCACCACAGGAAAATAATATTGATCCGAAACTTCTATCCCCCCAACAAGTTTGGATCCTGTGTTGTGGTCTACCGGAGGTTTAGATCTTCCTTACTTTTGGTCTCATATAGTTAAATAAGTTGAAATTTTTGACAGGCAGCTACATAAAACACATATATCATGGTGGGGCCCATGGAGCTTTGACACCAATTATATGGCTAGTGTTGAGGTAATTAGCCAATTCGAATCCTGCTTTAGCGTACTGACTAAACTTTGTGGACCCACTGTCATGTTATATGTATTATCCACGCCGTTCATCCGTTTTTATATATCATTTTAGGACATGATCCAAAATTGAATCACATCCAAAGCTCAAGTGGACCAAACCACAAGAAACAGTGTGAATCATGGATCAGGTGGTGTAAGGCCCATCATACTAGCGGTGGTAGGACTTCCGTTGGAGAAAATCTCCTACGATTTGGGGCAGTGTGAATCCATCACGGGCTTGCATGTGCCATCTTTTTTCCCTGATGGCTAGAGATTCTCCCAGTGGATAGGTGAATCAAATCTACACACATTAGATAGGCCACACTCATGGCTACAATGATGGGTGCTTTTTACCAGATTAATGGAATGCATGTGATCTAACTGTTGACTCAGGCCCGTAAGAATGATGGGATTCAACCCATACCATCTCACAGGAAGCCATTTATGGCCATCCATTGGATGTCCAGGGCAGAAGTTTTGGGTCCATTGGTGATATGGTCAAAGTTCAGAATGAAGTTCATCCAACCTTATAACTTTTGGGTCCTGCTCCATCTACTACATTGGGGCCCATATGTTGGATGGTTTAGATATATGCATGCCAAATGTACTAACTTGCTGATATAGATAAATGATCTCATAAGTTTATTTATTTATTTATTTTTATTTTTTAGAAATGATAATTGTTGCTTATAATTGTTTTTGGGCCCATTTAAGGCAGATTTTTTATTTTTTATTTTGGCAAGTTTTAGCCTGTTTTGGGCTGACTCTGAGCGTGATTTTAGGCCAATTTTGGGCTAGTTTTTGTCCTATTTTGGGGTTGTTAATGGGCTGGGCTATGAGCATATTTTGGGCTCAATTAATAACACCTTATTGAGGACCAGTTGTAGGCTTGTTTAGGCCTAATTTCAGGCACCTAACCAAGGCCCATTTAAGGACCAATTTTCCATCATTGTCTTTTGGTAAAAATGTATAGTTGTGATTATTTTGGTTGGTATGAGTAAATGGGATAGATACACTAGTTATTGAGAGTCATCTACATATGTGCATTATCAGGATTGATGAATTGTAATGTTTAAACTCATCATACCGAAATTGAAAGTGGTTTAACCTGTCAAGAGATGTTTAGATTATCGACAATAGTCACTTAGGCCTAATTTCAATGATTCGAGGCTAAGAGCATTGGATAATGCTTATGGGCGTCATGCTCATCTAGGTTATAAGGGTCTATACTTTGCTAGGCTACACCAACTATAGATAGTGACTCATATGGCTCAGTTCACCCGTCTCTTTGTCCATAAGACATTAAGAATATCCATTAGGGGCAATTAGATTGGATGGGTCATAGTTTATATGACTTAGTGGATACTCTTGGTTACGCGTTCCACTAAAGTGGCCATGACTAAAGATACTTATTAAGTCTTTTATTCAAGAGAATGATGCAACCACCATGCATTAAGGACCTATGAGGTGGCATTTGTCTCCAAACAAGCGTTGTTTGACTCTAAGGAGTTTGCCGTCTAGTTGGAGCCAAATGGGGTGGGGTGGATGGTATTAATATCATAGAATTAGATGGTCCATTTCGCCACAAAGGTGTTGGACTGTTTGGGCCTACATTGTTGATATTTAGCCAGCCTCATGTTATGAAGACTACTCGCGTATTACAATCTCGGTCTAAAGGAAAGTATCATAATGATGCATTGGGTTTCATGCTGGGATTTGATGATTAGGCCGTTGTCCTGAATAATCTATTCAATTGCCCCGTTGATTAGATAAAATTCAGTCTAATTAGTGTCTTTTATTTGATGCTTAAGTTTTAATGAGGTATTTCCTCTTATGTGAGCTATTGCACCTTTGTTGAGGTCATGAATATTGGATCCATTTTCTCCTAAATTAAAGGCCTCCCAACCCTTAATGGCTCCAACTTCTCTGAATGGAAAGAAGCATTAGAAATAACCATTAGTTGTATGGAATTAGACTTAGTCTTAAATGAGGATCAATCTCCAAAACCAATTGAATCCAACATTGCCTGTGATATTACTAAATATAACAGGTGGGAACGGATCAATGAGCTGAGTATAAAGATCATTAGACATTCAATTCTTAATTCTTTTCGTGGAGGTATAATTGAGAAGCAAAACGTGAAAGAATTCATCAAAGAAATCGGAAAGAAGTTTACTAAATTTGATGAGACAGGAGCTACAATAGTTCTCTTTAAACTCATATCTCTGAAATATAATTGCGATAGAATTATAGAGCACATCATAAAGATTGCTGACCTCACGGTTAAGTTAAGGGCACTTCAGTTGAATATTCCAGAAGACCTAGTAATTTACTTAATCTTGATTTCTCTTCCTTCTAGCATTAGCAATTTCAAGGTCAATTATAACACTCATAAAGAAAAATGGATACTGACTGAATTGATATCGAACTGTGTACAAGAGGAAGAGACACTTAAGCGAGAATGACTAGAGAGTGCTTATTTCACGTACTCCTCTTATGAAAATAACCCAAAGAAGAGAGATGTTCCATAAATAAGGGTAAGGGCAAAGGGAAGGCTGTAGGTAATGGTGCAGAGTCGAAGGACCAAAATTAAATAATCGGACCTTGTTACTTTTGTGATCAGGAAGGTTACTTAAAGAAATAATGTCATGGGTATAAAGCTTGGCTTAAGAATAATAAGAACAAAAGTAAAAGTAAATATTTTTGTCTAACAGTTTATAAGATTTTAATTCATATATATTTATGACGATGTGGATCAATTTCGGGCTAGACACTCAAATCTCAAATCACATGCTGAGGGACCTAAGGAGTTAGAGACCCAATGATGCGAAACACTACGTGATCAATGGATGGCTTTTCAGTAGGAGAATCGAGGCTGATGATTTTATATTTATTTTAAATACATAAATTGTTTTGCATTTAATTTTATTTTATAGTACACTGGTTTGAAATAAAATAGTTCATTTTTTTTAAAAAAATTCGAATGTAGGATTAAGGCATCAATACTCAATTTGTGCATGGAATGTGAATGTAAATGAAGGAAAATTTACCTATAGACATGAATAAAAGAAATGATCATAAATAGGTTTAATCCCTAAAAGTGATGTGGACAAAGATTTCTAGTCCAGATAGACATTGCATCACTTTGAGATGGATGTACCTATAATGATATTCAGGACATTGAGCCAGAAACCCACTGGAAAAGTTTAACTTGGAAAGGATATGACATATCTACCTAAAATCTTAGAGAATCCTGATAAATGCAATATAAGATCCTCTCTCAAAACCACAATTTCCCTTTAATTGTTTGATTAGTGAGGGAATAGTAAGAGTTGGTCTTAATGTTATGACAATTTAATGACCTAACACCTTGAAAATCCTTATTGTGGTAGAGATTGTGGGAATTTAAGATCTACGAATTAGATGAATACAGAAAGGCGATAAAGATATTCAAATCATATATAGTAACATCGGTTGGGTGAAACTGATAAAATGAATGAGTTTAGACTAAATTGAATGTCTCATCAGTGAGAGGTGTAGTTTCAAGTTTTGCCTCATAGCATAAATGTTGCCATTGCAATACCATATGCATTGAAACAGAATTTAATGCCTACCGGGAAGCCAAGTGTTAGACGTTGTGGTATTTAAGTCTTCTGAATTAAGATAGGGACAAAAGAGCATATGCTATTATTCCTTAAAAGGAAAAAAGATTTATAATCGTCATCTGTTTGTAAACTACAACTAATAATTACATTATAGGGTGCTTAGGGTCACTGGGAGTATAAACATGAAGGTTGCGTATACATTCCAAAAAATAAAAAAAATAAAGGTTTAATTGATTATTCAAGTTTTGATTTCTATTCATTAAGGTATATTCATTATGCGTGCGTAAAGTGAAATGAACATATAAGATGTGTTATGTTGATGTTAAGGCATCTCTTGATAGAGATAGTTGGACCTAGAGGTGGGCATCGAGTCGAGTCGGACCTAATCGGTCCGACTCAACTTGATCTGGTTTTTTGCAAGGACCTGACCCGAACTTGATCCGATTCGGGACTGAGTCCAACAGGGATGACTCAACCCGAATCGATTCCTTGCTGGCCTGACCCGAACCGAGTCCAACTCGATCAGGGAACCGAGTTGGATCGAGTTGAGTCTATCCAGTCGATTCAGACTGGGTTGAGTCAAACCAAGCTGGAGACTCCGGTGCTAGGAAGGAAACATGAGGGAAATCGGGAGAGAGAGGGGGAGAAAGGAGGAGAGAAAGAAGGAGATGAGGGAAATCGGGAGAGAAAGAAGGAGATGAGGGAAATCGGGAGAGAAAGGAGGAGAGGAAGTCAGCTCGGGCTGCAGGTAGGGTTAGAGTTCGGGTAAAGGTAAAAAAGAGAGAGAGTAAAATCTGACTTTATACTACCCGATTCTGGTCCGGATCGGATCGGATCAAGTTGCTACGTGACCCAAACTCGACTCGATTTGGCGTCGGATCCGAGTGGGTCTACTCGATCCGACCCGACCTTGGCTTTCAGTTCGGGTCAGATCGGATCCGACCGGTTCGTTTGAGTCGGATCTAACGAGTTGGGTCGAATCCTGCCCACCTCTGGTTGGACCACTTGAAAGTCTGCATGCGGGTTACACTTGGCATGAGATTTTCATATTTAACACTCATGTTTTTAGTATTCTCATCGTTGGGAATGTTGGCATTTATGATTGCGTCTGGTTCCACCTTGATAAGTGAGGTGATGACTGTCGAGGTGCAATGTCGGTAGTTCTAATGGTCTGGATAATTTAGGTTACTTCACAGGATCCATTAACATATTTACTGAAGTAACAAGCTTGTAAAGAATGAACTAGATATATACATAACTACTTTGCTGAATATATTATAATGCCATCAATGACACAAGTGGGAGAATATTAGAAATTAGTAGGTCACCGTTGGGGTCCATATCAACCAACCGAGGAGTGCCATACATGTGTGTTTGAGTTGCAATAGGCCTCTCTCTCTCAGTTAGGATCATGTATATAATTGGTAGGTTACATATAGACAGTTGTGGTCCCTTCTCTATGTACTCTCATCTAATCAAGAAATTCCCATCAGACTGAGGGTGCAATAGAGCAGAAGGCGGCAACATACATTGTCTTCTCCGGTGAGTATTGAATTCCTGGCCATGGCCAACTCAGGTACGACAACACATTCATCAAGGTGGGCCCCAAATGGAAAGGGTACCCAGGTACCACCTAATCCGCTCCTTAATTAAAGGGATTAAAAATAATTATTTTAATGAAACTTGTGGCTAGAAGAGTGATTTGCTAACAATAGTGGAGCAGGCTCTGTAGATGTCTAATTCTCATATAGTATATGCCTTTCTTTAGCCAAACTTTCAAATAAGATTAGCCTAACTCTTGGGCCACCATCCATGCACTGTGGGGACACCTAATGAACGATCCAGATCTCGTCCAATAGTGGGTGAATGTGTCTGTTTGGTTTCAGCTCAGCTCGTGCTTAAAACCTAATCACATCCTAATTAGATGTGATGGGATATACTTCTATGTTAGTTTTGCACCATTTTTTAAATGGCATAGATTCTTCAAACTTTTACATCACATAGTTTCACGGCAATCTAGACCGTTCCTAATTCTTGACCCAACGGTGGATGAAGCATATATCAAAAATTTCACTCAGAAGATAATATTGACCATCTGATTTTTCTCTTTGAATTTGGACCATTCACTGATTTTCTCATTATTTTCCGTATCATAGCTATTAATTAGACGGTTGGTATTGCTTAAACTTTATGACCCACAATTTGGACGGTTTTGATAGCTGTGTACCAGTGCCACATAAGAGATGAGTCAGCACCATTATTTTAAAAGGGTGCAAAACAGATAAGTCCTCCGCATGGACGTCTCTCTTTTTTCTACTTTTGGTAATACAATGGTAACCCAGTTCTACCAATTTAATACCGAAAGTAAAGAGGATGGCCTGTTTATCAAAAGGGTGGGTGTAGATATCAACTCCCTTTATTTAATATTAAAATATTATTATAATATACAGGAAGAATACAAAGCCAGCAACACACGCTTCAAACGAAAGGTTGAAAAATGAACATTGGGCAGGTGAAACTTGAACAATGGAATATCCGGATATTCTACTAGTTATGAGAAATTGTATTTAATTTCAAGATTGTGTCTACCACTTTAAGCCCTGTTTGGATGTTAACAAATTCCAATTGAATAGGATGGCCATTTGTCCAAATGGGCCACTGTTCTAATTTCTTCCAATCTCACTGGTTTGATCTAGGTCTACAGATCGGATTCGGTGTTCCAAATCCCATCGCCATCAAAGAGTCCGATGCAGGGTGTTACGGGGCCACATCGATGTTGGATGATATGATGCCGATGCACCGATATAAACGACCCTGTGTTGGGACGCGGATTTCCTGCGAAAGCCTTTCGCAGGAAGTTCCTGCGCAAGGATTTTGGATGGGGCCCACTGTGATGTTTGTTAGAAATCCAACCTGTCCATCCGTTTTTTGAGCTCATTTTAGGACATGTGACGGAAAATGATTAGGATCCAAAACTCAAGTGGGCCATACTAGATGAAACAGAGGGGAAAGGAATTCCTACCGTTGAAACCTTCTCAGGATCCACCTTGATGTTTATATTCCATCCAAACCGTTTATAAGGTCATTTTCACTGAGATGAAGTGAAAAAGCCAAGAAATTAAACCGATGCAAAACTTATGTGGCCATATAAATGTTTCAACGGTGGTCAATAAATCCCCACTGTTTCCTCTCGTGTGGCCCACTTGAGTTTTTTATCCTCCTCATTTTTGGTCACATGTCCTAAAATGAACTCGAAAAACGGATGGACGGAGTGACTTTCTCGCAAACATCGTAGTGGCCCCACACAGAATCTTGCGCAGGAACATCCTGTGAAAGGCTTTCGCAGGAAATCCGCGTCCCGGTATTGGGCTACTTTGGGCCGGCATTGTCGAAAACAGCCGGCACGTATCGCGATACAACTGGATCATTCACGGACGCGGCTTGCGTCCTACCCCTGCCGTCTCCAGCTGGGAACGGACAGGAACTTTGAGTGACAACTGTGATGTATGGGTCTTATCCACACCGTCCATCCATTTTTTCCTATCATTTTAGGGCATATTACAAAAAATGAGGCAGATCCAATGCTCAATTGGACCACACAATGGGTATTAAACTCTTACTGTTGAAAACTTCTTGGGGGCTATACAGAAGTTTTGGATGGTGCTGATATTTGTGTTTTCTCTTCAGCCGGGTCTATTTAAATTTATTAATAGGTTGGATGGCAAATAAACATCACGGTGGGCTCTAGAAAAGTTTCAACGGTGAGAATCATTATCACCGCTGCTTCCTGTGGTGTGGTTCACTTGAGCCTTGGATCTACTTATTTTTGAACTTATAGCATAAAATGATACGAAAAAAAATGGATGGACGGTGTGGATAAGACACATACATCACGGTGGCCACTTAAAGATCCTGCCTGTTCACAGCTGGAGACGGGGGTAGGACGAAATCCACGTCCATCATTCACGGGCAATGCCAAATGCCAGGGAAGCTGATTGCCTGCTGCTCCGGTCGGATCGTTGGGGTACACCGTGATGTATCTATTTATCCAGCCGTCCATCCCTTTTCCAAGTTCATGTTAAGGAATAGATCAAAAACCGAGGCAGATCCAACCACTAATAAGCTTAGGTTGCATTAAATGCAAGAGTATCTCTTGTATGGTCCTCATTTTTGGGTCTATGCCTCAACATGATGTAAGAAAATTAATGGACGGCGTGGATAAACAGATACATCGCAGTGGGCCCCAGGATAACCTGATCGGAAGATGTTAAGGTTTGACGGGGTTGGACGCCATCTGCTGCCGATACATTCAGAGGCGTACACGAACGGACGCGGATTGCGTCCTACCGCCGCCCGGACGGTAATCCGTCCGGGCAGGGCTCTGTGGGTCCACCGTGTTGTAAGTGTTTTATCCACGCCGTTAAACGCTTTTTTCCAATAATTTTAATATATGAGCCAAAAAATGAGGCAGGTCCAAGGCTTAAGTGGACCACACCAAGGGAAGCTGCACTGATAATGACACCCACCGTTGCAACCTTTCTAAGGGCCAACGTGATTTATTTTTATTTAAAAAAAAAAAAATATATTTCCCATACAACGTATTCATAAGGTCATTTAGACGGGGATGAAGTGAAAACACAAATATCAACTTGATCCGAAACTTCTCCAGCTCCTAAGAAGTTTTTAATGGTGGACGTTTAATCTCCACTTTGTGGTCCACTTAAGCCTTGGACCTGCCTCATTTTTTGGTTCACATATTAAAATTATCGAAAAAAAGCATTTAACGGCGTGGATAAAACACTTACAATACAGTGGGCCCCACAAAGCCTTGCCCGGACGGAGTACAGTCCGAGCGGGGGTGTAGGACGCAATCCTATTGCTGTTTTACATGTAGCTAGAAATTGAAAGTGCATGCATGTGTTTGTGAAAATGCCGAGGAGACTCGATTTTGGCTTGAACTTGGTTCAAATCGGCCTGAGCTGTCGAGCCTGGGGGCTAGTTAGGCTCAAGGACCAAGCTGAACCGAGTTTGAGCTAGGGCCAGCTAGTGGCCGAGCTGAGCCAAGCCAAGCTGAGGCCGGCTCAACTCGGTGTACACCCCTAAATACATTTACTACAACCCAAACTTACTATTTGGTGTGTGGTCTACCAGAGCGTTAGATCTGTTTCATTTTTAGGCCTATACTTTAACATGATTTGGGCCTATACTTTAACATGATTTGAGAAAAGGAATGGACGGCATGGATAAAAATATACATCACGGTAGGCCCCACACAGATCTGGTCGAATGTTGTTAGGTCGGACCGGGCCGCACGTAATCCGCTTCCAGATGTATCGGGAATATGTAACAGTTTCGGCCGATGAGCCAAACCATGGGCTGGATGGACTCTCTCCCTTCTGCATATTCAAAAGGATGCCATCACAGTCATCGTGGCGAATTTCGAATTGAAGGAACATTCAAACATGTGGCCAAACATGCATAAATTTAGGTGAAGAAAAAATTCCAGCATAGCATCAGCGCAGGCCAAACACGAAGCAGCCCATGAGACAAGTAGTGAATGTTGTTTAGCCCAAAATCTGGTCATTTGTGTACTCATCAAGTGACTCTCATTGGCTATGAACGACGAATTAGCAGGAAAATATCACATGGTATATGTTGTTTGTATATGACATTGTTTTAATTGATAAAATGTGGGAGGGCATAAACATAACACTATATTTATGAAAGGATTTAGAATCTAGGAGAGTTGAAATTAGTAGAGTAAAAGAGAGTACGTGGAGTGCAATTTTAGTAATAATATAAATAAGAATGAGGAATTAATTAAGGCCCTATGTGGTGTTGCTTCTAGATCTCTGAAATTATTTCTTGAGAATCGCTTACGTAAAAACGTGCATGTTTAATAAACATGCATAAAAGAAATAATCTTCCAACGAAGGTTTCAATGGTGAGCGTTGAATTCCCGTTGTTTCTTGTGGCAGTGCTCGTTGGTAATAATTTGTTAAAAATAATAGATACTATTCAAAAAATAGAAAATTAAATAATAAAATAAAGTAAGAAAAAGATGACTTATTTATTTGAGTCGAGGCATGACTGGGTCACTCGGCTTGAAACCAAATCTGTCCTCCTTGGACCGCGTCCCAAGTGTAATAGGAATCTTGGACAGTTGGCCTCTAGAATACAACAATTATTAACTGGTCTCAATGGTGCACTCGCTATACACGAGATCGAATCAATGTGCAAAACTTAACTCTCGGCAACGAACCTAGTTGTCAAAACAACATTGAACCATAAATAATTTTTTAAAGAAACATATAAAGAAATCATTGGAGTTATGGGAAGATCCAACCCCTTGTAATTCCGAGGCCTGACGGTGTGTTGATCCAATCGGACGGATAACTAACAACTCGGCACAGATTATGAGAGCGGACAGTATCCAACAAAGATCCATAACCACTCCGATTGAGACCTTGCCTGCCTGAAGGTCCGAACCGACTCCATATTTCGAGACGGGCGCTCCTCGAACCGAACTTAGAAACTGCCATAAGTGAACGTGGCCGGTTACTTCGCTCGCAGATACGCACGATGTGCATGATGTATCTCCATGATGCTTGGATTACGTGCAGTATCTCCATGATCTGAAAATCTCCCTGATTGAGTGAATCGTGCCGTGATTAACGGACTCAAACCATCCTATAGTCAGGTATAAATACATGAGGACCCCACTGCTACAGGTACTCAAGATCTCGTACTCTCCCTCTATAATCCAACTTAGACCTCGATTCCCTTGCCCTGACTTAGGCAACGGAGGGTCCCCCGGCTTAGCCAGGGTCTCCTTTGCTCACCCTTTGTGCAGGACCAGGGTCCAACAGAGTAACATACTGAAAGAGTGGAGGGTGATCTAGATTTTTTCCTCAACAATTGGTTTGAATGAACTGATTTGGAAAAAGAGTAGGTCTATATATAGACTATGATTAGGTGCTTAAAGCACCGTTTTAAATGGGTTAGATCCATTACCACTCGAACAGACACGTCCTTAGTATGAAATTCGCGCAAAACTGATAAGTGCGAGTATACTCGCGGAGTGTAGAATAAAAACCATTAGCACGAGTGTACTCTTAGTCCATACATAAACCTAGACCAGGACCCGAACCTGGACTAGGATCAAGACCCTGTGTGCGCGCACGTACGCACACGTCACACGACACACGGCCATGGCTCGGCTTGGTACGACACGACTTAGCTCGGCACATGTGCGCTTTGTAAAGAGATGGTCCCACCTAAATGGTTATTCCTCTTTGACGGCTCAAGCCTTATATAAACTACATCTCTTATATACATGAAATATCTTTGGTTTTTTCTAATATGGGACAAGGGAGCTACACTAAAAACAAAAACACTTTCCAAAAAGAACCATGGAGGAAAATATTTTAATTTGAAAATAAAATTATTAAAAAAAACATTTTAAAAATAAAACAATCTCCCACATGTTTCAAACGCAAAACACTTCGATATAAGATAAAAAATTTGTGTAATAGTATCGATGTCTATCCAACTTTAATCAACATTTAGAGTAAGCAAGACAAATTTACAGAAATCAAGTGACTATCGGTTTTTAACTTGACCCTTTAAGCATAAACGACTATACATGCCACTCACATAGCTTTTTTGCCATGGCTGGTTCTGCGGTTTGGTGCCCTTTGGGTAATCGGCAATAGAGAGACCTGGCTAATACTTGGTTTTGAAATATTTTTCAAAAGAAAATAGGCCTTGGCTGAGGAAGTACTGAAGCCCGTCGAGGCCCTAGTGAAGCTAACAATGGTCGATCCACGACTATTGGTGGACAAGGAGGATTGACACGTCTGAGAGTCAATACAGGAGGCTTTGGAGGTGGACCAAGTGGAGCTGCTAAGCTAAGAATTGTCTTTAGAGCTGGCGCAAATTATTGAATTGGTGAGGGTGCAGGAGCGGTAGAAATCCTCATCATGACCTTTTGGCGTGTTGAAGCAGCAATAGCCTTAGTCGATGGAGCTTGAGAAGGGGATGTCGTGGCCAATCTCGTCTTCGGCTTGTTTGTTTTTTTAGCTCGGTGTGCTGGCCTATGGGTGCATTGCCCTTTTCTTTCCTTTGGGCTCAAGCTTTGTAAAAAGATAAGCTATAATCTCCTTTAAAGATTTCTTTAATAATCTCTTATAATGATCTTCCTACCAAGCAATGAAAGTATCCATTGCATGTGGTTGATTTGTATAGCAGGCGAAGTCAAAAGCCTGACTGGCTTCTCGGAAAGAAGAAAGTAGAGATCGGTAGAGATCAGGATTGTTTGCAACTTGCCGACTGAAAGGTGGCTGATTGCTGAGTAAAGGGATAGGGGATGCATTGAATGAGACCAAGCTGCCGAGCGAGCAAGTTCGGATAGTATTGTTCGATTCTGGCCTCAACATTCTTGCAAGACTCAATCGAACCTCTATAGGGAAGGTCTCGGCCGATGAGATAGTTCTCCCAAGCCAGAAGTGTTTGAGATGCTACATCATCATCCTCTGGTGCATATCAGCTGGAAAGCCAACCAGGACCATACTCTCCCTCGTGGAATGTCATGAATGACTGATTCTGCTTGCCACTGTCTAGAGTGAAGAACAATGTATCCATATACACTGAGAAGGATTGAGTTTCTTGGGGGGAGTGGATGACGTGCTCACCATAAGAAGTGTAGACAGCTTTAGAATGGGTGGGATGATGTACAAGAGAAGGGCGAAAGTACTCATAAATCCACATCTTGAGAAGCCGCATTGGCCCTCCTCCAGAATATAGACGTTTGTTGGTAACTTCTTAAATCCCCTATACAAATGGTTGAGCACAAAAGGTGCTAAAGCAAGCCTTTGACCGTGGGCAAGGGCCTCAGCCAGTGAGACATATTCTGTGGTGATTTGCAAGGCATTCACGCAAAGTAGATGACGACATATCCAAAGTATTAGGAAAGCGATACGCTCTTCATAATCAATCGGTCCTCTTTGATTACGATAGGTTGTCATGAAGTGAGAATACGCTTTGCTAGCCTTGTTCGTGAAGCGTTTGGCTTCTTTTTACACGAAGCTTTGATAAACGGCTTTACCAAAAGGGAGTAGTTAGGTTAGAGACGAGACATCAAATATGGTCGGACTGATGAGACTGCAGCAGAAGAAGAAGGTGTTGGTTGATGAGTTCCAGAGGTTGAAGCTGCAAGAAGAAGAGCCAGATCTGTTGGATAGTCGTAGACGGAGAGTTTGATGCACTCATATGATGTAGAGCGGGTCGCGGACAGTTTCATGGCCAAGATGGATCAGAAAAGGCCCGATCGACGATAGAAGTGATCTGGACCGTCGGACCTTAGATCGAACGTATCTCACAATCCGGAATGAGTTACCTGACGTAAAATATATGATTTTGGGGTAGAACGAGCTACTTTAGCCAACCAACCCAGCTATGCCAGGTTGCGACGCTCGGAATTGCGATAAACCCCTGGATCGACGGTCGTTTCCCTGTTTTAATTTCGTTTTTAGTATAAATAGTAAGTTTTAGTTCGATTATAACTCTTCATTCGTCGGGCTTTAGGAGTTGCGCCCAATGTGAAAAGAGCTTAGAATAATTAGGGGAATGGTTTGGTGAAGCCAAATAGGACACTTACTATTTTTGGCCAAAAACCTTGTGCACTAGTAGACATCACGACCGTCTATAAATAGTAAGTTTACTATTTATAGTAAGTCACGAATTCTAGGAGTTTTAGTTGTAGTTTGATTCTGATTTCTTTCTCATTGCTTGGTACCCCTATTTAAAGGGTTGTAAACTCATTTTTATTCATCAATTAATCAATTTCAAATTTATTAGAATTTATTTATATTTTCTGCTTTCTTTCCTCGTGGATTCGAGAAGTCTCTGTGAGGAGTTTAGAGAAGCTCCGTGGATTCGGAGTATTTATCCTCATTACGTTCATCCCTGCGTCAATTAGTATTAAAGCGAGGATTCCTCTCGACTAGATGACAAACAATGAAGGTATGAATCAAAATCCTGTGGACGGTGATCCAGGGATTCGTTATCTTTCGGAAAGAATGGAAGCTTTCCACCGGGAGAGTCAGTTGACCATGTAAGGGCTGCAGGCAACCCTCGACCGTCTTGCTGATGCGCTACTTCCGCCTCAAGCCCTAAGCGGTGATCCACCACCTATGGTTGCTCCACCACCCATGGTTACTGTACGACGCCACATCGATTTCTGTAGGGCACTACCAGTTCCAAACGGTAGGGCTACACCGGATGATTCAAGTTTTAGTGACGAGGACCTTAATGAGGGTTTTGCCTAACGACCAATCTATGGAGGCGATCATCTAGATCGTGCTGAAAGAGACTATCGAGGTAAGGCTGAACTTCCTAGTTTTAATGGTTTATTACGTATACAAGATTTCCTCGATTGACTAGCCGAAGTAAAGAGATATTTTGATTATATGGACGTGTCAGATCATAAAAGGTAAAATTGGTAATGTTAAGTTAAAATCTGGTGCTTCTGCATGGTGGGAACAATTATAACTCTCACGAGCCCGCCAGAATAAGGCACCCATCTCATCATGGCCACGGATGAGACGTCTTCTTCGATCACGATTTCTCTCCAGTGATTATGAGTAGATATTATTTCAGCAATACCAAAATTGTCGATAAGGAAATCGAACCATCACAGATTACACTGAAGAATTCCAGCGGTTGGCTACACGAAACGATCTGTCAGAATCTGAGTCACAGAAGGTGGCACGATTTATAGGTGTGTTGCGACTGATAATTTAGGATCGAGTTCAAATGTACCCAGTCGGGACCGTGGATGAAGCAGTTCAATTGGCGGGTAGGGCAGAAACATAACTTGCAAGAGTTCCTTTCGTCCCTATCCTTCAACTCGACCCCCCATGACGGGTCCCACGCAGGATCAAGTACTGGCACGAGGAAAAGATCCAGTAGAAGAACGTCCTCACATCCTCCTACACCGCGAACCGTGATACGGGGAGTGGCTCATCCAGACCTCAACGTACAGCACCCACAACAGCGGGCCCGAGTAGGATTCCAAATCCTTATGCTTGACTAAGGTCGAACAATTGTTACCGCTGTGGCCAGCCAGGCTACTTATCAAACACCTGTCCTCAACGTCCCGCATCACACTTGACTATAAACGAAGGGGGCACTGAAGATGAGGTCGCAGAAGAAGACCATGGCTATGATGAACATGAACAAACCACTGAAGAAATAGTAGGTGGTGATGAAATGACAAGCGAGGATAATGGCGAATTTCTAGTTGTGAGGCGATTACTGTATACCCCACAAAAAGAATTGCATCCACAGCGACACAATATATTTCGTACTCGGTGCACTGTCAACGGAAAGGTCTGTGATGTGATCATAGACAGTGGTAGTAGCGAGAACATCGTCTCAAGAGTGATGGTGGACAAATTGCGGCTACCAACGACGAAACATCCTTCCTCGTACTCAATCGGCTGGATAAAAAAAGGTGAATGAAACCAAGGTAACTGAACAATGCACTATCTCATTTCAATTGGTAAAAATTATAAGGATCAGATACTTTGTGACGTGGTTGACATGGAAGCTTGCCACATGCTACTCGGTCGACCCTGGTAGTCAGACCGTGATGCAACCCATCGGGGATGAGACAATATCTACGTATTCGTCAAGGATAACTGAAAAATAATCCTTGCCTCTATGGCTCCAGAGAACCACCCTGAAGCCTCTAAAGTGGAGGAGAGTTCCCTCTTGATCATTCGGGATTTCATGAAGGAATCCAAAGAAACTGGCGAGGTGTACGTCGTAGTGGTGAAGGGCGAGGAAGAGGAACCCTCAAACATCCCTCCAAGTTTAAAACTATTGCTAAACGAATTCAAAGAAGTCTGGCCTGAGGATTTACCTGATGGATTGCCCCCCATGAGGGACATCCAACATCACATACACCTCGTCCCTGGGGCTAGCCTGCCCAACCGCCCTCATTATCGGATGAGTCCGAAGGAGTGCGAGATACTTCAGGGGCAAGTAGAGGAATTGATCCGTAAGGGTCTCTTGAGAGAGAGCATGAGCTCATGTGCCGTACCAGCATTATTAACGCCAAAAAAGATGGAAGCTGGCGCATGTGTGTCGACAGCGGGGCAATCAACAAAATTACCATCAAGTATCAATTTTCAATACCACGGTTGGACGACATGCTCGATATGCTAGAAGGGGCCAAGGTGTTCTCAAAATTAGATCTAAGGAGTGGGTACCATCAGATTCGTATCCGACCCGCTGATGAGTGAAAAACGGCATTCAAGACCAAGGAAGGGTTGTATGAGTGGCTGGTCATGCCTTTTGGCCTATCGAACGTACCAAGTACTTTTATGCGTTTGATAAATCAAGTTTTAAAACCGTTCACTGGCCGATTTGTGGTAGTATATTTTGATGATATATTGATATATAGCCAGGATGAGGCAGGGCACAGGAAACATCTTAGGCAGGTGCTGCAGGTCCTACAAATTAACAAGTTGTACCTCAACTTGAAGAAGTGTAGTTTTTTAACTGACAGCCTGTTGTTTTTAGGATTTGTTGTAACGTCCACAGGCATTCGTGTGGACGATGAAAAGGTTTGAGCTATTAGAGAATGGCTGATCCCGACAAACATTCATGAGGTGAGACGTTTTCACGGGTTGGCGACTTTCTATTGTCGATTTGTGTGAGATTTTAGTACCATAGTCGCACTTATAACAGATTGCATGAAAAAAGGATCGTTCCAGTGGACCGATAAAGCTGACAAGAGCTTTCATGAGATCAAGCATCGTTTGTCTACAACACCGGTCTTGGTGCTTCCTAATTTCGACAAATTGTTTGAGGTTGAGTGCGACGCTTCATACGTCGGAATTGGAGGAGTGTTATCACAGGAATGAAGGCCGGTAGCCTTCTACAGCGAGAAGCTCAGCGAAGCCCGAAAGAAGTGGTCAACTTATGAGCTTGAGTTGTACGCAGTTGTTCAGGTGCTGCGACATTGGCGACAATATCTAATTTAAAGAGAGTTTGTTCTGTACACTGACCATCAAGCATTAAAGTTTATTAATAGTCAGACTAACGTGAATCGTGTGCATGCTAGATGAGTTGCATTTTTACAGGAATTCACATTCGTTTTGAAGCATGAGTCAGGGCAGTAGAACAAGGTGGCTGATGCACTTAGCTGTCGTGCATCACTACTCGTTACGATGAGCAACAAGGTGGTCGGCTTCGACTGTCTCAAGGAGCTGTATGCCGAGGGTGAGGACTTCAAAGATTCTTGGGTGAAGTGCCAAGAAGGTCACCCTAGTGACCTTCATATATAGGACAATTTTCTCTTCAAAGAAAATCGATTATGCATCTCCCAGAGTTCTCTGAGGGAGCAGATTATTCAGGAGCTACATGGAGGTGGCCTCGGTGGACACCTTGGGTGAGACAAGACGCGAGCTCTTGTGGAAGAGCGATATTACTGGCCGCAATTAGTACGTGATGTGGGAAAAGCCGTACAACGTTGTCATATTTGTCAGACCTCCAAGGGACAATCTCAGAATACGGGCCTCTACACCCCGTTACCTGTGCTTGACGGTCCTTGGGAGGATTTATCAATGGACTTCGTGCTTGGTTTCCCACGAACACAACATGGCATGGATTCGGTGTTCGTGGTGGTAGATCGTTTCTCTAAGATGACGCACTTTATCCCATGCAAGAAGACCCTCGATGCAACACACGTGGCGAATCTATTCTTCAGGGAGGTCGTACGACTACACGGGGTCCCCAAGACCATTACTTCTGATCGTGACATGAAGTTCATTAGCCATTTTTGGCGGACTTTGTGGGCTCGATTCGATACACGACTTCAATTCAGCAGTGCTTACCACCCACAGATTGATGGGCAGACCGAAGTTGTGAATCGCACGTTGGGAAACCTCCTTTACTGTATTTCAGGAGAAAAACCGAAGCAGTGGGATTTGGCCTTGTCTCAAGCAAAGTTCGCATTCAACAACATAGTGAACCGCTCGACAGAGAAATCTTCGTTCTAAATTATCTATGGACGAGTGCCTCGCCACACGCTTAACCTAGTCCCTCTGCCCAAACACCCAGGCACGAGCATTGCAGCAGAACATATGACGGACAAGATCATGGGCATCCATGCGAAAGTACAGACCAAGCTAAATGCCTCGAATGAGAAGTATAAGGAACAAGCGGACAAGCACCGGTGACAAAAAGTGTTCGAGGTGGGCGAACGCATTATGGTCCATCTGCGCAAAGAGAGATTTCTGATCGGGACGTACAACAAGTTAAAAAATAAGAAGATTGGACCCGTCCCAATCATTCGAAAGATCAATGACAACACTTATGCTGTTGATCTTCCAGATGACATGGCAATCTCACGGACTTTCAACGTCGCGGACCTGACCGAGTATCATGAACCAGCGCAGGATGAGAACTCGAGGATGGGTTCTTTTAAAGTGGAGGGGACTGATGTAGAGCGGGTCGCGGACAGTTTCATGGCTAAGATGGATCAGAAAAGGCTCGGTCGACGACAGAAGTGATCTGGACCGTCGGACCTTAGATCGGACGTATCTCGCAATCCAGAATGAGTTACCTGACGTAAAATATATGATTTTGGGGTAGAACGAGCTACTTTAGCCAACCAACCCAGCTATGCCAGGTTGCGACGCTTGGAATTGCGATAAACCCCTGGATCGAAGGTCGTTTCCCTGTTTTAGTTTCGTTTTTACTATAAATAGTAAGTTTTAGTTCGATTATAATTCTTCCGTCGGGCTTTAGGAGTTGGCGCCCAACATGAAAAGAGCTTAGAATAAATAGGGGAACGGTTTGGTGAAGCCAAATAGGACACTTACTATTTTTGGGCTGAACTTGCGCGCACTAGTAGACATCATGACTGTCTATAAATAGTAAGTTTACTATTTATAGTAAGTCGCGATTTCTAGGAGTTTTAGTTGTAGTTTATTTTGATCTGATTCTTTCTCATTGCTTGGTACCCTATTTAAAGGGTTGTGAACTCATTTTTATTCATCAATTAATCAATTTCGAATTTATTAGAATTTATTTTTATTTCTGCTTTCTTTCCTCGTGGATTCGAGAAGTCTCTGTGAGGAGTCCAGAGAAGCTTCGTGGATTCGGAGTATTTATCCTCATCACGTTCATCCCTGCGTCATCATATATGCCCGATTCTCTCAATGATGCCTCATGTTGAGAAGAGATGCGAGCGAACCAAGCCTCTCATTCCAAGAGTGGTTTTGGCCATGATTGAAGATTCTTTAAAGTGTTGTCAACATTGGGGACAAAATCAGATTGAATCAGTAGTGTCTCACTGGTACAAAGAGGAAACGGGGGATCCATCATGCTGACTTCCTCCACTTCCGTTGAGGGAGTAAACATCGGACCTAGGCAGTGATAATCATCATTGTAATACCGTCTTATTAATGCACTTATCAGCCAGCGTATCCTTCATTGTAATTAAGTCATTTTGATGGAATGAAAGAGTAGAAAATGAAGAGGCAGCCATTACTCGAAAAGTAAATAGGAGGTTGGAGTTTCTTAGAGGAGAAACAGGGAATGGAGGTGTGAGAATGAAAAAGAATATGAAACGACGCTTATATCGGCTGAGGGAAGGAAACATTTATTAGGGCATCATCGTGGTTTTGTTAGAAACAATGTAAGAACACGTGTCGGCACGGGGTTCATCCCCTATTTCGATAAAGTGCAACCGTGACATATTGTGGTGAATTGACTGAACTTGGTTATTGTCTTGCTGCCACTTGTAGGCAATAAATGCTACATTTAATGAGGGGTCGCACGTCACTTTCACCTTTTCCCAAAGGTGAAGCAACGTGGGGGGCAATGTTCATCCCATTATCGTGATTCCCCTTTGAGAACCAATCAGGGAGAGTTACACATGATCTATTCGGATTCACATAGCGTATTCGAAAATCTACAAATATGTATAGAGAAGATTTCTTGATAATAGTAGCTGAAGCGTACTAAACGGTGCCATGTCATTATTTAAGCGACCGATGAAGAAGCAATCCTGTGAAAGCAGTTATAGGACATGACAAAAGGAGAAACAAAGGAAACCAAGCAGTGGTGACAGTTATGGTAACTGTCAGGATGTGGGAGGGATCTAGATGGCTGGATTAAGGTTATAAATAGCAAAGGAACCAAATAGGAAGATTTCATCTCAAACCAACCTAATCAAATCAAAATTTATCTTTCAATTACCAATCAATTTACATTTCATAGTGTAATCGTTTACTTTCCCCATCAAGTAAGTTACATTTCTTAGTGTAGTCTTTTTATCTTTCGGCCTGCTGTTTACATTCCGTAGTGTAATCCGCAACGTTAATCAATTAGCTGGTAACTTTTGGCTGTAATTTGAGTCTATGCTTGTACATTGGATTCAGTTCATCACTCAGAAAGGTGTTCTGTGGCTATTCTTTGTGACCGACTGTAAGAATCCCTTCCTCATTTCCATTTATTTATAACGAAAAGTCCTTTTGTACGGAAGGCAAAGAAGTAACCCATCATCAGAGGACGAACCCCACCATTTGAATATCGCTTGATCCAATTTTACACATTGAGCGAGTGACTGAATAGGCAACCGATCTTATCAGATCTCGGTTATACACTACATGTCTGCCTATCTTGACTCTCGGGGTCATTGTTGTTCAATTTGAAATGAAGCCACAATTTCAATTTTGGCATGCTTGCACATGTATTGCCGAAAATGACAACAACATGCATGTCACGACTCGCCTCGACACGCGCATGTTATAGAGAGATGATTAAACCCAAATGGTTATTCCTCCTTGGCGGTTCAAGCCTTATACAAACAATATCTCTTATATACATGAGATTTCTTTAGATCTTTCTAATGTGGGATAAGAGAGCTACACTAGCAATAATTTTATTTTATTTTTATTTTTTAAAGAACCATGGAAAGGAAGACTTTGAGTTTTGAAACAAAAATATTATTATTATTATTTATAAATACGATATAACTAATATTTGGAGTCATACCCTAACATGACATGGTGAAATGAATGGCCGGAGTGGATGTCGCATGGTCATTCCAGTGGGCCCATAACACTATAGGTAAGAGTTATGGGAAAGTTGCGTCCGTACCATGCTGCTTCTCTAGAAATGAAACTTGTTAAGCCCATGTGCATCTGTGATACTACTCATGTATACGCCACACTTTTACCATCGTCATATGTAGGTCTAAGATCCAATCGATTCATTGAAAAGGCACCACTATATTGATGCTTTGCCCCAAGAGTTAGATTGATTCGTTGGTCAGGTGGGTTACAATTCGCTAAAGAAAATGTACAACTCAAAAACACTCTAAAGTTTTCTAACCCATCAACCTGTTCCTAATATTGGGCTCACCTTCTAAGTGGACTAGATTAATTTTAAGGAAAACGTGATTAGACCAACCTGCTGTGGATGGATTTGATCTTAGACCTACGTGTCATGGTGGCACATGCGTGGAATGTACGACTCTACACTCATGTGCAATTATCAATCCTTCAAACAAGAAAGTGATTTTTGCTTTCACGAGTGCTTGTAGAAGTGGAAACGACTCTGGGAAATCAGGTGCCAAGTGGTAGACCGAGTGAAAGATACCTCGTTTCAACACCGAGCTCTTGACATCGATTCCCTAGTGGGGGTGGCTAACAGTGAAGTGTGATCTGACAGTGGGTGTACTGACAAGATAACAAAAAAAATAATAATAAAATAAAAATAAAAAAAAGTGCAAGTGTTACGGAAAAAGCACAAATTTGAAAAATTGTTTTTCTAAAATTGATTAAGTGGCTAACCAAACACTTAAATCCTAAAAAGTGATTTTTAGAATCAAAATCACAAAAATACACTTTTTTTCTTTTTAAAGCACCCAATATGCCTTAAGATTGTTGACCAATAAGCTTCCTAAAATTACCAATTTCAATGCCTCGGTAAATAATTAATGAGCACTACACCAAAATCATCAAAATGGTACGGTTGGGATTTTGGTTCAGAAACGGCTTTAAGCCGATCCTGATTTGAGACGGTAACCAACCGTACTCAATTCCTTGTGTTATACGTTGTTCCTTTCAATGTTTTGTTGGTGTGTTCCAATTGAGTGTTGGATCTTCTTATTTCTTATTATTATGTTTTATTGTTTTATTTTGAAACCGATGGACGGAATGGATTCGATCAGTAACCTCTGAGTGGACCCCACAAGGTCCAAGAGGCACATTGTTATATATCTGTCGCAGACTACCAATGGGTTTTAGCCCTTTCTAACGCCAAAAGCCCTAAAATCCCTCATTTCGCATCCATCGCCGTTTACGTCTCCGTCTCCATCTCCCTCTCCCTCTCTCAAGCTCCCTCTCTTTCGATCTTCCGATCTCAATCCTCTCTCTCTCAATCTCCCTCTCACTCTCCCTCCCTCTCCCTCGATCTCCCTCTCCCGATCTCAACCCTCTCTTTCGATCTCCCTCTCCCTCTCTATCTCTCTCTCTCGATCTACCTCTCCCTCTCCAGCAACAGCGCATCGTCTCCAGCAACCGCGCATCCTCTCCAACATCATCTCCAGCATCGTCTTCACTACTATAAGTGCGGCTAGCAGCTCCCGCCCTTCACCTCTTCCCCAGCCATTTCTGGTAAACAATGGGACCAATGATCTAGATGGTCTGGGTTTTTATAGATGTATGTCATTTATACAACGGATGCAGATATAGAATAGTCTTGCCATTCATCATTTGTTGTGAATGTTTAAGGTGTGCACAACATGTGTTTGATGAAATGGCTCTGTTTTAACAATTTTCAATTTATATTTTCACATTGGTGGGCTCACTTATTGAATGGATTAGATCATTCAATGATAAATATGATTCTTGGGAGCCCTTTGTTGAGCCAATGGATGGATTTCTAACGTGATCTTTCATACTGCATATTCAAGTATTCCAGCATTCCGTTTCTTAATAGGTTTATTTGAATCTGTCATTTGGTCCCATTCGTGCATTACACAGGCTTTTTATGAAGTGTTGACCAATTCTTTCTTCCTGTATGTAAGCCCATATATCCTTAGTATGCATTTAGTACTGGTAGGATTCCCATCAATACTATTCATTCTAGATTGTTTAGAAGGTAACTTCAGTTGTCTACCTACCTGAAAAAAAAGTGATAGCTTGGTAAAGGATCAGCTGAAAGTTTAGCAGCATATCCTTATTGGCAATGATTGCTACTCTACCACTTGTTCAGCTCTTTTTCTTCCATGTTCTTCTCATAAAAAAAGGTAAAATCTGAAATTATTTGTCACTTATTTTTTAAATGCTTTAAATTCTTGCTATGAAAATTTACTGCTAGCTACTCCATACCTTTTGTCGTTTGTATATGTAAAGGAAGATAGTATTTTATTTAGTACTCTGCACGCCAACCGTTTGAAGAAATGCTTAACCAAGACCCTTTTTTGGAGAAACCATGCTAGCAGTGGTCCAGTTTGACCCACACAAGTCGCTGAATGGTTAGATGAAAACCACTGTACAACTATCCAGTTGATCCTTCTTTGATGGACCATTGTATAAATTCACATGGAATTGACAACTTTAATCATTTGATCAGTGACTTTTCCTTGTTAAATGTGGACTGTAGAACTTTTTTTTTTTGAAAGCCATTAATCGGATGGTCACCATCATCTCTTATTAGTTGTGAAAAACTATTGGCATTTTTGTAATTTTCTAGCAACTGGTAATGGAAGTTGTGAAAAACTAGTGGAATGTGGGTATTTTGCAATAACAATGAATTAATCATGTGTTTATCTACAAACCATATGTTTTTATGTGTATTCACAGATGTCCTGTTATTGGCATGGGAATCTACAAACTAGTGGAGTGCAGAATGCCAGCAACATCAATGGTGGATCAGTTCTGTTCAGTTTCACCCGTTTTAGTAGGCCAGGTAAGGTTTGTTTTATGGTTGCTTGTATCTTGGTAGATCAGGTTGAATGTTGGAATTTGTGTTCATGTTTTCAAGAAGAAACTAAAAGTACAACAACTAATAGGCACATGGCAACCCAGAAACAACTATCTAGATGTCCAATCTCTCACAAGTTAGATTTTTTATCCAACTGATTTGAGTCCATGTTTTCAAGTTCTCTAACCATATTTGAAGCAACATAAGGGATGCAATGGTAGTATCAATGTATTGTATTGCCCAAGGGGCTAATGTCATCATTTTCATTTGAAGCCTTTTCTGCCACCCCACTCTACCAAGGGGCGGACGTGATATGCCAAAATAAATAAAAATCATGTTTTCCTTAAATTTTCAACGTTTTCTATTTTTCCACAAAATTTCTGCATGATTGTGACATATGGTTTGAATAGTGGGAATTCAAGATTCCATCAGGTCAATGGTCGAAAATCCATTTCATTCACTTCGCGGACAATTTCAATCAGTTTGCGGTTAATTTCATTTATTTCATTTACTTCGCGATCAATTTCATGCATTTTACGGTCAATCCCGACGATTCTCCTTCACTTCACGGTCAATTCCATGCATTTCACGGTTATTTCTGGCAATTCCGTTTAGATTCATGGTTATTTTCATGCACTTCATGGTCATTTCCATGCATTTCACGGTCAATTCGCTTCACTTCAATGTCATTTCTATGCATTTCACGGTCATTTCCGGCGATTCCGTTTAGATTCATGATCATTTCCATGTACTTCACAGTCAATTCACTTCACTTCACGGTCATTTCCATACATTTCACGGTTAATTCGCTTCACTCCACGGTCATTTCCATGCATTTCACGGTCATCTCCAGCGATTCTGTTTAGATTCACGGTCATTTCCATGCACTTCACAGTCAATTCCCTTCACTTCATGGTCATTTCCATGCATTTCACAGTCATTTCGCTTCACTTCATGGTCATTTTCATGCATTTCACGGTCATTTCCGACGATTCCATTTAGATTCACGGTCATTTCCAAGCACTTCACGGTCAATTCGCTTCACTTCACGGTCATTTCCACGCATTTCACTGTCAATTCGCTTCACTTCATGGTCATTTCCATGCATTTCACGATCATTTTCGGCGATTCCGTTTAGATTCATGGTCATTTCCATGCACTTCATGGTTAATTCCTTCACTTCACGGTCATTTCCATGCATTTCACGGTCACGTCATTCGCTTCACTTCACAGTCATTTCCATTCATTTCACGGTCATTTCTAGCGATTCCGTTTAACTTCATGGTCATTTCTATGCACTTCACGGTCAATTCCCTTCACTTCACCGTCATTTCCACGCATTTCACACCGTCAATTCGCTTCACTTCACGGTCATTTCCATGCATTTCACGGTGAATCCCAGCAATTCTGTTTGGATTCACAGTCATTTCCATGCATTTCACGGTCAATTCCCTTCACTTCACGGTCATTTCCATGCATTTCACAGTCAATTCACTTCACTTCACACGTCACTTCACAGTTTTTATCCGTAGCCATAGAAAATCCCGTAGCCATAAGTTCCTGATTTATTATTATTATTATTTTATTTTTTTTGTTGTGGTAATCCCACCGCTTTTTGTGGGTCCTATTATGAGGTATGTGTTATATCCAAACCGTCCATCTATTTGGCAAACTCGTATTAAGGCTTGAGATGAAAAATGAGACGGATCTAGCTATCAAGTGGACCACACTGTAAAAGGCAATGAAAGAACAACTCCAACAATCTCTGCAGAAATTCATCACTGGCAGATACCTCAAGGATGTAGCAGGACACCCACAACTCATCACTGGCAGAAATTCCGACTATTTTTTCGGAACATTGGTCATATAAACTCTGTTTTGAGTTTGACAACAGCTCTATGCCATACCTATCTCAATTGCAGTAGTCTTTTGCCCACAAGATATCATATCCAGACTGTTCATTGTTCCTTTCAGTTTGTTGGATGATGAACAGTCACAAATCAGGACCAGCTATCATCCCTGATTGTAAAAAAACAAAAAAAGAAAAAAAGAATAGTGCCCCGTGATCTATGATCTGATTTTGTGATTTGATTATTCAACTTTTCTTGAAAGATTGGTCATGGAAACTCTTATCTTGATCTTCACAATGTTTCAATAGCAAGTCTTTTACCTACTGGATCTCAAATCCTATATATATTACAGACATTTACTTATATTAGTTTTGTCACTCGACTAACGAAATAGTCAGTGTTTGAGATTTTTGTCTTTTATTTTTTTTATTATTACATTTATTTCATTTATTGTTGGATGAATGAATGGAAATTACGGATCTAAAACGATTACTAAAAGACACTTCTGAGAAAAGGATCCACTTTCTAAGGTTTTGAATGGCTGGAAATGTTCATTGTTTTCCAATGTACAATAGATTAGATTCAAATGTGGAAAATGAAACTAGTCAGTTTTGACAGGATGCCCTTGACCTAGAATCACACTGGTTTGGAGATGATGAGGAGATTTACATAGACCAGGTTGACAAGGTGATTTGAATATTTGATTTCTAGATACTTGCTGATACCTAAATGGAAATCTTTAAGTTAATTAATATTAAATTTAGTTTTTTCAAATATTTTTTATTCAGTTGCATTTCAAGAAAACCTGATACTTTTTTTTTTTTTTTTACAAAACCAAATGCTGCAGTTAATAATGTTTGAATTAATACATGTCGCATATACCATTTCAAGCATCGTACAAAGCTAGAGTATCGAATAACTCCCTATGTAAGATTAGTGCTTTCCATTAATGCACATTGATGGATCTTCTGCCTAAAAAATCAGGCCTTTTCACTCCTTTTTTAACTCCTCTAACTGACCCCAATGTACAACAAAGGGAGAGGGTTAAGCAGCCTGAAAATTTAGATAAGAACTTAACAATGTGATCCACCCAATGGAAAAGCCAGAACTCACCCACTTGTACCATATGGCTCCCCTTGTGCATGTTGCTATTTGTGTCTATTGCCTAGCTCCATTTCAAGTTGAATAATGGGAATTTCTTGCTATATATGTGATATTCTAAACCATAAAAACAAAAATTACACATTAACTAACTTCAGTATAGGATTTCCTGAAGTTGTGACGTTCTGTTTCTCTGTTCTTCTTTCTGAAAAGTTTATTTAGACTTTTTTTTGTACCAGAACAGCTACAAACTGGGGCCCGCATGACACAAATTCTAATTAGGCATGACACAAATTCTAATTGTTTTTTTGTATTTCCTAGTAGTAATTGTTTTTTTCTCTTCTTGTCTGTGGATCCATTTTCTTTAGACTCTCAGGAAAAATTTCCAAGATGAATATCGTGAGGTCGTTGAGAGATAGGTGTTTACAAGTTATATTACTTCAGCAAACTATTAGAAAACGGATAGTTTTTTTTTTTTTCATTATTATTTTTTTCTATTCTTTCCTTTCTTGTTGATGATTTTAAATGTTTGGTTCGAGCAGTTACAGGGACCAAACCAGATAAAAAGGTAGGCTGAAGTGTTAATTTTGAAAATTGTAAATTGTACTGAAATGAGTGTGTTGTGATTTCCTTCCATCTTGTTGATGATTGTCGCATCCTGTTTAGATGATTGATCTCTTGATAGAGACTGGAAACAGCGAGCAAATCTTCCACAAGGCAATTCAAGAAATGGGGTGAGGATAGGTGCGCTTTCCAGTACTTATATTGTGAATGATTTTGATTATTTCAATAGAAAGGTAATTAATCGGATACCAGATGTAGTTGTAAGTCTTATTTATGAGTAATGAACATACAAGCATTTTGTCACCCCTGATCTGTTTCCTTAGTTGCACGATCATTCTAACCAGGTGAAGCACCTGCTTTGAATTGTGCTTCATACTAGTTGCCGTGAAGAGTGGTCAGTTCATTGTAGAAGTCAAGCCTCAGGTATGTCCATACATCTCTACTTCATGTTCTTTGAGTATGCAATGTTCTTACAGTGTCACAATTAGTCTTTTTTTTTAAATTTTTTTTTAATTTTTTTTTTGGTTAGCTTGTTAGTACACACCCATGTCAGTACACACTCGATGTTAGCCACCCCCACTAGGGATCGATACCAAGACCTCAAGTGTCACAATTAGTCGTCTTGGTGAGTAAATTGAGTTTGCTAATGCATTTTTTTCTGCTTTAGGTTGTTGTATGCCTTATGTTACAGAAGACTGTCACTAATGAATTATGTCCAGGTAAGTACATGACTTCACTCTATTTTTAACATTTTCTGTTATTTGTCAAGAGTGATTTATCAAAAGATTTCCCTTTGAACGTAGGTGATTCCTTACAATGAGATGGAACATGACGCACGATAGGAATTTCTAATAACATGGAACAAGACTCACTTTCATAACTTTCTAATAATGAGATGGAACGAGTGGCATCCAACTGATCAAGCCTCACTCCTGGAGTTTTTTCTTAATTTACTTCGATCTTAACTTTGAATTTATTTTTCATATTATTCTGCTTGATGTTTGATCTGTAACATCTGTACAGTGGCTGGAGCAAGCTACAGACCCATGCCAGGAAGTAGTTATAAAATCATTACTTGTTGCAAGAGATGTTATCCTCGAGATCAGATTTCATAAGCAACAAATGGGCCAAGCAGCAGGCTTTTTTCATTTTCGTTCTGATGTTTATTCATAAAATACACCCTTTGATTAGCCAATACAAAAACTTTAACAAATAGATTTGCTAGCATTTTTAGCCGTCTTCGCAAAGCTATAATTTAAAGTGCTAGCCTTTACTATAGCTTATTTTGTAAATTTGATTTTGCAATGAAACATCTACAAGCACATTATTTTCTTATGTTTTTTTTTTGGATTAATCTCTATTTTGATAGAATGCAATAATCTTTTGTTAATTTATTTCCCTTAATTGTAAATTTCGTGTGTTTATCAGGGTTTAAAATTATTCCTAAAATTCCGTCCATTTCGTGTGTTTATCGGGGTTTAAAATTATTCCTCAAATTTCGTCCTAAATGTGACCGTTGGCACTAAAACGGTTTAAAACCGTTCCTAAAATTCCGTATCTAAAATTTGATACGGTACCCAAAACAGTTCTGAACCGTTCCTGATTTTCTGCGACGCCTCATTCAGGAACGGTTTTAAACCGTTCCTGAAGAATTGAGGAACGGTTTTAAACCGTTCCTAAATGACGATTTTGGTGTAGTGGAGAATGGAGAGATCGAGAATAATGATGCCCATAAAATTCAAGTTGGCTGGAAAAATGGAGATGTGCGTTTCAAGTTCTGTGTGATTATCATGTGCCCTCAAACTAAGAGGAAAATTTCATAAGATAATTATATGTAAGACTAGCCATACTTTACGAGACCAAATGTTGGATAGTTAACTAATACCAGGTTCATAGGATGAGTGGCAAGACAAGGAATGATAAAATTAGAAGTACATGCTTTCAAAGGAACTTAGGAACTTAGGATCCACCAATAGGTAATAAAATGAGAGAAAATAGACTTATATGGGTTGGACATGTGCAACAAAGGCCAAGAACTATGCCGATTAAGAGTAAGCTGGTACGAGTTAAAAATTTTAAAAGGAAAGAAAAAGGCCCTAAATCAATGTGCATGGATGAAGTAGGAAAAAACTTAATAACCTATGATATGATTGAAGGTCTAACCCTTGATAAATGGTACGGTGAAATAAGATTCATATAGACGACCCAGTTAGTTGGGACAATGCTTAGATGATAACCATGATATAACCAATTCATCCAAGAGAAACTTTCATACTTTGGCTGAGCACTCGAAAATTTTCACACTAGGTATATAAGCAATTCAAGTTATGGACATTAGATACATCTAACCATGAATAAATAAATAGGCATCCTTGACTATATATCAGACTATTAATTGAATGATAAAAAAATGAAAATATTCAATCATCCTATTCCAACAAACCAGCGTCCACTTTTATTCTTGGACTATAACTTTGTATAGTGGGTTCCACAATTTACAGGTTTAATTTAATTTAAATGTATGCCCTGTGTACAATTTGTGGGTGCCCGTATATCAAGTGTGATAAGTTGCCAAAGTATCAAATAATTCCCCTATCAAACGTAAATGTTTATGTGTAGCCCACCTAAAGAGTGGCTCATTTTGATTTCATGTTCATGTGTACCCTACCTATAAACAGTGATTTTTAGCTCGAACAAGTTCACTTTTAGCTAAGGGTGACAATGGGCCAGGTGATCCGCCTGGCCAGCTTTAGCCGACATGTGGTAGGCAAGGTTTGGGCTTAATTAGGTCATTTTAGCCCCCACACCAACCCATGCCAGCCCGGCCCAGCTTGGCTTTAAGATGATTTAAGTAATTTAAATAGGCACACACATGCCGTGCCCTGAATTCAGTGAATGGGTTCTCAAATTTTACGAACTTCGAATCACTGCGGATGGTAAGATTTTCTTTTGAATGGTATCCGAGCACGATATTGACAATAATCAAAGATTATGAAACCCATATGTATAAATGTTCTCTATGAAGTACTTTTCCTTCTATCATAAATATTACATTCCCCAGTGTTTTAACATAATTAACAATATATTGTTGAAAATCGAAATAAAAAAACTTTGCCCACTTGTCTTCACTGACTAGTTCTTCTTGTAAGTATCCTATGTGTGTATGTATGTATCAGATCCTCACTGTCCATCCATTTTTCCATACCATTTTAAGGAATGGGACAGAAAACAAGGTAGATCCAAGGCTCAAGTAGGCCATACTATAGAAACGGTAGGTATTGGACACCTATTATTGAAAACTTCTCAAGGCCACAGAAGCCTCTGATCAAGCTGATATTTGTGTTTTCCCTTCATTCAGGTCGATGTGACCTGATGAAGAGGTCAGATGGCAAATAAACCTTGCAATGGACCTGGGAAGGTTTCAATAATAGTCGTTTAATCCCCGCTGATTTCTGTGGTGTGGTCTACTTGAGCTTTTGATGTGCCTCATTTTTTTGGCTCATGCTCTAGAATGATATGTAAAAATTGATGGATAGCGTAGAGTTAAAACATAAATAATTGTGGGGCCCCAAGAATTTCCACACACTAAAAGTTGTGGTGTGTGGCAGGCAATTTATTTGGGAGGGAGAAATCCGATGTCACCTATTAGGCAGAGTCATTGCAATGAAGTGGAACAAGGAGAAACCACGACACCGAATTTTCTTGTGCCTTCAACACAGATAATCCACATTCATTATAATTTATTATACTTTAGTTGTGGTCCACTAGAAATTTGAATCTGCCTAACTTTTGGGATATCATCATTAAATGATAAGAAAAAATGAATGGGTAGTGTGGATATAAAATAACGAAAATATTAGCATGTACCCACCTGACCAACCTGACCTAGCCCGCTTGGGTTGGATTAGATTGGATTGGGTTAGGGTTGAGGTATAAGAACCTTGGGTTAGGATAGGGTTGAGCACCAACGCGACCTAACCCACCCAACTTTCAGCCCTAACAACCAGACCCGACCTAGCATGAAAATTGATGAAACCCTATTTCCACTTGGTTGTTCCTAATTATCCATTTGATCAAGTGGGCCACACATGCACATAGGTACATACATTTTAAAGGGAAGAAAGCAACTGTCTACATTCAAGATTTATATAGATCAACATTTTTACATATAAACCAAATAGCCAAATAATAGTTCAATACACCATTTACATATAGATAAACCCCCAAACATTTGGTTTTATGTCCATAAATCTCCATCCACTACTCAGATTGTTGGATTTTAGAGTTTGGAAAACTATTTAAACAAAATAAAATTGTAATAAGAAAGTTAGAAAACTTATCAGTTTGTAGAAGTCGTGGCACGATGTGAGTCACTTGGCTTGAAATCTAATTTGCCCTCCTTGGACCACGTCCTAAGTACAATAGGATTTAATGGGCAATCAACCTCCAGGACACAATGACTATTACCTGGTCCCAACGGTGCCCTCACTGTACAGAGGCTCGAACCACTAGCAGTCTTAATCCAAACCAGAAATAATTAAACACATTTTTTTAAAACAAAACCAAACTTGATTTTAATCCACCTTAAAACCAAAAAGGAGAAGTCTATTTATAGACTTGAGAAGACACCCTTAAGGGTGTAGAACACCATTTCAAAAAGGGTTGTGACTATTGGATTTAAACCCAATTGGTGCGACCCTTAGGCTTAAAAAGAGAACTTTTCAAAATAAAATATTAAAGGGTACAACCCTTCAAACTTGCATGAAAAGACACATCCGTAGGGCATGTGCGCACTTATGGCCACGACAGTGGCCTGTACGTCCTGATGGAAATTTTGAATCGCTAAATTATTTTTAGAATAATTTAAAATACAACAATCCCCCACATGTTTTAAAATTTAAAACATTTAGGGTTAAGATGGAAGAGTTGTGCAATGGTGCGCCTGCCGCCTGGTATCACCATAGACTCGAATTGACATTAGAGTAAGAAAGACATGTTTACAAGAATCAGGTGACATCATAGTTTTAAACTTAACTCCTTTTGATGTAAATCGCAAGTACATGCCACTCACATAACTTTTTCGCCATAAGTGATTTTGCGGTTCTATGCGTTTCAACCATGCACCATTACCTGGATTTCATGAGTGCTCTAAAGAATTCACCTATATTCTCATAAGAAGTGGTCTCCACCTCCACACCCATATAGGTGAATTTCATTATGTATATGCAGTAATTGGGTATACCACTAAATATATGACTATGGATTTATTAAGAGTTGAAAAATTCATCATTCTTCATTGTTGTTCGCACTGCTACACCATAAAAGAGGCTCATTTATATCAGTGCAATCGTCTGCCTCATGTGATATTGTTTACCCATTAAACCTATCTCATAAGATCTCTACTTGTATAGGTTGGGTTGCCAACACTGGTAGCTTATATATTAGGCGCAGCCCCATTCCATTCGATGTATCATTGACTAATATTTTAAATAGTCATTTGGTCAGAGGATTGAAAATTTTATGACTCGTGGGCCTTTTATCTCCACCCGACATTGCTCTGTCAGGCTTTCGTCTATTATGAAAAATTCACCATTGTTACATTCTATAAGAATTAGGCCATGTCTTACTCCTAATGTGGCTGATCATCCTTTTGAACTAGTTACTGATAATCACATTGGTAAGTTATTACCTCACCAATTAGCTACTTAGGCGGATTCCTCATTTTGCTCCTTAGTTTTTGGCAGTCAGTTGTAATTTCTTTGACTACTCATATATCAAGCTAACATATACAAAATTCTTTTTTAACCTCACAGAGTCAATAATTATGACTCCATCATACAATAGATAATAACCATCACTTTTATTATGATAGTTGTCGTATCACCTGCTCTTAATACAACCAATTTTCCTAGCCTTGAATGTACTCTTACCATTCAACCAACTTCATTAGTCCACCATTCAACCAACTGGTAGTAAAGTTAATCGAGCTTATTGTATCTGCAGTACAAAGATGCTGAAGTAATCTGTTATGCATACATATATGATAACTAAAATAGAGTATGACCTTCATTTAATTATACTATAACATTATCATGTTATTATATGTTCCTTAACACATGAAAGGTTGACCATTTTATCGATTAATGATTAAAATTCAATACAATCAATGAAATTTTTGTAGTTGAATATGAAGGAAAAAGGTCCAAAATCTTAAAGAGTTAGGACTTCTCAATCCATGATCAAGCATATTGACCGATGATTTGTTCATTAAACATGACCCCCCATAAATGTGGAAGTCTACTAATCATAAAATTACATTTGTTGATAAGTAAAATATTATAGTTTATCAAGTTAACTTATCATCGTACACATGAACACCAAACTTGGCCTCCAATGATAATAGATTTTACCCTAAAAATTCATTGATCGAATAACCATCTGTTGTATTTAGACCATTGACCATTTTCTTTTTAACCATTCATTTAATGGTCACCAATCAGATCATTAAAACATGTAATCAGTTTGATTCTAGAAACCTTGTCTCCAAGACTTACATGACGCCAATGTAACACGTGTACATATTGATCTATAACATTCATCATATAGTTTTCTTAATACAAACCTTCAATTTTTATGTCTACCCATTTATCAAATATATATTGAATAAACTTGGACTTCAAGGGTTAAGTGATTTATCTAAGTGCATCTAAGTGCACCCCCACAATTTTAGATCTAGCCTTGATAGATATATATATGGCCCACCCGATAAACCTATCAACCAAACCTCGAGTTAATAAAATCTTATGTAGGAATTATCATATGATTTGACTGGATCTAACATGTGTCCTAGGTCGTCACATGATCGGATGAAAATAATATTTCCTCCGCCTTTCTAAGTAGGTAATTTTGTCTAGAAAGTATGGTGCATGAATGATGTCAAATGTGAATGTAACTCGTCTCATAAATTAGGCATGTGCACTCGTCAACCTACCCACAAATTTATGTATAAGAACAATAATATGAACCGTTTATAGAAAAGCAACGACAATTGTGTCTGACAGTTAAGTGATATGTACTAACGGTTCGTCTGTCATTGGACCCAATATTCTACAATATCGCTTTCTACATAATAAAATATAAGTCAAAATTAATATTGAATTAAGGCACATTCACTACTAGTTCACTTGAGAAACTCAAGCCACCAATTGCCTCATGGCAAGTGAAATTCGAGAGAGTGAAGCATTCATATAATGTGAGTTACCAAGTACTTAATATTCATAAAAGTAGTACACATGCAAGATTTAGACCTTTCATCTATAGGGTCCGCAAAATGTAATAGTCTAAAAATACACCAGCCCAATCATCCCACATGGGCCAATATAACATCTGTATGGATTTGTAACTTTGGACCTTGTACATTCATCTCTAAGTATCTATGAGCTAATTTGGTTTTTATCAGTGCATCTAAGTACATAACCCCACAATTTTAAATTTTTATAAATAAGAACGTGATCTTTTTCACATATGTGAGTGTTTCCGTATCAAGAGTCATACATTGTCTAATGTTTTATGTTATAATGGGAAGACTATATTTTATACATGTGACACATGAATACAAGATTCAAATAGATTAACCATCAATCCATGTAAGATAGATCAAATGCCACAAGATACATGCACTGATATAAAATGAATAATGTGAGTTGTCTACAGATACACAGTGATAAGTGGGCTTATGGTTCAATAGACTTGGTCATTGATCTGTTCAAGTTCAATATAACATACCCCTATTCCTTATGTGCACTCGTTATCATAAAGATCAGCCACACCCATGACTGGTCCACCTTATAACTTAATTTTTAGGTCACTATAAATACAAAGAAGGACCCACTAATGAACTAATTATGCTACAAACATGTGTGGAGTAACGCATTAGTGTGTAACTGTACATTCTACTACATTTATAAAGATCAACATCAATATAGTTATTCATTCCATGCACATCAATCACACAAAAATCAACTCCTCAATATGCACCTGAACAAAATGATGTTATATTTTGTTATACCACCAGCAGTATAGTAGGCCTCATCTTTTCATGAACCAGACCATGCACTCTTGTGCCACCCACCATCCATGGTCGTCACCTATCTTCCCAAAATCTCACATCTGACTTTTTTAGACATAAAATGGAAAGTAAACCATCCACTTGTGGTCCACAAGTTGGACATGTAAGATTATCTAATGGGGGAATATTTTGGTGATACACATTATACATGGTCCGACACATTAGCTAAATAGTCTTGATCACCAAAATTAGTCTGAATTTAATTATCCAAAAACATAGCATATAAAATTATAAAGTGCATGCATATGAACGACAGTGCTATGTTAAAGTAGTAAAAGGTTGCCTAAGAGAACAAACTCACAAGAGAATAAACCCACGAGTAGTTAGGATAGATAATTCTAACCATCCACTTCATTCCCATTGAACAAGTGGTTAGATTATCGGTTCATTATTACTTCTTTTCATTTACACCCCTTTGGATTTGAGCCATCTCTACCTTTTTTTTCGTTTTTATTGGAGTAGCATCTACAATCTCTGTCGATGAGTCTCTTTGAAATAGTATAATATATATTATTGATCCAAGTGTAAATAATAAAGATGGACATTCACAACATCGTGATCAAATGGTTATGATAGAAGTTATCAAATGTTTCTCCGTTATTTTTTTAATGAGATTGCTTAAGAAATCTCATTATTAGGACATTCAAGTTCTTCAAGATCTGGCAATTTTCTTCCCATGAATGTGGAGCATACTGTCTATTTCTCTCTTAGCTGTCAACATTTGTCCACAATTAGAATGGCTGAGATCATCTATTCCCGAAGAAGATCATGAATTTAGGGCATGATGTGGTGGTAGAGATGTTTCCATGACAGGGTTCAATAGATGGACAATCCAAATCAAAACACCCACTAGAGGAGAGGGCAACAAAGATGTTTGTATAATAAATAACAAAATCTTGTTTTGACTTGCAGAAATACATTTACACCACAAAAAGAGGACTATGGATGTATCATATGAATCAATGGTTTGGCTTTGTGGTCACAAACTGTTTATTTAATCAGATTGATTTATCAATGTGATTTTTTAAGCCGATGTATTGTTAATACACACATGTTAACTCCCACATATACAACCCCACCTTTCCCTTTTTTTTTTTTTTTTTTAATAGGCAGAATGAATTACCCTATCTGTGAGATGCATGGCACGTTTTAAGGTGGATGACTTACCATAATTTGGTGCATTACATAATACTGATCAATGCATTAGGAAAGGCGCAACATTACCATACTATTGAAAATCTGTTCTATAGATGAGCATGTGTATGATGATCTCGGCTAATCATTTTTCTTTTTAAATAATGGGCCACTATGAAACTTGCAAGAGTTAATAGACGGCCTATCCATATAACATGTGAACCGTTTCATACTAAACTTAAGCATGTGTGGCCATGGTGCACTTAGCTATACTATCATATCTTCAAATAATTTTCCAAACTAAAAAATAGATTTCAAGATTGTTGGATTTTAAAAATTGGAAAACTATTTAAACAAAATAAAATTAAAATAAGAAAGTTAGAAAATTTATCAGTTTGTAGAAGTCGAGGCGTGATGTGAGTCACTCGGTTTGAAATTGAATTTGTCCTCCTTGGACCACATCCCAAGTGCAATAGAATTTAATGAGCAATCGACCTCAAGGATGCAATGACTATTACCCGGTCCTACCGGTGCACTCACTGTACATGGACTCGAACAACTCGCGGTCTTAACCCAAACCAGAAATACTTAAACACGTTTTTTAAAACAAAACCTAACTTGATTTTAATCAAATTCAAAAAGAAAAAGAAAAAAGGAGAAGTCTATTTATAGACTTTGAGAAGACACCCTTGAGGGTGTAGAGACACCTTTTCAAAATGTGTCGTAACTATTGGGTTTAAATCAAATTGATGCGACCCTTGGGTTTAAAAGACACGAACTTTTCAAAACAAAATATTAAAGGATACAACCTTTCGAACTTGCATAAAAAGTTGGGCACCAATGGCCATATCCAAGGCCTGTCCGAATGGGTATTTGAAACACTAAATTATTTAAAAATAATTTAAAATACAACACAGATATCAGCCATGCATCCTTATACTCTCAAGGCTCCACGATGATCTTACCAGTAGCATGCCCCTCAATGCTCTTGGCCCATGCATCCTCTGCCTGACTCAAAGGATGCCTGGAATTTATCACAGTCTTCAGCTTCCCTTCCTTCACCAACCCTACCAAATACTCCAAATTCTCACCCTTCCGAATCAACGTCATCGGCACCAGATTCTTCTTCGAAAACATCAGCTTCTTCAGTACGAATGTCTTCAGCGTTCCAAGGTCCGGCGTGATATCCAACACCTTCCCATTTTCAGTCAGATTAGGCTCAAAAGTGGACCATGGAATCCCAGTGGTGCAGTGGATCACTGAATCGTATTTCCGCCCAGATGGGCTCTTCAAAGCTGACCCCTCTGGGGTTCGGTAGTCCAGCACCTCATCCGCTCCTAAGCTCTTGACCAACTCGATGTTGCGGGCTCCACATGTGGCCGTTACGTGGGTGTTCCCAAGCTTTGCCAGCTGGACTGCAAAATGGCCCACCCCACCTGAGGCTGCAGTGATTAGAATGTTTGATTGTTTTCCACTACTATCGAGCTTGATTCCTGCAGAAATGGTGACTGCTTGGAGTGCAGTGAGGCCTGCTATTGGTAAACCTGCAGCTTCAACCGCAGATATCTCAGGAGGCCTCTTAACTGTCAAATTCTCCGAGGCCACCGCGTACTCAGCTAACCCACCTCCATTCTGTCATTCAATACAAATGCTTAGGGGTGTACACGAACCGAGTTAGCTCGGTTAGCTCGCTTGACTCGACTCGAAAAAGCTTGATTCGACTTGGTTTGAAGCTGAGTTCGAGCTGACTTTTTGAGCTCGAAAAAATAATAATTTCGAATCGAGTTCAAGCTTGCCCAAGCTTGACTCGAACTTGGATCGAACTAGTTCGGTGACTCAGTTTGATATTAATGTTGCTCACCTGTATGATGAAATGACTCAACGAAATGTCAGCTGGTGACAAGAAAGCTATGTATATGAATTAAATATCATTTTTTTTCTTGATTTTGATGTTGCCTACATGGTGTTTGATGAAATACTTATAAACAGTCGTTGCTGTTTTACATACAGTGAAAAATTGAAAGTGCACAGCATGTGTTTGTGAAAATGCCGCAAAGGCTTGATTTTGGCTCGAACTCAGCTTGAACTGGCCCGAGCTGCTGACTGAACCGAGCCGAGCTAGCCAGTCAGGTGAAGATTGGAGCCAAGCTGAATTGATTTCCTGCGGTGGAAACTTAGGTGGGGCCTACTGTGATGTTTGTGAGACATCCACACCGTTCATCCATTGTATGAGATCATTTTAAGAATTGAGCTGAAAAGTGAGTAGGATGCAAGACTCAATTGGGCCGCACTAAAGGAAAATGTGGGTAGGGAAATTCCTACCGTTGAAACCTGCCTAGGATCGACAGTGATGTTTACATGCCATCCATACCGTTCATAATGTCATTCCTACTGGGATGAACTGAAAACATGAATATTATCCTGATTCAAAACTTCTGTGGCCCAACGAATATTTTAACTCGGGAAGTTTAATCCTCACATTTTCGGCCCACTTGAGTACTGGATCCGAATCATTTTTCTTTATGTCTTGAAATGAGCTAAAGAAAATGGATGGACAGGGTGGATGTCTCACAAACATCACGCCTAGGTTCCCAGCGCGGAAATCCACGTCCGAATATAAAAATCACAGTTTAAACATAGAACAAGTCTGTGGTCAGCTGGTAAATGCTGCCATCTTAGTATGAACATAGAACCGAATTTTAGAACTATGATCCATGTTGTCAGAAAGCCTTCAATCATCAGTTTTTTGGGTTGCTCGACTGGTCATGGCCCTTGCTCAACCAGTTGTGGGAGCTGCTCGACTCAAAAGTCCAGCGAGCTCATGTTTTGGGTGTCCGGGATGCTCGACCAGTTGAGGAGATGACACGACTGGTCGAGGGGGTCCCTCGACCGGTTGAGGCCCTCCTTCGACCAGTCGAGGTTTCGCGGATTCATTTCTGGATTTGATGCGGATTGCTGAAATTTGAGTCGGTTTCGCAAGGGTGCGAAAGGCAAGTTGCCTAAACTATATGTAGGTGTCCCTAGGGCTTTTCTAGGGTATTGGAAATAATTCTAAAGCTTTCTAAATGGGTTCTAGGGTTATTAAAGGGTGTAACAAGGGTGAGATTCAAGGTTGTTCGAATCGGGTAAGTCCTCTCTCTTGTAATTTCTTTTCATAGTGAATTTCTGTCGTTTATCGCCGTGGTTTTTTTCCCGCAAGGGTTTTCCATGTTAAATCTTTGTGTTCTTTTGTGATTGCTTGTTACCATTGAATTGTTATCCTAGATCTAGATCTGTGTGATTCCGCAGTACAAATCCCCACGTGGTATCAGAGCAATCGTTGAGGCACAGATCTGAATCTGCAGGATTAGTAATAATGGGAAACGACAAGTTTGATATTGAGAAGTACTCAGGCAAAAATAATTTTGAGTTATGGAAGGTTAAGATGATTAGCCTGTTAACCAAGCAACGCGAGATTAAGGCTCTTGAGGAGTGAAAATCTACCATGAAAGATGATGAATGGAAAAACCTTGATAGTAATACTTTAGCCTCTATCCGTTTATGTCTCACGGATGAGGTTCTTTACAACGTCGTGAGGGAGAAAACTGCGGCTAAGTTATGGGCAAAGTTAGAAGATGTCTATGTGAAAAAATCCTCTAAAAATCGTCTGCACTTGAAGCGGCAATGGTATAACTTCAAGATGACAAATGGTGGAGATCTGGAAGCTCACGTCAGTAACTTTAATAAATTAGTTTGCAAATTGCCAGATATGGAGAAAGTGATGAAAGATGAAGAACAAGCATGTATGTTACTGAATTCTCTTCCGACGTTGTATGAGTCATTCAAGGACACTATGTGCAGCACGAATAAAACCCTGAGTGTCGACACCGTTATCTCAGCCCAGGGAAGGCTATGAGAAAGCTTAACGTCGACATGAGGATATCTTCTGAGGCACTGCTTACACGGTGTAGAAATTCTGAACAAGGTACATGTTCTTCAGGTTCTAGATCCAAATCTAAGGGCAAGGGCAAAGGAAAGGTAAAATATTGGAACTGTGGGAAGGAAGGACATGTGAAGAAGGATTGTAAAAATCCTAAATCGAAGAGAGAAGATTTTGAGGCTTCGTACAGAGAGGCCAATGCTGCTACGTCAGATGGATCGAGTAGATGTGATGGTGATGTTTTATCTGTGTCTTCGCTCAGACGGCCATGCGATGATTCTAAGGACGAGTGAATGCTAAACACAGGGGCATCTTTTCACATGACTCCTCATCGAAGTTGGTTCACCAGTTACAAGGAGTGCGATGGTAGACATGTATTTATGAGCAATGACATTGTCTGTAATGTTGTGGCTATTGATTTGGTGTGCATCAGGATGTTTGATGGGGTGGAGCGTACCTTAATTGATGTCAGGCACGTTCCTGATTTGAAGCAGAATCTGATTTCTCTTGGTGTGCTTGAGGCAAAAGGATGTAAGTACACAGGTATTGATAGTACTTTTAAGGTATCTAAGGGGGCACAGGTAACCATGAAAATGCAACGACTCGGTAACTTGTACAGATTGATCGGGAGCACTTCAAAAGGTGAACATGTGTAGCATGTTGGGCATGGCCACATGAGCGGGTAGGGCAGGAAGGCTGAGACGTGCGGACGAGGATACAGAGTAGGTGGAGCAGCCACCTGTGAGAAGAATCACATGGCATGATCGCAGGATATCGGCGAGGTACATTGACGACTTCAATATCGCAGGAGGATCCGTCTTCTATTCTGATGGCTCTAGGTGAGCCTGGTGCTGAGAAGTGGAAGGTGACTATGGGCGATATGATGGATTCGTTGTACCAGACCGACATATGGGAGCTGGTGGAGCTTCCAGTGGGCCGAAAAGCTGTTGGATGCAAGTGGATCTTCAGGAGGATACAACATAAATATAGGGCGAGGTTGGTGACAAAGGGTTATACTTAGAGAGAAGGGATCGGCTTCTCAGAGATATTCGCCCCGACGGTATAGCAGGTGTCTATTAGATTCGTGGTTAGCGCTGGTTGGCTAATGTGATCTTAAGCTGGAAGGATGGATGTGGAGTCTGTACTTCTGTAAGAAAAATTGAAGAGCAGATCTACATGAAGCAACCAGAGCGGTTCGAAGTTTAAAGGGGCTGAGAAAAGACTTTGCAAGAGGTCGTGACACGACCTGTCGCCTAGGCAGTGGTTTAATTCCTTCATGGTAGGTCAAGTATTGTATGTTGATGACATGTAGATCGCCAATTATGACATGTCTCAAATCAATGTATTGAAGACTCAGTTAAGTGGGACATTCAAGATGAAGTATCGGGGGGCTGCAAAGATGGTTCTCGGTGTTAAGACTGCAAAAGGAGTAGGCTTTGGTAATCACAGGAGGAATACCTTATGTATAGGTATTAATCAAGGGTGTGATGAGCCAGGTAAAGTCGGAGAGCATTCCCTACGCATCTCTCCTCAAGTTTTCCTCAGGTCATGTCCCAAAACAGATGAGGAAAAATAGAATATCTCATGAGCCTTATTCGAATGCGGTTGGTAGTATATGTCATAGTCTGGATTAGACCGGTTATTTCACAGGCTATCAGTATTGTGAGCAAGTACCCCGACAAGCAATATTGGGTGACGGTGAGATGGTAAGAAGACTACTTCTTTCCTTTTGAGAAGACTGAAGCAAAGATGGTTGGGCATGTGGATTTATATCCGGCAGACATGCTCACCTAGATCGTTCCTGTAGAGAAGTTCAAGTTATGTGTAACTTCTCTGAGCTTGGCGATGACGAAAAAGAAGGACGGAGTGTGCACGAGTAGCTATGATGCGATGAAGAGATAAGAGAAGAGGTCAAGAAAATACATGGCTGAAGATTGAAGACTTGGTGGAGATTGTTGTCAGAAAGCCTTCAATCATCAGTTTTTTGGGTTGCTCGACCGGTTGTGGCCCTTGCTTGACTGGTCGAGCACTGCTCGACTCAAAGGCCAGCGAGCTCATGTTTTGGGTGTCTAGGATGCTCGACCGGTCGAGGGGATGACACGACCGGTCGGGGCCCTCCTTCGACCAGTCGGGGTTTTGTAGATTTGTTTTTAGATTTGATGCGGACTGCGGAAATTTGAGTCGGTTTTCGCAAGGATGCGAAAGGCAAGTTGCCTAAACTATAAGTAGGTGTCCCTGGGGCTTTTCTAGGGTATGAGAAATAATTCTAAAGCTTTCTAAATGGGTTCTAGGGTTATTAAATGGTGTAGCAAGGGTGAGATTTGAGGTTGTTCGAATCGGGTAAGTCCTTTCTCTTGTCCTCTCTCTTGTAATTTCTTTTCATAGTGGATTTCTGTCGCTTTGTGCCGTGGTTTTTTTCCTGCAAGGGTTTTCCAAATTAAATCTTTGTGTTCTTTTGTGATTGCTTGTTACTATTGAATTGTTATCCTAGATCTAGATCTGTGTGATTCCACAGTACAAATCCCCAACAATCCAAACCATTCATCTGGTGGGTCCCACCATGGATGGGCAATGAATAAAAGAACACCTCTGTAAAACATTCCCAGCAATCTGAATGGTTAACTTCTCCCGTTGCATATGTGCTGCAGGACACATTTGATTGTTGACCATCCATCTCATGTCTAACAATCAGGTGGCTGGGATCATCCAATCAGTGGAGTTCTTTGTTGCATCACCCGTCTGATGGTGCTGTGTTCACTAAAGGTGGACCCCACCTTATGCAACACTGGTTCCAACAAAGTGGTGGTGGTTAATTCCTTGAATGGAACAGGCAGATTACTGCATTTATGCATGCAATATACTGCTTTCTCCAAGCTAGTTGAGATGGATCATTAGTAATTTCCAAAGACCAAAAGGATTATCGCAAGCACTGTAGCAATGAAAGCATAATAGCACTGACCAGATTGTAGAGCATGGCCACTACTTTGTCGCCAGCTTTGATACTGTTGACTCCCTGACCAACCTCAACTACCTCTCCTGATACATCAGTAACTGTTTTATCATGGGCGACTGTTAGTATAAATAGTTTGTATTTTCTCTTATGTAGTTAAAGTATGAAACATAAAAGCTCAAGGGTTGGACAGTGAGAGTAAGCTGCAACTTGGGTTTGGGCCTACCTAAGCTCGATTGACCCAGCCTGAGTTTGTTTTGGTTTGTCAAGGTTCTCAGGTCAGGTTCGGGTTGGAATGCCACCCTAGTTCAAATTCGGGTTAGGTTCGAGTTGAGTAAATTATGGGAAGGTTATGTTGGTTTGGGAATAATCACATGTATATATGGATCGAATCCAGTTGGGTTCGGCAACTGACGCAGGGAAGGATGCGTTGTGGTCAAGCACTGTTTTACTCAGGGATAACTACTCCGAATTCATGGAGCTTCTCTGTACTCCCCACTGAGATGCCTTGAATTCACGAGAAAAGAAAGAAACTAAAAGTAATTCTAGAAATTCAAAATAAATTGATTGATAATTAAAACAAGCTTACAACCTTCTTAAATAATGACATGAAACGTATGAAGAAGTTTCGGAATTAAACTACAACTAAAACTCTTAGAAATTGTGACTTACTATAAATAGTGAACTTATTATTTATAAACGTCCATGATTCTACTAAACATCACGTTTTCGGCCGAAAATAGTAAGTGTACTATTTGGCTCAACCATGCTATTCTCCTAATTATTCCAAGCACTTTTCATGTTGGATGCAACTCCTAAAGCCCAATAGATGAAGAGTTATAATTAAATTGATTCTTATTATAAATAGTAAAAACGAAAATAAAACGAAAATTCGACGGTTGATGTAATCTTGCAAATTTGGTGTGGGCAACCTGGTGAAGTAGAGTTGGGTAGCTCAAGTAGCTAATCCTACCCTAAAATCATATATGGCACGTCTGATAACTCATTCTGGTTTGTAACTGTCTGGATCACTTCTGCCTCCAATCGGGCCTTTTCTAGTCCGTCTTGTGTTGAACGCAACCCGCTCTACATCAGCAACTCAGGTTGGAATTCGGGTTGGATCTTCCAGAGGTCTGGTCAGACTTGAGTTGACCTTCAACCCGACCCAACCTGACCCAGTTGTACCCTTATACTGTCAATGGGTCCGGCTGAGTTGGTGGTGAGTCTGCCTTTACCAGCAGGCATACTAGGTCTTGGACCTGAGTTGACTTACATTTGGGGTTTTACTGGATCTGATCTGGTTCTCATCTCAATCAACCTAGAACCGACCCATCTATACCCTAAATGCCCGGCATTAAAGAGCCGATGAAATTGGAAAACCAAAAAGGTAAAAGCTCCACACATTGTTCGATACTTGGCTCTGTGTAGGTTTTAGGGCCCGTTTGGACGGGTGGATTGGAAGAGATTGGATGGTATTAGAAAGGATTGGAAGTTAAATCCTGAGATTGGCCGAGCGTGCCAAACAGACTGGTGATCTGATCCCAGGATATAGCAATCTCATGGATCTTAAGACAATCCACTGACAACACCATCATTACCTTTAAATCCCATCCAATCCACCCTATTCCGTTCAAATTTGCCTGGGGCATGTTTGGCTCGAGGGATTGAAAGGGATGGGAAGGTTTAATCCCGAGATTTGCCGGGCGTGCCAAAACAGACTCAATATAGCAATTCGGGGATATAGCAATCCCATGGATCTTAAGACAATCCACTGACAACACCATCATTACCTTGAAATCCATGCCATCCACCCTAATACAATTCAATCCCTTCCAATCCACCCGTCCAAACAGGTCCTTAGTGTTTCAAAGCTGAAAGAAAGCACAGAAGTATGATTTCATGTCCATGTAACTGAGCTATATGCGTATCGGAAGAATCATGCAACAAGATGGACCACCCACATTGCTGGTGTGTTGACCTCACTAAGTTCCGTGGGTCTCATCATGAGGTATGTGTTATATCCAAACCGTCAGTCAATTTGGCAAGCTCGTTGTAATGCTTGAGCCAAAAAATAAGACAAATCCAAAGATGAAGTGAACCACACTACAAAAAACAGCGAGGGATTGAACTTATACCATTGAAATCATATAAAAATCTCAAGTGGACCACACCACAATGATTCTCACCATTAAAACATTGGTAGAGCCCATCATAATATTTATTTTCCATCCAATCTATTCATAAGGCCCCAAAAACCGGATGAAGAGTAAAAACAAATATCATATCAATCCAAAATTTATGTGACCCCAAAAGGGTTTCAATGGTAGACGTTCAATCCCCTAATGCTTTTTTCAGTGTGGTTCACTTGATCTTTGGATCCGTCTTATTTTCAGCTCAAGTTTGACTACGAGCTTGCCAAGTGGATGGGCAGTTTGGATATAATAACTCATACCTCAATTAGGGACCCACAGAACTTGGTGACGTTAATACACCAGCTATGCCGGTGGTGTGTGGTACACCAGCCAATCCTAGGGGCCTCTTATCTCTGAGTGGCGTCCCTTCAAATCATGGTAGCAACCATGGGGATTATCCAGTTTTTTTTTTTTCGCGTGCAGTGTGTGGAGGTCTTGGCTTTCCCTGTTTGTGCAGGTAGGAGGATGCTGTAGGTGCGTTCATCCAGTGAGCTCTGTTTATCTGGTTGTGGGTTTGCTACCTGAAGTGGCTGGGTTAGCAGCGGCTGCAGTGTTACTTTGTTTCAGCCTGTTTGATGTAGAGTGGGTTGCTGGTACTTTTATGGCCAAGATGGACAAGAGAAGGCTTGATTGGAGGCAGAGGTGATCAGGATCGTCAAACCTTAAAACAGTCATGTCTTGCAAGTTGGAATGAGTTTTTCGGCCTATCATATATGATTTTGGGTAGGAAAAACTACTTTAGCCAAACAACCTCGCTACGCTGGGTTGTCCATGCCGGATTTGTAAGATTTCATCAGATTGTTATTCCAAAGTCTTTTTTATTTTCGTTTTTACGATAATAGTAAGTTTTAATTCAATCATAACTTTAAGCTTTTACTATAAATAATAAGTTCTAATTCAATCATAACTTTAATCATTTGAGTTTCAGGAGCGTGTACAACATGAAAAAGGCTTAGAAAAATTAAGGGAATAACATGTTAGGCAAAATTAGACTTATTATATTTGGCTCCGGTGGAATCATGGCCAGCTATAAATAGTAAGTTTACTATCTATAATAAGTCATGTTTTTTTTAGAGAATTTGAGTTGGAGTTTGATTTTAAAATTTCATGCTAGGCTTGAGCTCACTGTTTAAAGGATTATAATTTCATTTTTTTTAATTTTAATTTTTTAATTATTAATATTATTTTTAAAATCACCAATCAAACCTTTAAATACAGGGGATCTGTTGTTATGGTTCTCTCTCTCTTTGAGAGAGAGCCCTCCGGATCAAAGGTCCCCAGCAAAGTCATTTTTTTTTCTCTGTTTCGGAGAGATGGCCCCCCAGATAAAAGGTCCCCAGCAGACTCTTTTTTTTTTTTTTTTTTTTTTTTTTTTTCGTTCTCTGTTTTGGAGAGATGGCCCACCAGATCAAAGGTCCCCAGCAGAGCCCCCTTTTTTTTTTCCATTATTTTTTGGGGAGACGGCCCACCAGATCAAAGGTCCCCATCAGAGTCTGGATTTTTTTTTTCTTTCTTTTTTAGAGAGATGGCCCACCAGATCAGAAGTCCCCAGCAGACCTTTTTTCGTTCACTCTTTTTTGTAGAGTTGGCCCACTAGATCAAAGGTCCCCAGCAGTCTTTTTTTTTTGTTCACTCTTTTTTGAAAAGTTGGCCCACCAATCAAAGGTCCCCAGCAGAGTCGTTTTTTTTTTTTTTTTTCTGTAGAAATGGCCCACCAGATCAAAGGTCCCCATCAGAGTCGGTTTTTTTTTTTTTTTTTTTTTTTTCTCTTTTTGGAGAGATGGCCCACCAGATCAAAGGTCCCCATCAGAGTAGTTATTGTTTTCTCTCTTTTTGGATAGATGGCCCACCAAATAAGAGTTTCCCAGCAGAGTCCGTTGTTTTCTTTCTCTTTTGGGGGAGTTGGCCACCAGATCAAAGGTCCCCGGCAGAGCTGCTGCTGCTGCTGCTCTCTCTCTCTCTCTCTCTCTCTCTCGTAGAGATGGCTCACCTGAACAAAGGTCCCCAGTAATCTTTTCTTCTTTGGTTCTCTCATTTTCGGAGAGATGGGCCACCTCATCAATCCCTGATCGCGGGTGAGAGTCGGCCATGTAGTTTTTAAAAATTTGATTTCAGCTGCCATCAAAATCGATTTAAAACTGGAATCTAAAACAAACAACGGAAGGAAAAATCCATGATTTTCCATTTCCTTGGTCTCCCAAGTGATATATCCATGAATTAGTTTTTGTCCGTCCGAAGGCAATGTAAAACACCACCCATGAGATTTCAAGTAAAATCTTGTCTTGTTTCAATGTTGAACTCAGAGGGATTCCTTCTTTTGCCACAAGCAAGATTAGACCCAACACGACCCTGACCTAGCCATTCTACAGGACAGATTGTTGGACCAGTCGCCCATGTTGTAAATCCGACGCCCAAGATTTTAAAAGGAGATTTTGACCGTACTAAAATTGTGGTTTGGTCAATTCTCCGCATCCAAGGGAAGTTTTAAACATTCCAAGGGTAGTAATTGGACAAGTTTTGAAAAGTTTTTAGATCAAATTGTCCATGCCCTTGGATATTTAGTTGTACGGTTTTTTCGAGTGAAGAAGAAGTTACGTCATATTTAATCCTGAAAAAGTGATGTGGACTAAAGTTATTATTGGACATATGGAATCTAGATCAAATACATTCATTTTCTTTGTAGCCTTTTATTTATATAGAAAAATGCCAACTTTTTGTTGACATGATCTCTTTGTGGCTTACAAAACTTGATAAATCATAATAGTGTTAGTTCAATACAAACTATTTTCTTGTGATGTAGTCAATGTGGTTGGCTAATGCTGATCATGCTTCCGACCATGGCTTTTCATGAAATTCTGAAATTAATGGATGGAGTAGATTCCGCACATGCGATGGTGGACCCCATAGACGGTATCATTATAGTGTTAAGGATCAGGGTTGAGGTTTAATGTGTTAAGGGTTGAGGTCGTCATGTGCTGAGGGTTCAAATTGTCATTTGTTTACTGCCTTCATTACAAAATATGGATCAAATACTATGGATTAAATCTGTAGCGAAAGATTAATGTTTTAATTAGTAGCCATTGGTACCATGGTTGTAATGCGGTAAGGGTCGATGTTGTCATATTATAAGGGTCAAGGTTGTCATACTATAAGGGTAGAGGTCGTGGTTGCATGTTATAAGGGTCGAGGTCGTGGTTGTAATGTGATAAGGATTGATGTTGTCATGTTATAAGGGTCGAGGTTGTGGTTGTAATGTGGTAAGTGTCGAGGTTATGATATTATAAGGGCCGAGGTCATGATTGTGATGTCATAAGGGTCGAGGTTGTGGTTGTAACGTGTTGAGGGTCGAGGTTGTCATGTATTAAGGGTTGGGATAGTCATTTTTTTCACTACCTTCACTACAAAAAATGGATCGAAGGTTACAGATTAAATCCATAGTGAAAGAATATGTTATACGAGTCGAGGTTGTGGTTGTAATGTGGTAAGAGTCGAGGTTGTCATGTTATAAGAGTCGAGGTCGTGGTTGTATGTTATAAGGGTCGAGGTCGTGGTTGTAATGTGGTAAGGATCGAGGTTGTCATATTATAATGGTCGAGGTTGTGGTTATAATGTGGTAAGGATCGAGGTTGTCATGTTATAAGGGTCAATGTCATGCTTGTATATTATAAGGGTCGAGTTCTTGGTTGTAATGTGGTAAGAGTCGAAGTTGTCATGTTATAAGGGTTGCGGTTGTGGTTGTAAGGTAATAAGGGTTGAGGTTGCCATGTTATAAGGTTCGAGGTCGTGGTTGTAATGTGGTAAGGGTTGATGCTATGATGTTGTAAGAGTCGAGGTCGTGGTTGTATGTTATAAGGGTTGAAGTCATAGTTGTAATGTGTTACGGGTCAAGGTTGTCATGTATTAAGGTTTGAGATAGTCATTCGTTCAATGCCTTCACTATAAAAAATGGATTAAAAAAAAAAGAATATCTTATAGGGGATTGTGGTTGTAATGTGGTAAGGGTCGAAGTTGTTGTTGTAATGTGGTAAGGGTCAAAGTTGTGGTTGTAATGCAGTAAGGGTCGATGTCATGTTATAAGGGTTGTGAGTCTTGTTGTGGTTTATGTGTTGAATCCAATCTGTCTATTGGATTTAGAATTTAATTTAACGTCATGGACCAAAAAATGAGTTACATCAAAAAATTTTATGGCCCCTAAAAGGTTTTCAATGGTAGGTTTTCAATCTCACTGCTTTCTATGGTGTGGTCCACATGAGCCTTTAATATGCCTCATTTTTGGGCTCATTCCCCAAAATGATCTTTCAAACTGAATGAACAACGTGGATAAAATATCTACATCACAGTAGACCCCACAGGACCATACATCTCTAGATAGGTTCAGTTACCCTACCTGAGTCCCGTCACATTACATTAATGCGATTTTCGAAGGAAAAGCTTTTTCGAGGTGGTTTCTACCACAATAAGCTATGTTGAGTCCAACGTGATGTTTGTAGAAAATCCAGTCCATTCATTTTGAAAGATAATTTCTAGACATGAGATTAAAAATTGGACATATTTGAAACTCAAGTGGACCACACAACTAGAAATAGTGGAAAGGAATTGCCTACCATTCAAACTTTTCTAGGCTCCACTGTGATGTTGATATGCAATCCAAACTGCAGATAAAGTGGCCCAATTAATGCTCATAAAATCCTTACAATGGACCATGGGGATGGACTGAAAGAATAAAAATATTAGCCTGATCGAAACTTCTACAGGCCCATGACTGTTTCAACCATGGTCTTCACTATTTTATGTTGTGTGGCCCACTTGAGCTTTGGATCTACCTCATTTTTGAGCTCATGTCATAAAATGATTTGACAAAATATGTGGTGATGTGGAATTCTCACAAACACCATAATGAGCCCCACAATGTTTACCCATTTAAATCCCTCCTGCCGTTGTCACACGCTAGCTCAACGCAAAAGCCTGTCAGGGATAATTTTATCCTAACTATAAAAAAAAAGGTATCAGGTGCCTATGTAAGACATTTGTTTAATCCTTCTAATATTCAGGGCATTTGAGAATATCACGATGCTTCTTTGGTCAAAATTCATTTTTAAAGATCTGAACATTGAAGTTTTCAAAGATGCTACATAGGTTATTAAAAAAATTGATTAACATGCCCTTAACTAAATACTGGAGGGACCCTATACATACAAAGAGACTAGTTGATCTTACCATACTTTTAATTTTTTACCTGGAACAAAGGGAAATTTCCAAGGTAGAAATGGGCGCAGCAAGCCATTCTGAAGTTTCCAATCAATTGGATTTATACTAGATGCTTCCAATTTTATTAGAATCTCACCCTTCTTTGGAGAAGGAACTGGAAGCTCCACATGCTGCAACAAAAAGGAAACGTTTATAATACTTGTTAGGGAACAAACTCATTGGAAAATGATATAACGATAATATCTCAGATATCCATCATATGACATGGAAATAAATAAATATATAGCATGAAAAGTAAAAAATTATTTCTGATGAAGAAAAGAAATGCATGCATTAGTAAATATAACAATAATAGTCTTAAGAAAGGTTCAAAATATTGGTTACATGCATAAATGGATTGTTGAGGACCCATGCCTAAAAAACGTTACATAGCAATGCAGGCTAGAGACATTAAAAGCATGTTTGAATATGTGAAATCTTAGAAAACGAAAGGAAAAGTGAAGGTTTTCCGTTGATTGGACAATAATTTGGAAAGTTTGGATGATAAAGGATAAAGATTCTACATCATAATCATTATACTTTTCTATAGTAGCACAAGATACCATGACCGTTGTCTTACAAATATGAAAGTTTCACTCACCATCTAAACAAGACTTATAATAACTCATTGATTGTAATAATTTATATAATAAACCATTAGACAGAGCAACAAACTATTGTCATTTGGCAGTTCTATGCCACTACTTGGTTGGACCCACAACTTATGCTTATGACATTGCTTGCAACCATCATCACTGATGGAGAGATCAAAGCCATTTGTACTTAGGATATCCTCTATGCTGCTACAAACGATTGAGTCAAGTATGACTTTGGCATGCCTGCACATCATAATTGCACATGAAATCCAAATATAGGCCCTCGATCACATGTGTGGCCTTGTGTTTGATTGAATTGCATAAACAACAATAATAGTTTTAAAACTTGCACCATCTCAACCCTTTTTGGTAGGTAGTTTAGTCCAATCTTAGTCCAATGGGTCAATCCTACTCGGCTCCTTTTGGAGTAACAACTTGGTTAAGGAGATTGAGTTGGGAGAACCGAACAAGGAATACCACTTATCTTAAAGTGCACTCCAAAGTAAGAGGAAGACCCACCACAAGGAATACCACTTGGCTTGATGTGCACTCCAAAGTAAGAGGAAGACCCATCACGACATGATATCTTCAAAACCATATACACAGTCAACCAAAATATTTGGGATGTGGTCATGGATGGAAGCAGCAACAAGAACATAATGTTCAAGGCGATGGTGGACAAGTTATAATTGAAGAAGAAGAAAAAAGAGGTCGGATCCACCACATAGCTGCGTAGGTTAAGCTAAAACTACACTGGGGTTAGTTTCATCTTTTCACAGAGGAGTCATAAAAAGACAAAAAAAAAAAAAAAACCCTACTCGCAACGTGCATGGTTTGGGAGTCTCAATGAGACTCTAATTTGCCCCTGCTGCCCGTGTTCTATTCGTTTATTACAACTTTACCCCTCAAATTGGTAGGGCCTTTAAAAAAGTTGAAATGGGGCCCACCTGCATTAAGTTCATTGATTGACATCATCAATTAATTTTCACATCTCCTTTTATACTATTGTACAAAAAATGACGCGGATCTGACTAGGAGGTGGGCCGTAGAAAGTGTCATTACACGTCTACTGCTGAAATCAATATTCTGATTGTTTCATCTGGTGTGCTCCACTTGAACTTTGGATAAGCTTCAAATTTGGTCTACAACCACTAAGCAAGATGGATGACATAGATAAACCACATGCATCCATGGTGGGCCATTGAAGGAGTCCAAAGGGGCTATAGTGCAGGTTGGAATGGATCAGAGTTGTTCAATGCGGATCAATGTGGTGTCTAAGTGGGTTTAGAGTCTTGATAATCTAATGTAACATATTTTAAGTGGATATGCTCCCATTCATAGTTCAATAATAGAGTTCAACTTGCATTAAAGGGGCTGCAATGCGAGTTGAAGTTGATTGGTGTTAGTTGGAGGGGTCGGTGTGAATCGATGTGTCGGTGTGGGGTTCTGATCGAACCTAAGGGTTGACAACCTGAAGTGCATGACTACGATGTGGTAATAACTCAGTAAGACCGAGGTCAAACCATAGGGAAATTACTGAAAACACAACTAAAACTAAATGAGTTGTCTGAGTTTTTAATCCAACAAACTACAAAGCATTTAGAACAATTAATGAAAATGACTAAGGATACAAAAATCCTCAATCAATAGAACTTGAACTTATTCATCTTCTTGAGTTGATAACTTAACCAAAACTGGATTCCAATCAATTTTAATCAAAAGATATAATAGTAAATTCAATCACAAACATTCAACATAGATTAGAATCATGATAGTGTTTATCTCTTATGAAGAATTAGGTAATCAATCACAAGGAATCAAAGCATCTAATGTACTCAAAAGCGACAATAGATCAATTACTTTTACAGATTGATTCATTCCCTAATATAGGAATTTGATCACATCCAACCATAATTTAATTTGAAAACCTAAAAACTTTAATTAAAAAAATGAACTAAATATAAAAAATTCATCAAAAGATTCATTCCTTGGCCATAATTAAGAGATTAGCTAAGAATGGCTAACATCTTAAATAAAAGAAAAAGAAAAACAAACTAGGGATTACAGATTGAGGAAGAACACCACCAAAAGAGTTTTGCCTTACTTGAAATCACATCCTAAATCCTAACTTGATTGTTGGGAACATCCAAAAAACTCCTTTAAATAGTTTTTAAGACCCAAGTTACGCACTCTAAAAAAATCACGAACTGACTTTATTTACGTACTTGTTGCTTCTGTCGATGAAAGCTCGATTAGATTGAAACCTATCGAGGACCCGTCGATATGATCAAAGATGTGCTCGATGGCATCGAAGAATGCATAAAAACTGTCCAATAACTAACTTTCAAATTTCATGATTTTCTCGATATGATTGAAGTGTCTTCAATAGGATCGAAGAAACAATCCAACAAGTTATCTGAAAATTTTAGATCTTCTCGATATGAGGCTCGATTATATCAAGTCCCATCGATTGCCTGTTGGTAGAATCGAAGATCTATAGATGGAATTGATAAGTGTTGATTTTCTTCCACTCTCCTTTTATGCATGCAATCTTCAATTCCTCACTTCAGTACTTTGTTTTCTTAAATCTTTAACACTTTAAATCTTTATCCTAGAGTCCTTAATTCTTCAAATCTTCTCACTTCATGATTTTGGGCTTTAAAGTGTTCATTTAAGCATGTATTCTTCTTTGGTTTCAAAATCACCTCGCATACAAAAAATACTCATTAGTATATGGATTTAAATTTCAAAAGCATGAAAAGTAGTATAATTGAGAGGATAAATATGCAATATTTAGGCTTTATTAGGTTCAAGTATGTTCAGAGTCAACGTGCCCCGACTTAATGTCTTCTCAAGTGGATACACACCCATTCATAGTTTTATGAAGGAGTTCGACATCCGTTCGAAGGGGATTAATGCAACTCAACGTCAATCGGTATTATTGGAGGGGTTCGGTGTGGGGATTGAGTATGTCTGAAGTCTTCGAACCTTGATATAACATCTTCTCAAGGAAATACACACCCATTGTTAGTTCGGTGAAGGATTTTGACGTGGGTTCAAAGGAGTTGTAGTGTGAGTCGGAGGGGTTCGATATGCGTCAATGTGTGTTGATGTGAGGTTCGAGTGTGTCTGGAGTCTCCGCGCTCTGGTGAAACATCTTCTCAAGAGGATACACACCCATTCATAGTTCAATGAAGGAGTTTGATTTGCGTTCCAAGGGGTTACAATGCAAGTTAGAGTCGATCAGTTTTGTCATAGGGTTCATTGTGTCTGTGGGGTTCGAGTGTGCCTGGAGTTTCTATACCCTGACGTAACATTTTCTTAATAGGATACGCACTATTCTTAGTTCATTGAAGGAGTTCAACTGCATTTGAAGGGACCGTAGTGCACGTTAGAGTCGATCGGTGTTGTTGGAGAGGTTTGGTTTGCACTAGTGTGTGTTGGTGTGGGGTTTGAGTGTGTTCAAAGTCTCTATGCCTTGACATAATGTCTTCCAAAGTAAATACACACCCATTCTTAGTGTAATTTTCAATGTGGGTTCGAAGGGTTGCTTAGTATGAATTGAGTTAATCGATGTTGTCGAATGGCTTTGTTATGCATTCGTGTGTATTGGTGTGGGGTTTGAATGTGTATGGAGTTTCCATACCTTGACATAACGTCTTCTAAAGAGAATACGCACATGTTCTTAGTTTGATGAAGGAGTTTGGCGTGCATTTGAAGAGGTTGCAATGCAAGTTAGAGTTGATCAGTGTTTATGGGTCAGTCTAGGTCGGTGTGGATCGACGTGGGGTCTGGTGGGTTCGGAGTCTTGATAATCTAATGCAACTTCTTTTCAAGTGGATACACACCCATTCTTAATTCAACTTTCACCATGGGTTCAAAGGGGTTGTAGTGCAAGTCAAATTTGATCGGTGTTGTCGGGTGGGGAGGGAGGGAGGGAGGGTTTGGTGGGCATCAATGTATTTTGATATGGGGTTTGAGTGTATCTGGAGTCTTCATACTCTGACATAACATCTTCTCAAGAGGATACACACACATTCTTAGTTTGGTGAAGGAGTTCGACATGTGTTCACATGGGATATAGTGCAAGTCGTAGGGGTTTAGTGTGGGGTTTGAGTGTAACCGGAATCTTTGTACCCTAACGTAACATTTTCTCAAGCAAATAAGTAAGCTTAGTAATTTGGTGAAGAATTTTGATGCGGGTTCGAAGGGGCTGTAGTGCAAGTCAAAGTCGATCGGTGTTGTCCGAGGGTTTTGGTGTGCGTCAATGTGTGTCGGTGTGGAGTTCTAGTGTTTCCGAAGTCCCCTTACCCTAACATAATGTCTTCTCAAGAGGATAAGCACTCATTCTTAGTTCAATGAAGGAGTTTGACATGCATTCAGAGGAGTTGCAATGTAAGTCGGAGTCGATCAGTGTTATCGGAGGGATTCAGTGTGTGTCGGTGTGGGGTTTAAGTGTGTCTGAAGTCTTTGTACCCTGATGTAATGACTTCTCAAGTAAATACAAATCCATTCATAGTTTAGTGAAGGATTTCGATGTAGGTTCGAAGGGGCTATAGTGCGAGTGAGAGTTGATCGGTGTTGTTGGAGGGATTCAGTGTGCAATATTGGTGTGTGTCAGTATGGGTTCAAGTGTGTCCGGAGTCCCCTTATCCTAATGTAATTTCTTCTCAAGAGGATATACCAATTCTAGTTCAATGAAGGAGCTCAACATGTGATTGATGGCGTTATAGTGTAAGTCAAAGTGGATTGGTGCTCTCAAAGGGGTTCAATGTGGGTTGATGTGTGTCAATGTTGGGTTTGAGAGTGTCTGGAATCTCCACTCTATGATTAAATGTCTTTTCAAGTGGATATGCACCCATTCTTAGTTTGGTGAAAAGGTTCGGCATGTGTTCAAAGGGCTTATAGTGCAAGTTGGAGTAGATCAGTGTAATCAGAGGGTTCGATATCAGTCAGTGTGAGGTTTGAGTGTGTCCAAATTCTCCGTACCCTAATGTAACATCTTGTCAAGTGGATACACACACATTCCTAGCTCGGTGAAAGGGTTTGACATCCATTCGAAGGAGCTACAGTGTAAGTCGAAGTAGATCTGTGTTATCAGAGATGTTCAGTGTGGGTCAGTGTGCGTCAATGTGGGGTTCGAGTGTTTCTGGATTCTCGATGCCCTGATGAAATTTCTTCTCAAGTGGATATGCAACCATCCGTAGTTTGGTGAAAGGGTTCAACATATGTTCGAATGGGCTGCAGTGGAAGTCTGAGTAGATTGGTGTTATCGGAGGGTTTCAATGTGGGTCAATGTATGTCGATGTGGGGCTCGAGTGTGTCCAGAGTTTTGACACCATGATATAATATCTTCTCAAGTAGATACACACCCATTCGTAGTTTGGTGAAAGGGTTTGACATATGTTCAAAGGGGCTTTAGTGCAAGTCAGAGTAGATTGATATTATTGGGGGGGGGGGGGGGGGGGGGGGGGGGGGGTTAATGTGGGTTGGTGTGAGTTGGTGTGGGGTTTGAGTGTGTCTAGAGTCTTTGCATGTAACGTCTTCTCAAATAGATATGCACCCATTCCCAATTCGGTGAAGTGGTTCGACATGCATTCGAAGGGGTTGCAGTGCAAGTCAAGTAGATTGGTGTTATTAGAAGGGTTAAATGTGGGTCAGTGTTTCGTCAATGTGGGGTTCAAGTGTGTCTGGAGTCTTCGTACCTTGATGTATCATCTTTTCAAGTGGATATACACCCATTCCTAGTTCAGTGAAGGGAATCAACGTGTGTTCGAAGGGGTTGCAGTTAAGTCATAGATCAGTGTTAACAAAGGGATTTAGTGTGGGTCGGTGTGTGTCACCGTGGGTTTAGGGTGTGTTTGGAGTCTTTGTACCCTGATGTAATGTCTTCTCAAGTGCATACAAACCCATTCACAGTTCAGTAAAAGGGTTAGACGTGCATTCAAAAGGGCTACAATGCAAGTCAGAGTATAGCAATGTTATCAAAGGGGTTCAATGTGAGTTGGTGTGGGGTTAAAGTGTGTATGGAATCTTCCTACCCTAAGGAAATGTCTTCTCAAGTGGATATGCATCAATTCATCTTCGGTGAAAGGGTTTGACGTGCATTCAAAGGGCCCGTAGTGCAAGTCGGAGTAAATTGTTGTTATTGGAGGGGTTCAGAGTTGGTCAGTGTGTGTCAGTGTCGAGTTTGAGTGCATCTAGAGTCTTCGTGTATTGATGTAACATCTTCTTGAGTGGATACACATCCATGAAGTGCGTTCATAGGTGTTGCAGTGTAGGTCAGATCGACATGCATTCAATGGGGCACACCTTGACGAATGTATTGCATATCTGCATTGCCCATCTATTTCATTAGGCCATTTGAATGTGATATATCAACACATAAGCTCATCTAAACCTCCCATGGACCACAACAATGGAAAAAATGGTGTATGGCTATTAAGACTATTGAAATGATGTGGTCCACTTGTGGCATGGATTTGTTTCATTTTTTAGCCTAATGCTATAAAATGTTCCGCAAAAAATAGTTGGACGGACATAATCCCTAAATTGAATCATATCCATAGCTTAATTAGACCACAACACTGGAAATAGTGCAAATAATGATGTTCACCGTTGAAATCTCCGTTGGGTCCCTGTTCATAAGTACATGCATACATGGATGAAGGGAAAACACAAATATCATATTGATCTAGGACTTCTGCATCCCCCCTAAGTTTTCAAAGGTAAGTAGTTCAATCCTCACTACTTCGTATGATGTGGTCCACTCGAGCCTTCAATCTACATCTTATTGAGCTCATGCCTTAAATGATTTATCAAAATTGATGGACCATGGATAAAAAGATATACATCACGGTCAACCCCACATAGTCCCTGACAGGATTGGCTGTCTCCAACTACGTCATGGCGTGGGTAATACCAAATTCACACCCATTCCTTATTCCGCCTTCTCTCTTTATATCTGAAGCCCTAGCCGCATCCAAACCGTTGATCTAAAACTTTTATGGCCTACAAAAAGTTTTTAACGGTCTTTTACCACCTCCTTCAGTAGTATGGTCCATTGGAGATTTGGATCAGCTTATGTTATTGGATAACGTACTCGAATGAGCTGAAGAAACGGATGAGCGGTGTGGGTATATATACAATACATTCATCGAGGTGGGCCCTACATGGTAAGGGTAACACGGATTGCCTACTGGATGGTGTTCCGTGGCCTCTATCATAATATATATGTTTTATCCACACCGTCCATTCATTTTGTTCAAATCATTTTACGGCATGAACCCAAAAATGAAACATAAAATATCTCATGTGGATCATACCACATGAAACAAAACAGTGGTAATTGAACTTGTTGGAATGTATAAAGAGAGTGGCCCACTTATGACCACAACCTTTGTATTAAAAAAATAACTTTTCATATTCCACACCTTTCATTTTTTAGGAGTGTCTCTCCACATTCCAAGAATGACTTTTCACATTATAAGGAGTGACTTTTCCCATTCCATCTCTTGGAATTATGTAATGGCATCGAATATTCTGATTAATTGGAGAAGATAAAGAGTCATGTAATTACTTGGTTCCTTTGATGGGTTGGAACCAAATCATCTATAAATTCAAGGCTCCTGGTCCCTCTCTCCAACTCAACATTTGCAGTTGATCTCCCATCTCCATTCACGCATTAAAGAGAGTTGAGGAGAGAGAAGATCAGAGTTAGTTGATCTTAGTCGTTGTGCAAAGTTGAAAAGACCTAAATCGTTGAAAGTGATGGCTCATCAACATCAAGCTTCTTCATCGTCTAATTTAGTGGTGCAAGGTACACTCTAATTTGTACAACTCTTTAGTCTTCATTTTGTCAAATGCATCAAGTCAAGATCCTGTGGATTTTATGTTAATGTTAAACGTATATAAATGTTAACATGTGGTATCAGAGCTTAGGTTTAGACTGATGTATTTGGCAAACAATATTTATTAGCTATCCATGTGATGACTTGATTGTCATCTAACATAAGATTGCCTTCTTACATATCAAGTACATATTTTCTTGAACCATAATGATAGATAGCCAATTTTCAAGATTAATGCAATTATGTGGTCTATTGGTAGAATCATGCCATCTGGGATTCACCAATCGACAACGCAAGATATTCGAATGGCTTAAATATGATGGTTCACTAGTTAAAAAGAATTGATGGGCTCACATTCAATGACTTAATCTTACACTCTTGATATGCATATGCATATGCATGTATATGATAATCATCATATTATCACATGGAATCATGTTTTTGGTCTTATTCATATTATGATTGTCATCTTATTAGGTCCATCATGTATGTTTTTGGCTCACGAGCTAACATGTAGTAGTTTGCTCAAATCATTGTTATTTGGCCAAAACAGATACAGTGGGCCTTTAATGGCACAATAATCAAACAATCACTTAGGATTCTCTTAGGCCACTTATGTAGATGCTATTGACTCTAATTAGAAATCCATAACTTGGAATAGTTTGGTAGTCACCAAAGTGATCCAACTAGAAAGATTTATGGATATCCAATTGGAATTATTGATCTTTGAAATCATAATTTCAAGAATAATAACATCGCAATCGTGGTTTTCTATTTGGATATCATGGATCGGTAGCCAAAGGTATGATCATCTTTAAGTAATTGCAAAACTGGTATAGGGTAATGAAATAAATCATTTTGATTGGATTTGGGTTAGAATATCCAAAGGTATAAACCCATCTCTATTGTAGCATGATTGATTAGTTAGCCCTATGGGTGATGTTGCTCATCCTAGAGTGGACTAATAACAAATTGTAATCTAGACCCAACGGAGGGATTATAACGATGCAATGAGTCGCTCTTCAGAGTAAGCCTACAAACATTTTTTAGAATTACTCTGAATTACCGAATTAGCGTGAATCTCAAAGCATTTTAAGTAATAAGTGAGCATGTTAATCTTTTCAAACAGGTCTCACCTTAACTTCAATTCCTTATAACGTTCCTATGCTTACTGAACCTAATTACTTGGATTGGCATGAGCAAATTTTGTTTGCATTAGGCTCTATGGATTTGGACTTGGCCTTGCGCATTGATGAGCCAACTCAACCCACAGTTGAAATTTCTCCTAAAGCTAAAATTTTATATGAAAAGTATGAGCAATCGAACCAATTGAGTCTTATGTACATAAAAATGTCGATCGCCAAACATATCCGTGGATCCATACCATCGTCCATGAAGGCACAAGAATATCTTACATCTGTGGAAAAATGTTTTGTGTCGATGAACAAATCGTTGGCTGGAACACTCATGGCCAAGCTAAAAACTATGAAGTACGATGGGCCGAGTGGTGTGCAAGAGCACATTCTTGAAATGATGCACATAGCAGCGCAACTTGAAATCTTAGATATGAAAGTTAACGAGCCTTTCCTCTTACAATTTATTCTAAGCTCGCTTCCTTAGCAGTTTGGACCATTTAAGATTCATTATAACACCAATAAAGATAAATGGAATCTTAATGAACTGTAAAGCATGTGTGTGCAAGAGGAATCGCGACTTAGACAAGAGGGAGGACATATCATTCACTTTGTATCACAGGAAAATAAAGTAAAAAGAAGAAAATTTAAAAAGGGCAAGATGGGTCCACCAAAGAAGAAGAATAACCCCACACCCGATGCAGCTAAGGATAACAACGACCCTAACAAAGTGAGATGTTTCTTCTGTAAAAAGAAGGGACACCTCCAGAAAGATTGTTAAAAGCGAAAGAATTAGTTCGAATAAAGAGGTAATAATTTAACCTCTGTATGTTTTCAGACCAATCTTGTTGATGTTCCTTTAAATAGTTAGTGGATTGACTTAGGTGCATCTGTCCATGTTTCAAATTCAATGCAAGGATTCCTTTCAAGCCAGAATCCAAGTGATGGAGAGAAGAATGTTTATATGGGAAACTGGTTGGAGTCTGAAGTACGAGCAATCGGCACCTGCAGACTCATTTTGAAAACTGGCTTTCAATTGGACCTAAAAAATATTTTATTCGTACCATCTATATCAAAAAAATCTTATCTCTTTATCTAGATTGGACAAAAAAGGCTTTAGCTTTCATTTTACAAACAATCATCTTAGTTTATATAAGGATAATATTTTAATTGGTACTGGATTTTTGAATGGTGGTCTTTATCAATTAAACTTAGATTTCATTTTTGACCAATCTCTCCTTACTCTGTATGTGAATATTGGATCGAAACGTGGCCCGCCTAATGATACTTCCTCGTTGTTGTGGCACCGATGTTTGGGGCACATATCTAAAGACAGAATTATGACGTTAGTGAGGGAAGGGGTGCTGGCCAGTCTCGACTTCACGGACTTCAACATCTGTATATATTGTATAAAAGGAAAGTAACCTAAAATTAACAAGAAAGGTGCCATACGCAGTAAAGAACTCCTTGAATTGATACATACTGATATTTGTGGATAATTTCTACCTTCTATTACTAGAGATAAATATTTTATCACCTTTATCGATGACTATTCACGATACAGTTATGTCTATTTACTAAAAGAAAAGTCAGAGGCCATAAACGCTTTCACAATTTTTTGGGCCGAAGTGACAATTCAACTAGACAGAAACATTAAAGTTGTGAGGTCAATAGAGGTGGTGAGTATTATGGTAGACAAACTGACTTGGGTCAGAGAGAAGGCCAATTTGCCAGTTTCTTCAAATCAAAAGGAATAGTTCCTTAATATACGACACCGGGTATGTACGCCTCAACAAAATGGTGTTGCTGAGAGGCGTAATCGGACACTCATGGTTATGGTGCATAGTATGATTAGTAATTCATCTTTTCCTAAATCCATGTGGAGTGAAGCTCTGAAAACAACAGTGTATATCTTAAATCGGGTTCCTAGTAAGGTTGTCCCTAAGACTCCTTTCGAGTTATGGACAGGAAGAAAACCTAGTTTGAGACACCTATACATTTGGGGTTGTCCTGCAGAGGCTAAATTGTATAATCCACAAGAAAAGAAACTTGATCTCAAACCGTGAGTTATTTTTTCATCGGATATTGTGAGAGATCAAAAGGCTACAGGTTTTATTGTCCTAACCATAACACTAGGATCGTTGAAACTCGAACTGCTAGATTCTTAGAAGATGGTGATGATAGTGGGAGTGATAAATCATGCAATGTGGTATTAGAAGAAAAATGGGTATCAATTTCATTACCCGTACCTTATAACGATATTGTTATTCCCCAGGACATTGTTCATAACAATGAGGAACAACAGCTCGAGAATGGACCACTCCATGAAAAAAATGTCGAAGAAACGGTAAATGAAATGTCCCAACTAAAAGTACGGAGAAGATCTCATAGAGTAAGGAGATCAACAATTCTGGATGATTATATTGTTTACCTCCAGGAATCTGAATTTGATATAGGAGTCGCAAATGATCCACTAGCATTTTCACAAGCCATAAATGATAAGGATTCTGATAAGTGGCTAGATGCAATAAAAGATGAGTTGAAATCCATGAACGACAACAAAGTTTGGGATCTCGTTCAATTACCCACAGGTTTTAAGGCAATTGATTGTAAATGAATATATAAAACCAAGCACGACTCAAAGGGTAAGATTGAACGATATATATATATATATATATATATATATATATATATATATATATATCTATATATATATATATATATATATATATATATATATATATATAACCAAGCACGACTCAAAGGGTAAGATTGAACGATAAAGCCAGATTAGTTGCCAAGGGATTCAATCAAAGAGAATGTATCGATTATCACAAAACCTTCTCTCCAGTATCTAAAAAGGATTCACTCAGAATCATTTTGGCACTAGTGGCTCTTATGATCTCGAGTTACATCAGATGGATGTGAAAACGGTATTTTTAAATGAGAACCTAGATGAGAAAGTCTATATGAATCAACCAGAGGGCTTTATTGAACAAGGTAATAAACAACTAGTATGCAAATTAAAGAAATCCCATATAGACTTAAACAAGCTTCTAGACAGTGGTATCTCAAGTTTAATCACATAATAGTTGCCTTCGATTTTGAAGAAAACACTGCAGATGGTGCATATATCTGAAGGTCAGTGAGAGTAAGTTTATCTTTCTGGTCCTATATGTGGATGATATTTTACTTGCTAGTAATGATCTAAGCATGTTACATAAAACTAAAAGTTTCCTCTTCGAGAATTTTGAAATGAAAGATATGGGTGCGAGTACTTTTGTAATCAGTATTGAGATAGATCACGTTGACTGCTTGGACTATCTCAGAGAGCCTACATTGATAGGATTCTCGAAAGATACAGTATGAAGAACTGTAGAGCTGGTGATGCATCTATTGTTAAAGAAGACAAATTTAGTCAGGACCAATGCCCAAAGAACGATGTAGAGCGATCACAGATGAAAGATATACCCTATGCTTCTGCTATAGAGAGCCTTATGTATGCGCAAACATGCACTCGGCCTGATATCAGCTTTGCTATTGGAATGTTGGCAGATATCAAAGTGACCCTGGAATGGATCACTACAAAGCTGCAAAGAAAGTCATGCGCTACTTACAGGGAACCAAGGATTATATGCTCACATATAAAAGATCTGATTAGTTAGAAGTGATTGGATATTCTGACTCCGATTATGCCGGATGCATTGATAGCAGAAAGTCCACATCTGGTTATGTCTTTCTGCTTGCTAACGAGGCTATTTCATGAAAAAGTGTTAAGCAGACTTATGTCTCTACTTCTACGATGGAAGCGGAGTTTGTGGCGTGCTTTGAGGCCACTACCCAAGCAATTTGGTTGCGGAACTTCATCGTAGGGCTTCGGGTTGTCGACACCATTTTGAAGCCACTGAGAATTTATTGCGATAATACCGCAGCAGTTTGTTACTCCAAAAATGTTAAGCATTCTAATCGAGCAAAGCATGTTGGAGTTAAATATAATTTTATCAAAGAAAATGTTCAAAATCATTTAGTGTCTATTGAACATGTAAGGACAAACCAGATGATTGTGGATCCAATGACCAAAGGATTACCGCCAAATACCTATAAGGGTCATGTAGCTAAAATGAGCCTAGTTAGGATATGATGTACCTTGGTCATTAACTTAATGTAATAGACACTATCTATATGAAATCACATTTTCATGCATTCTTATTTATCCTTACATATATACATTTATGGTGGATGTAAGTAAGATATAATTGTTGGACCATTATGTTTAACCGGCCTTATGCTTAGCCTGTTAATCTTCTCATTTAGAACCGGATTAGATGTGAATTGCTAGTGGTGTAATACATGGAAGGGAGTATGTCACTAGTTAATGTATGACCGCCATGATTCACATTAGTAGTTTCATTTAATCAAGGTATCATGTCCTTTCTAGTGTGGCGCCATTGGAAGTATCTTTTCAAATGTCTAAATTCAAGAGAAGTCAATTTTTATAAAATCAATATTATATCTATATAATATATATATATATATATATATATATATTAGATATATTATATATATATATAAATTCGAATCTAGGGAAAAGTCCTCATGATATGCTTATATAGGCCAAGTGGGAGAATGTTGGAATGTATAAGAGAGTGGCCCACTTATGACCACAACCTTTGTATTAAAAAATAATAACTTTTCATATTCCACACCATTTCATTTTTTAGGGCTGTCTCTCCACATTCTAAGAATGACTTTTCACATTCTAAGGAGTGATTTTTCCCATTCCATCTCTTGGAATTATGTAATGGCATTGAATATTTTGATTAATTGGAGAAGATAAAGAGTCATGTAATTACCTGGTTCCTTTGATGGGTTGAAACCAAATCATCTATAAATTCAAGGCTCCTGCTCTCTCTTTCCAACTCAACATTTGCAGTTGATCTCCCATCTCCATTCACGCATCAAAGAGAGTTGAGGAGAGAGAAGATCAGAGTTAGTTGATTTTAGTCGTTGTGTAAAGTTGAAAAGACCTAAACCGTTGAAAGCGATGGCTCATCAACATCAAGCTTCTTCATCGTCTAATTCAATGGTGCAAGGTATACTCTCTAATTTGTACAACTCTTTAGTCTTCATTTTGTCAAATGCATCAAGTCAAGATCCTGTGGATTTTATGTTATTGTTAAACCGTATATAAATGTTAACAGAACACTCACCATTAAAAACCTCTTGAGGGCTACCAAAGTTTTAGATGGAGCTAATCTCTGTGTTTTCCCTTTGTCCATCTCTCTCTCTTTTTAATCATGGGTGTTCAATCACCACTGTATTCTTATGGTGTGGTCCACCTGAAAAAAATAAATGGATGGCTTGGATAAAATAAATACATCATGGTGTGGCTACATAGCACTGTCCAGTAGCCACCTCACTACTAGCAGCGTCAGTAGCCAGTCCGTGTCAGACACCCTCCTCTAGCAAAAGCCTTTAGCACGAAAGATGACCAGAAGCTATGTGGGTCCCACATTGATGTCTGTGAGAAATCCACAACGTCCATTTGGTTTTCATCATTTTAAGACACAGGTCTAAAAATTAGGTAGATCTAAAACTCAAGTAGGCCACACAGCGGGAAACAGTGCATAGGGAAATGGCTACAGTCGAAACCTCCCTGGGTCCACCATGATGTTTATATGGAATCCATACCGTTCACAAGGTCATTACTACTGAGATGAACTCAAAACACAAATATATTAGCTAGCCTGATTCAAATATTCTGTGGCCCTATGAATGTTTCGACGATGGATTTTCAATCTCATTGTTTCCTATTGTACGGTCCACTTCAGTTTTGGATCTGCCTCATTTTTCGTCCCATGGCCTATAATGACATGGGAAAAAGGATGGACAGGGTGGATTTCTCACAAACATCACAGTGGGCTCCACCTAACTTCACCTGGAAAGAACTTTGGGCAGTTTTTTTTTTTTTTTTTTCGGAAAGTGAATTTCAATTTATTTATTTTTTATGAAGAAAATGCCCATTTAAGAAGTAAAGAAGGTTTGGGATGTTGTCCACGATTTGGCTTGGAATGATTTTTGGCCACTAAAGAGAATATCGATATACGCATGCTATGGATGGATTGAATTTTACGCATGCACCACTATGGTGCCCATAGATTGCAGTACATGTTTAGCTTAACCTATGAGTGGATCCGGCTTAAAAAACCACTTATCCATCAATGATTGATTGGATTAAGAGGATTAATAAGACAAGGTAATTAAGCAATGCCAAGTTATGTTTTAAAACAATGAATATTATAAGATGAAGTTGTGTAATATAGTCATTACAGACATTGCCATATGATACTTAGATGTCATGCAGTGTTGTCTAATGTATTCAATCTATATATGAAACATGGTTTTGATCAATCAAACAAGGTCAATTAATCGAGTGAGCCCCGAATTATACATATGGATCTTTGGACAATTTTGGATAGTCTCGATCGATCAAATTGTTGGGTTGATTGATTGACAATAATCGAAAAATACTTATAAACTCTCTGGACGCTTTTGAGCATGTTCAACCGATCAAACATGTGGTGCTTAATCGATCAAGCACTGCTTGATCGATATTAATTGATCAATGCTTTGATCGATGGCATGCGTGGATCTGCATAATTGCACAATCAATTTCCTATTTCGGGTCTCTTATTATGTGTGTGTGTATGGGTGTGGGTGTAAATCAAGATTAGAGTATTATTAAGAGGGTTTAAACATTTCTGAAGGGTTTTTTAATGGTGGTTAGGGTTTTCTAAAGGGTTTTGCATTGATATGTTGACCCATCTCTTGTAATATTACTTTCATAGTGGATTTTGCTGTCACTTTGTGCTGTAATTTTTTTCCACAAGAGTTTTCCACATAAAATTTGTGTATTCTTTGTGGTGCTTGTTTGTGTTTATCTTTTGATGGTTTGATTTGAATTCAGAGTTTTCTTCTGCAAATCCCCAACAAATGGTATTAAAGCGAACGTTGGGATTCAAGTTTGAATCTGAAACATGTCGATGAAATGATCAAACGTGAAGTATGAAACAAAGAAATTTATCATGAAAATAACTTTGAATTATGAAATATGAAGATGAGGGGCTTATAGTTCAACAAGGATTGCAACAAACACTTCTTGGTGTAGTGAAGCATCCTAAAACTATGACGAAAATAGAGTAGGATGAACTAGACGAGAGATCAAAACCTCAATTTAGTTATGCCTTTCCGACGTGTTCTGTATAATGTCCTTGATCAAAAGACCACCGAAGGACTTTGGATGAAATTAGATAGCTTGTACATGATGAAATCTTTATCGAATCGCGTGTATCTAAAGAAGCATTAATATAATCTAAAGATGACAGACTGGTATAATCTTAATAAACACATCAACGCGTTTGATTAGTTACTTTGTAAATTGTGAGTGTGGAAATGAAGATTAACGAGGAAGATCAGGCTGTAATTATGTTGAACTCTCTTCCGAAGTCTTACAAGAGTCTCGTAGACACTATATAACATGGTAGAGAATCCATAAATGTTGAAACTTTCATCTAAACCCTTTATTCGAAGCAGTTGAAAAAGAAGGACAGTGATGATTGTTCCTATATGTATATGTTAGTAGTTAGGGAAAGAAATTTTAAGTGAGAGAAGGGCAACTCGCGTTCTCAGTCCAAATCTAAGGGTAATGAAAAATTAAATGCTGGAATTGTGGGAGACAGTAGCATATGAAAAAGGATTGCAAAAATCTTAAAGCCTAAAAGGGAGAAAAATATGATAAAGTGCCAAGGGAGACCAACACAACAGAATCTAGCGAAGAGGTGTATGATAGTGAAGTCTTGACCGGATCCAAATGTAGTTATTTCAGCAATAAGTGAATTTTAGATTCAGGGGCCTCATATCACATGACTTTTTAGCAAGATTGGTTCATCAGTTGCAGTCAGTGCAATGGTAGACAGGCGTTTATTGGAAATGACATTGCCTGTAAGGTTGTTAGAATTGACACTGTATGAATCAAAATGTTTAATAGAATAGACCGCATTCTAACGAATGTGAGACACGTTTCTGGGCTGAGGAAGAATTTGATATCCCTGAGAGCTCTCGATGCACTTGGGTGTAAGTTCACCGACTATGATCGATCCTAAAAGTTTCAAATGGGCACTCATTGTATGAAAGCACGGTAGAGCGGTAACTTCTACAAGTTGATCGGGAATATCATATCGGGTGGAGTTGCAGCCTCTGTAGTGAAATCTACGTCGACACATTTGTAGCATGCTTGCCTTGGTCACATGAGCGAGTGCGGTATGAATGTACTTTCTAATCGATACTTAATTCCTACTTTTAAAAGTGTTAATATAAATATATGCGAGCATTGTATATATGGTAAATAATTATGGTTATCTTTTAAGTTGTGAAAACATGTTAGTAAATGGTGCTTGATTATGTGCATTCTGATGTATGGGGTCGTCGTTCGTAGTTTCAGGAAGGAAGCCATCATTCTTCGTATCATTCATAAATAGTTAATTTAGAATGGCATGGGCATACTTCACGAAGTATAAATCAGACATTTTTATCACCTTTAAAGTGTGGAAGACAATGGTTAAAAAATAGTCAGGGTAATTATATGACATAACACATTCAGGCACACACAAGAGTAGAACGGTGTGGTAGAACGAATGAATCAAACTCTATAATAGAGAGCTAATAGAAAATTGAGCAACGCTGCGTTAGGCAATAAGCTATGAATTGAGGCTGTTAACATGGTTTGTTACTTAGTGAATGAGTCTTCGTTTATGCCGATTGATTGTAAAATTTTAGAAGAAGTGTTGAGTGGTCATGATATAGACTACACAAGCCTATGAGTATTTGGTTGTGATGCTTATTCTCATATACTGTTAGTTGAGAGAGATAAACTAAATTAAATGGTGAAAAAGTGCACCGTTGTAAGCTATGATAATGGTGTGAAGAGATACAAACTGTATGACTAGGTCACACAAAAGATTATGATTAGCCATGACATCAGGTTTGATGAGGACTCTTGTTCCATAAGGATGAACATAAGAAAACAGAAAGTAAGTGAAAATTGACATTGAAATTGAAAACGGTGAGACTTAGGATGAAGCTAAGTAGCAAGAATAGCTACAAGAGCAGGTTGAGCAGTCACCTGCAAGGAGAAATCCATTTAAAGATTTCATATTACCGGCTAGATACAGAGATAACTTGAATATTACATTGCCCTCATTATGGATAAGGGGAATATGTCTACCTTTCATAAAGAGCTGGATAATCAAGATGCTGAGAAGTAGATGACGGCGATACTAAATGAGATGGACTCCATATAGGAATGAGGCGTGGGAATTGGTGAAGCTTCTTGTTTGGGCGTAAAGCGATCGGGTCTAAGTGGATTTATAAGAAGAAACATGATAGGTAAAAGACAAGATTGGTTACGAAAGGTTATGCTTATAAAAAAAGCATCGACTTCAATGAAATATTCACATTGGTTGTCAAGCAAATATTTAGCAGGTTTTTGTTGGCATTAATTGCCCAATACAACCTTGAATTGAAACAAATAGATGTGAAGACTGCTTTCTTACATGAGGAACTAGAAGAGCACATCTACATGAAGCAACTAGAAGGGTTCAAGATACTGGGTGCAGAGAATAAAGTTTGTAGGTTCAAGAGGTCGTTATATGGCCTCAAATAGTCTCCTAGGTAAGTATAAGAAATTTAATGCTTTCATGGTGAACCGACAATTTACTATGAGTGAATATGACTAGTGTGTCTATTTCAAGACACTAAGTGATGGAGAATTCATCTTACTGGTATTATATGTTGATGACATGCCTATCGCTAGTCATAGCATATCTAAGATTAATGCATTGAAGACTCAGTTATCAGGGACATTCGAAATAAAAGATCTAGGGGTTGCAAACAAGATTCTCCATGTTGACATACACATACATAGGAAGAGGAGCAACTTATGAAAGTGCCCTAGTTTGTCAATTAGCGTGAGTGTTGAGTCGGTTAGACAGAGAAGCTTCATAGGAAGATCAATCAACCGTCTGCCTCAATTGGATGTGTGCCCGAACTCGCCACAAGTAAATCTAAGCCTTACATCCCATGTCCCAAAACAACAGGTGAATAAAACCCTTAAAACAAATTAGAACATCATACGGTTTTTAAGTTAAGAAAACTTTTTGAAAATCAGAAAATCTATAAGTTTTCTTGCTTTGTCGATTTTATCAATACACATCTCGATATGATCAACCTACGTTGTCGATGTGGTCGATGACAAATCAATTCCATCGGAATGAGGACAAAAGTGTCCAACAACCACATATATCTCTGGACGGATTTATTGATGTATCGATATACCTATCGATATCATCAATATTTGAATCTCGAGTCCATCGAAGGTGACTCGATAATATCGATATACAGATCTCAGGTGCCCCTGTTTTCACTTAAAAATATCATATGTGCATTGATATATCAAAGCTCTCCTCGATACCATCGAAATTCAAATCTCGATGACATCGGAAGGCCTCGATGATATCGGTCATGGGCACGAAGATTTCCACCAAAATATTTCAGGATAGTTTATCTATGATCGAGGGTCACTCAATAGAATCGATATTCAAATATCGATGATATAGGTATGGTTTCAATGGCAACGAACAGGGACAGAAATTGTCATGGAAGCTTAAATGAAAATCCCTTAGATTTATCGATGCCTCGACACAGCTATCGATATCATCGACATTCAAATTCTGATGATACTAAAGGTCCCTCGATCATTCTTATAAACCTAAAATATTTCATAGCAAGTCTCTCTCATTTTCAAATGCCGAGGAATCGAACCTCACATCGATGAAATCAGAGTTCGAAATCCGATGACATCGACACGTGTTTCGATTCCCTCGACCAGCTGGCAATAGGTTTCAAAAGCGTATGATATTTGAGTTTATGTCATCGAGCGGACCGTCGATGCTATCGAGAGTATACGCTCGATGATATCGATCCCGCTCGATGATATCGAACTCTGTCATAAATGTGATCGTTTTATATCCATTGAAACCTTTTGCCTATAAAAAGAGGACTTGTCTATTAAATTTGGTGCTTTTGAGTGTTTAAACTTAGATCATATACCCAAAGCCCTTTCTCTCATCGGAGTTCATCCTCCAATCAACCCTCATCATTGATATTCAATAGAGTGGATTGGGGAATGAACTTCCGTATTCAAGGATCCTCCAGCTACTAACTTAATGGAAATCATTAAGCTGGGATGCCTTGAATGCATAGATAACTGAAATCACTCTATCTTCTTTATAGAAAATATTTAAGAGAGTAGAATTCCGTCTTAACCTTGACCTAACTCGACGTCGTATGTTGATACATCATCTGTATTGCAGATCAAGGAAGCAGAAAATTCTTCATCAATAAAGAAGGAGATCTTCGACAACGTGCTGAATGGGACTCATCCACTTATCTGTAAGTAACTAGAGTCCAGAGGACCCTTGTGAGCATTCCTTTGTAGGATTGAGTCTAAGGTGTTTCTCACCCTTGCAAGCCCTCGTAGGAAGCCTCCGGTGGGAGTATACGTGGTGGGTGCGTTGTGTTGATCCTTGCTTTGTGGAGAGCATAAGCAGTTAGGGTCTTATGGAAGATCCTTCACCAGTGTGCCTAAAAGTGGGTGCGTTGTGTTGACCCTTGCTCGTGAGAGCATAAACAGTGAGGTTCCTTGTGTGGATCCTTGGTCAGTGTGCCTAAAACCGGGTGCTATGTGTTGACCCTTGCTCAGGGAGCATAAACAGTCTGCCTAAGTGTAGGTTGTAAAGGTTGAAGGTGAACCTGATTTAAAACCTTAGGTTTGAGGTGAACCGCTGTGAAACCTCCTTAGTGAAATCTGGTACACTCAAGGGTTAAGTGCGGTTACCGGGAGTGGAGTAGACAAGTAGTCAAACCATTATAAAAATGACTGTTTTCGAGATTGCTATTCATTTGTTTGTGTGATTTCCTTCTATATTTTCATATCTGATTATCTGAGATTACACCTCACACACACACAGTCATATCCATCATAAACTAGTTTGCATATTGTTCATCTCTCAAATAGTTTGTGATTGGATCCTCTACCGGGCTTGGAAGCCAGTAGAGTTACTTTTGAGTAATCCTAATCTATGCTTGTTATTAGGATTAGTGTGATAGGATTTTAAATTGGCATAAAATTATTAAAAAGTCCTATTCATCCCTCCTCTAGGACATATTGGTATATTCCTACTTCAACTAAAGCGGTCTTTACCGCAATTTCAATTGGTATCAGAGCGAGTCTCTCTTAAAGGGATTCACTGCCTAGAGAGTGATCTTGACTGAAGTTGGGAATATGGCCAAAGGAGAGGAGTCATCGGTCTCTAGACCTCCAATATTTGATGGATCAAATTATGCATACTGGAAGGCTAGAATGCACTACTTTCTGAGATCCTTAGATCATGATGTTTGGATATAGTGGAAGAGGATATGTGCCACCGTCTGAACAAATAGTACTTGAAAATGACACTACTATCACCAAACCAAAATCTAAAGAGAAATGGACAGCATTCGACGGAGAAAATCAAACTACTAAGGCCAAAGCCATGAATGCTATCTACTGTGCTGTGTCCCAAGATATTTCCAACAAATCAGTATGTGTGGGACATCCAAGGAAGCATGGGATTTGTTAGAAACAACCCATGAAGGTACAAGCACTGTGAAAAGATCTAAACTATAATCCTAACTTCACAGTTCGAAAGTCTTAGAATGGAAGAGCATGAGACCTTTATGGAGTTTTTCACAAAGTTGAATATCATTTGCAACTCCATGGGTGGATTAGAAGAGAAAGTTCCGGTACTTAAAGTCTGTAGGAAAATTCTAAGATCCTTACTAGAACGATTCAATCCTAAAGTAACAACCATTGAAGAATGTAGGAACATAGACAAAATGAAAGTAGAAGAACTGGTAGGTTTCCTACAAACATTTGAGCTACACTTTAAACAAACCCAAAAATCCAAAAATACTGTCCTCAAAACTTCAAAGAAAACAATAAATGAGGACATTGAAAATGAAAGAGAAGATGAAGATGAGGAAGTGGCTCGGTTGGCTCAACGGTTCAAAAAATTCTTTCAGAAAAATCATGGCCGTCTATTTAAAGGAAGAAAGATGGACAACAGACCTTCTACAGGCAAATTTGGTAAAAAGACCAAAGAACCACAATGTTATGCCGTCAGAAGTATGGACGTCTGTCTATTTAATGTCCAAACAGAAAAACTAAGGGCAAGGCAATGGCTACCACATGGGATAATACAGAAGGGTCAAACTCAGAATCTAGTGACTCAGAGAGCGATGGTGATAAAAAAAAATCCTTGAAAATTCTTATGGTCTCCACCACTCTAATCATTCCCATTGAAACTGAAAATGAGAAGGAACCACAAGCCACTGAATCATTTCCATCTGATAATGAGGAAACAGAGGAGGAAGAAGAGAAACAGGATAAACTACAGGATGCTTACAATCAACTCTATATAGCATCCACATCCTTAAAAGACTTGGAATGTCTGAAAGCAAAAAGGAATTGCTGCAAGGAGATGTGGACAAAACCTTGTAAATTAATACACATCTAATCAATGATTTACAACAATATCATTCAGATAATGATAAGTTGGAAAGAAGCAACCTATCCCTAAAAACGGAATCATTAAACCTTACTAAACAAGTTGAATTGTTTAAAGATGAAAATGAGCATCTCCAGAATGAGAATCATACACTCCGTTTTGATTTAGAGAAATCTAGAAAATTTGCTGAAATAAACTATAAATTTTCCTAGAGTGGTGATAAGCTAGAAAAATTGTTAGGGATGGGTAGAAGAGGAAAAGACAGGAGTGGCCTAGGGTATGATAAAACTAAAATAAAAACTGGAAATGCAGCACCATTAACTGAAAAATCGGCCGCTTCAGGTAGTAATATGAGAACTACTCCAGTTTGTCATTTATGTGGTGATTTGGGCCATTATAAGTTTGAGTGCTTGACACCTAGAAGGACTCCACATTACTCTAGTCAAAATCATATTGGTAAATTCAAACCAATCAGAGAAATACAGAATGTAAAAAGTCCACCTAGGAGACTGGTTAAAAGAAATACTCATCCATCACCACCTAAAATGAATGACAGAATGATGGAGTCAGTGGATTAAGTGGGTAAGGTAAACATGAAAACTAAATCTACCCTAGTAAAGAATTCTGTCTTAAAATGGGTAGTGAAGAAAAGTTGAATTATTGATGTAAGACCCGTAACCTAAACCGTACCATTCGGTGGCTTCCGCAATTCTACCGGTCGAATTCTGGCAACCCTCGACCCATTTTCGACGTTGCGCACGATCCTAAGCCGAGTCCCGCATGCCGAAGTCGGCTCGACTCGAAACCTGTATCTTGGCGACCGCGCCGTCGCCGCGGTTCCAATGCCGCGACTTGCGCACCGAAACGATACCCAGGCTAGAAGATGTCGGCATGCGTTCGATTCGAAGAAAACACCGCGCGTTGCGAATTACGAGGGAATCTCTACGAGATGTCCCATCAATCAATCAATCACTCATGTCAAGTACAAGTCAAGTCACCCCATACCCAAGTACAACAACCCATCCCTCTCCCTTACATAAGCAAGCCTAAAGTCAACTCTTTCTCCCATTTTTCAAAGCCACCCTTACCCATGACATCATCACACCACTCCCTCCATCCCTTCTTCCTTTAATTTATTCCTTTCTCTCTCTCATTCTCTCATTCCCTCTCTCTCACACGTCCCAAGTTTTCCCAAGCCTTCCAAGAGCAACTAGTGTGGCCCACTTTCCCCACCCCTCTCACCTCTCATCCACACCATCAAAAGTCCATCATCCACCATTAAAAGTCAAGCAAAGGAGCATTGGAGTGCAAGGAGGCAAGGAGGAGTGCAAGAGGTGGGTGACCCACCGTCATTTCTCATATTTTTGGGCCACATGTGGTGGGACCTATTTGATGTATGCATGTATGAAATGGAGGGCCCATAGTGGCGGGGTCCCTCCTCTATCTCACCGTGTATCTCTCTCTATTTCTCTTTCCTTTTCTCTCTCTTTCCCTCTCTTTCTCTCTTCCTTAGAATGAAGTGGGCCCCACCAATATGTTAAATCTACTCTATCCATCAAATAGGGTGGCCCACCTCATTTTAGGAGAGATCCACCCCCCCTATTTAGAGTAAATGATATATTATTAATATTTAAATATTATGGTGGGCCATGATTATGTGGGACCTACCTTAATGAACGTGGCCACTCACGTGTGGGACCCACCATAAGACAGTGTTATCCAAACCATCCAGCGTCCAGAGACGCTGGACGTAGGCTCACTGCATGGCTAACCAAAAAAAAAAAAGAGAAAAAAAAAAGTTACTTTTCTAGTGGGCTGCTCATGCAGGCCCCACCTTGATGTATGTATGTGATCCACGCCGTCCAATCTATTCTCCAGTCTACTTTAGGCGTTGAGCCAAAATTCTATGGCGATCTGATCATCAGTGGGCCATACCATCAAAAACTATGTAAAGACATGCCAGATCATATAAAAGTACTTGGTGGGACCCATCTGAAGTTTGGATGCAGTTGAAAACCGGTCTGGACGGACTGAAAAGCGGGACACATATAATGGGTGGGCTGGATTGTGAATCACATCTCGGTGGGCCCCAAAAAAAAAAAAAAAAAAAGGCAGCTGCTGCTACCGCTGACAGGCGCAGGCAGCGCCTGCGCTGCATGCAGTGGGCGGAAGCATGGGCTGGCCTCACGGCCCAGCTGTGGACCCCACCGTGATGCGTTTCAAACATCAAAACCGTGCATTGGGTGGGCCTCCCCTCTGGCTTCGTTCAGCCAAAAAATCAGATGTATACGGATCTCAGGTGGGCCATACCATCTAACATCATGTGAAGACATGCTTAAAACATATAAAACGCCTGGTGGGGCCTACCTGAGGTTTGGATGTGGCTGAAACTTGGTCTGGACCCTCAGACAGGTGGGACACACATAATGTATGGGCTGGATTTGTGAACCACCTCACGGTGGGACCCTGCTAATGTGACCTTATCAACAGGTCGGTTGGCAAATAAACATTCTGGTGGGCCCTGGCCGCGTGACTCACTGAACAGGTCGGTTAGCAAATAAACATTTCGGTGGGCTGCCTGGCCGTGGGCCCAGGTCACGTGTGACCTTATAAATAGGTTTGATGGCAAATGAATCTCACGGTGGGCCCTAGTCCCGTGACCTTATGAATGGGTTGGATTTAAAATAAATATTTTGGTGGGCCCCTTGCCACATGGTCTTATCAACAAGTGGATGGAAATAAATGATATGGTGGGCCCCCTATTCATGTGGCCTTATCAGCAGATTGGATATAGCAAAATAAACATTTTGGTGGGCTTCACATGTGGCCCACTTGGATGCATATGGGCCCATGTACTTAGGCCCATCTTGGCATGTATATAGGCCCATCATTAAGGCCCACTTTGGTATAAATATGGGCCCATGTATGTAGGCCATCTTGATGTATTTATGGGCCCGTTGTTGGGGCCTACCTTGATATATATAGGCCCACGTCATGAGGCCCATTTGAGGTATTGTGGCCTATTGTTGAGGCCCACTTTAATATATATATATATATAAGGCCTATGTGATTAGGCCCATTTGATACATATAGAGCTTATGTGATTGGGCTTATGTTAACGCATTCTCAGGCCCATGGATGATGGCCCATTGCAATGTACCTAAGGCCCATTGGTGAGGTTCATTGAGGTGGCCCACTTGATGAATATAAGGCCTATGAGATATGGCCCATTTGATGTATTTAGGGCCCAGTGGGATGTACCTAAGGCACATTGCAATGTGTGATTCCACCAGGGTTTATTTAATGGTATTTAAGACGAGCCGAGCCTTGGGGACAATGTTGGTTTGACGTCCACATTGTACAAGTAATGTTGGTTAGATGTCCACATTATAACTCTCCCTAAGGCCACTGATAGGCCCGTTTCGGTTTCATGTAAACCATCTAGGCCCATCTTCTTTGAGAGGATAGTTTATTGCCTTATAACATATTTAGCACAGCTCATGATTCATGATCATACGCATCATATGTATGCTTGAGATGAGGAGTGTCTGATCATAGCATATGCCTTCGGGCAGACTGTTTACGGGCTCCTTGATAGGCAGATTTGCCCTACATAAGCGCGTGCTTCACGCAGGATAGTTGCATGATTGGTAGAGTGGTTCATGCATTTGCATCTGTGTGATTGTGAAATGCCCTAGCGACATCAGGGCCATAGCCTCCACAGATGTATCGTGGCTGGCTGGTTGGATACCGAAAAATCTTGTTCCAAGCAATTGGGGCGCCATAGATGTCCCTGGGTGAGAGTCCCTGAACCCGATGGTACCAGAGGATGACTCCAACGTCGAGACCGAGTGGATATACGAGCGCACGAGGGCCGAATACCATGAGGCCGCGTCTCCCACTGTGTCGTGGTCGGTTGGAAAGGGGTGTGGCCTTACTCGCCCGAGAGCAGGGGGCATTACTAGGCTGAGTTTGACCAGCTCAGAAATGGGTTCGCTATCGACGTGCCGGATAGGTATTGACTGACTATTGGCCAGGCGGATAGTGAGGTTTCTTACGCTCACTTGGACTGTGCTGCTTGGAGAGAGACAGTGCCATTTGGAGTGTATTGAACCCCGGTAATTATCCAGACTGAGAACTGTATTGACATGAGGATTCGGATGAGGATTGACATGCTTGACTTACATATTGCATCGCATGGCCTTGACATAACCGATAGCATTCACATCTTGTACTGCATAGCCTTAGTACGATTGGTTGCATTTTTGTATTCATCAGCATGATTCCGCATTACTCCGGCATTACATTCTGAGCACGTTCGCACACACTTACACCGCCCTCTAAGCTTTCTATAAGCTTATGCACGATTGATGCGTGCAGGTGACGCCAAAACGCAGTTGTAGTTTCGCCGCTGTTGGAGCGTGCCGCCGAGCTTTTTTTTTTTGGAGTTTTGATATTACCACTATCTTGTATTTCCCTTTATACGCACTGTATTCAAAGTTTTTGTTCATAGTGGATTTGTGATGGTGTTCTTGTGGTTATTGTTCGTGGGTTATGTTGTGGTTATGCTCATTACGAATCAAATTGATATTAAAAATCCCCCTTGTAGCATTCCAGGATCGGAACCTGGTATATGGGTACCGGGAGCCGAGAATGGGGTACTACGGAGGCTGTCGGCGTCGGATTCGGCGATCGGAAATTTTGTGAGCCCGGTCTCCGGGTTCGGGGCGTGACATCTGATAACTCACTCTATACCCTGAAATGTCAAGCATGAAAGGACAAGACTAGGTCATGCATCAAGATCTGGATAGGTTCCTCACCTCAATCTTTTTGTACATATAAACATCCCAATGTTTATAATTTTGAGTTGTACAATGCTTGTAAAAAATTTTGATGTGTATAATGATTTAAAAGATATTCTATTCTATACATAAGGTTATGGAAGTGTGGAAAAATGAAAATTATTTATCTTCGATATGTCCTTTGATAAGTCATTCTCGATTAGTCGATCAAGGGTCGATATCATCGACGCCTCTTTGGAATGTGAAGAGCCATATGATCGAGAATGATATCGAAGACGGTCTCGATAACATGGGGGAGTTACATCGATTTCATCGGAACACTGGTCGATGATATCGAAGACTGCAGCCCGATAAAAGGCGGTCGAGTGGAAAATTTTTATTTTTTTTGAAAAGGGCATTCCATTTTTTTACATCGTGGGTCCCGGAAGCTCCTTGAGAACTGGTATTATCCTTCCATTCCTTCCATTCCAGAGTCTATCTTGCTTTTTGGTCAGGTATTTTCAGTTTCTTTAGAAGAGAAATTTTGTCCGTTCTTCCCAAATCTATCTTTATGGGTAAGGACAAGGAAACGGTGTCGAGTCCTGGGGAGTCGTCCAGAGCCTCTCGACAAAAGACCCTTGCCTCAAAAGAAAAGGTAAGAGCTCCTGAACGAGGGACCCCCACTCATCAGACATCTTGACAAACTTCACGTGGTGGGTCCTAGTCCGAAACACCGTCGCCTTCTTCGGCTAGCTTAAATCCACTTCCAGCAAAATACACGGGTAGGAAGCTCATTCACGAGAGGAAGGTAGACAGGGATTGTTTAAAACCATATAATCTGGAATCCCTGTTTGTTGCAATTGACTGGTTGCCCGTCCTAGATTTCCGTGGGCCAAGTCAACTCGAACGAACACGCAACTTCCTGGCCGCGTGTCACTCACCCGTGTCTGATCCTCCTTCTATCATGGTCTCTCTGGATGGTGATGATGTACTGATCACTCCTGCTACAATGGCAAACATCCTCGGGCCGACAATGGCACCAGAAGGTCTCCCTGAAATGGACCTCGTAGAAGTTGAAATCCAGTCTTACTAAGTACCTGTGTCATGGTAGAGACATCCCTTGATATCAAGGAAATACATTGAAATCTAGGTACATGAAACCACGATTTTGGGTATTGCACGGTATCTTCGCCACAAACATCTATCCTAGAAGTACCAATCGGTCCGATCTCACAGATTTCATGACCTCGATAGTGTACTCAATCGCCAAAGGGATAACAATCTGTCTTCCGACTCTGCTTGTCCATCAGTTGGTCTACGTCGTTCATACATCCAGGGATCTTCACCTACCCTATCCCTGGATCATAAACATGATATGCAACGCCATAGGCTTCCTAACAACCAATGATCCGGAACTTCCCCTCCAAGTCTTCAACAAAAACAACATTCGAAAAATGGACTTGAAGTGCCATAAGTATCTTGAGGATCCAGAAGAAGGCATTCAAGAAGAAGGAGTAAGAAGTGAAGGTGATGCACTCGGTGAAAGAGCTGACGGCTGGGCACGAACCTTCTGCGTCCCATCAAGCACCGTCGACATCAACTCCCGGGCATGCTAAACGGTTCAAGCTGCATTAAGACAGAATTGGGGCGATACAGCGCGATGTCACTCAACTGAAAGAGTCTGTGGATACACGACTTACTGTCTTAGAACGCATGGTCAACGGAGTGTAGCAGACTGTGTAACAATTGGCTAATCCACTCACTTGCCGGCGCGATGACACGACACTATCTTCCTCGGCTCCGTAGCGCTAGTCTCTGGATGCTGTCACATACACTTCACTCTTATTTCTGCGTATGAACATTAGTATCTTTTTGGATGTTCTGCACTCTCATGAGTGTATGTGATAACTCACTAACCTGCACAGTCTAAACAGTTTTTTTTGTGCCCATGAATGGGCTTGGTAGTTTTGTTAGAATGTCTGTCAATCTACTGCCAATCTTGGGCAGAATATGTTTTTGGATATTTTTGGTGTGGTAGCTAGGATGGCTATTTTTGAAAATGGCTGGAGATAATTCACATTTTTTTGTGCCATAAGAATGTTTTAAGATCCCCTGGTTTATCTAGTCTCTGAATGCATGTGATTTCTTTTAATGATTATTCTATCTGCTATATCACTGCTTTATATCGTCTGTTATGCATACATAGTCACTGAAAATGATGTTTGATTAACCTGATTCGATTATTATACATCTATCGTTTATATATGTATGCTCTCTGAATATTGGTTCTCCCAAATACTTCAAACTTCAGTCAATATCAACTGCTATATTTACCTTTGCCAATGACTGACAAAAAGGGGGAGAACAGTTCAAACACCCCGACAGGAAATGTGTATTTGCTTGTGTACGGTGTTGCAGGTGTTAGGGGGAGCAGCTGCACCAAGATAGGGGGAGCAGCTTTTGAATCCTTCTGAATGATTATGTGTGTGCTCACTAGAGTAAAATTGTAAAATTGTGTAAAGTGTATGTACACACAATTTAGGATGTCAGTATAGAAGTTGGTCTAGGGTATTTTGGTATTTTGCCACGTAACTGACAAAGGGGGAGATCGAAAGTGCCCTGGTTTGTCAATTAGTGTAAGTGTTGAGTCGGTTAGATAGAGAAGCTCTATAGGAAGATCAATCAACCATCTGCCTCAATCGGATGTGCGCCCGAACTCGCCACAGGTAAATCTAAGCCTCACATTTCATGTCCCAAAACACCAGGCAAATAAAACCCTTAAACAAATTAGAACATCATACGGTTTTTTAGTTAAGAAAACTTTTTGAAAATCAGAAAATCTATAAGTTTTCTCGCTTTGTCGATTTTATCGATACACATCTCGATATGATTGAACTGCGCTGTCAATGTCCTCGATGACAAATCGATTCCATTGGAATGAGGACAAAAGTGTCTAGCAACCACATTATCTTTGGACAGATTTATCGATGTATCGATATACCTATCGATATCATCGATATTTGAATCTCGAGTCCATCGAAGGTTACTCAATAATATCGACAGGCAGATCTCCGGTACCTCTGTTTTCACTTAAGAATATCATATGTGCATCGATATATCGAAGCCTCCTCGATACCATCGAAATTCAAATCTCGATGACATCGGAAGGCTCTCGATGATATCGGTCATGGGCATGAAGATTTCCAACAAAATATTTCAGGATAGTTTATCTATGATCGAGGGTCACTCGATAGAATCGATATTCAAATATCGATGATATTGGTACGGTTTTAATGGCATCGAATAGGGACAGAAACTGTCCAACAAGCTTAAACGAAAATCCCTTGGATTTATTGATGCCTCGACACAGCTATCGATATCATCGACATTCAAATTCTGATGATACCGAAGGTCCGTCGATCATTCTTGTAAACCTGAAATATTTCATAGCAAGTCTCTCTCATTTTCAAATGTCGAGGAATCGAACCTCACATCGATGAAATCGGAGGTCGAAATCCGATGACATCGACACCTGTTTCGATTCCCTCAACCAGCTAGCAATAGGTTTCAAAAGCGTATAACATTTGAGTTTGTGTCATCGAGTGGACCGTCGATGCTATCGAGAGTATACGCTCGATGATATCGATCCCACTCGATGATATCGAAGTCTATCATAAATGTTACCGTTTTATATCCGTAGGAACCTTTTGCCTATAAAAAGAGGACTTGTCTATTATTGCTGGTAGAGAAGGAAGAGAGTGTTTTTGAGTGTTTAAACTTAGATCATATACCCGAAGCCCTTTCTTTCATGGGAGTTCATCCTCCAATCCACCCTCATCATTGATATTCAATAGAGTGGATTGGGGAATGAACTTTCGCATTCAAGGATCCTCCAGCTACTACCTTAATGACAAATCATTAAGCTGGGATGCCTTGAATGCATATATGAGTGGAATCACTCTATCTTCCTTATAGGAAAACATTTAAGAGAGTAGAATTCCGTCTTAACCTTGACCCAACCCGACGTAGTATATTGGTACATCATCTGTTTTGTGGATTAAGAAAGCAAAAGATTCTTCATCAACAAAGAAGGAGATCTTCGACAACGTGCTGAATGAGACTCATCCACTTATCTGTAAGTAACTAGAGTTCAGAGAACCCTTGTGATCATTCCTTTGTAGGATTGGGTATAAGGTGTTTCTCACCCCTTGCAAGCCCTCGTAGGAGGCCTCTGCGGGAGTGTACGTGGTAGGTGCGTTGTGTTGACCCTTGCTCTGTGGAGAGCATAAACAGTTAGGGTCTTGTGGAAGATCCTTGACCAGTGTGCCTAAAAGTGGGTGCGTTGTGTTGACCCTTGCTCGTGAGAGCATAACAGTGAGGTTCCTTGTGTGGATCATTGGCCAGTGTGCCTAAAACCGGGTGCTATGTGTTGACCCTTGCTCAGGAAACATAAACAGTCAGCCTAGGTGTAGGTTGTAAAGGTTGAAGGTGAACCTGATTTAAAACCTTAGGTTTGAGGTGAACCACTGTGAAACCTCCTTAGTGAAATTCGTACACTCAAGGGTTTAGTGTGGTTACCGGGAGTGGAGTAGACAAGTAATCGAACCACTATAAAAATGATTGTGTTTGAGATTGCTATTCATTTGTTTATGTGATTTCCTTCTATATTTTCATATCTGATTATCTGATATCACACCTCACACACACACACACAGTCATATCCATTATAAACTAGTTTGCATATTATTCATCTCTCAAATAGTTTGTGATTGGATCCTCTACCGGGTTTGCAAGCCAGTAGAGTTACTTTTGAGTAATCCTAATCTATGCTTGTTGTTAGGATTAGTGTGATAGGATTTTAAATTGGCATAAATTTATTAAAAAATCTATTCACCCCCCTCTAGGACATATTGGTATATTCCCACTTCAACTAAAGCGGTCTTTACCGCAATTTCAACTTATAGTTTTCTTATACAAAATATCTTGAGAAGGTATTAGTGAAGTTTGGGATATACAAGCCTAAACCAGTTAGCAGGCCCTATACTGCTCATTTAAGGCTTTCTTCAGAGCAATGTCTCATTACAGATGAAGAAAAATAGATTATGTCTCATGTGCCCTATTTGAGCGCGGTAAACAGTTTGATATATGTCATAGTCTCTATGAGACTATATATTTCACATATAGTCGGTGTTGTGAGCGTATGCATGTCAAACCCTGGCAAGTAACATTGGGAGGCAGTGAAATGGCCACTTCATTATCTACGAGGTATAATGGACTACGTCTTGATATTTAAAAAATTGAGAAAAAAATCAGTAAGCTATGTGGATGTCAATTACGTATGGAATGTGGACAACATAAGGTTTACTTCTGGTTACTCTTTTGTACTTGCGATCAGTTAGATGTCGAAGCTTCAGTCTTTAGTTTCCCTTTTCACAATTGAAGAGTATATGACAGTGACGAAGACATTCAAGGAAGGTCTTTGGTTACATGTGAAATTGCACATGGTGGCTATATGTGTGAAAGCTTAGTGGAGCTAAGGAATGAAAGTTATGTCCTAGAGGGGAGGGGTGATTATGACCAATTTACAACTATACTTTTTAAAACATAATTGCCTACTTTAAACTAATTAAAGCAATTAACTTTAAGACTTCCAAGCCATTAGAGAGTCTAATCGCATAGACTACAAGAGATGTAGCAATAAGCAACTTGTCTATAACATGATAGTGTACGTGAGTGTGTGCGATGTGCTAACTATTAACTCTTTGCATTCATCTAATCATGCATACATATGATTAGCATTCAATCACATAGACATAATTAAACAAGTGAGCAAACACAATCTCAAGCACAAGCATTTATAGTGATTCAGTTTCCTTACTCCACTTTCGGCGGATATACTTAACCTATGACTATATCGAATTTCACTATCTGAGGTTTTAAATCAGGTTAACTTCTAACATTTACAATCCTACACAAGGAAGGACTCCCGTAAGAGACTTTATATGGTTTTCTATAAGCTCGCCACAAATCTCAGTCTTACACAAGAACCTAATAACGTACACCACCGTCGAAGGGTCTCGTAAGAGCATGGCCTGTTGGATGCTAGGAAAAAATAGACAGAATTGAAATCTAAGAGTATTTGTTAAATCTAAACTCTTAAGTTTGAATCTGAGATCTACTTGAAGCCTGAATTTGAAGTTTGAAAATTGTTTAGTAAGTTTGAAAATTAAGTATTGAATTTGAAACAACTTGTTTATTAAATAATGTATGAAATATATTAATTTAACACATTAACCGTATCTTCTTCGTAGGAAACAATCACGATTGAATCCCTACCATTAAAAACTTCATGGATCCCATCGGAATGTTTCTTTGCCATCCAACTTATGGACAAGGTCATAAAGACCTATATGAAGAGACCACACAAATATTATCTTAATCCAATCTGTTGTGGCCCACAAGAATTGTTAATTGTCGCTCACCACCGGTTTTATAGTATTATCCATCTCAGATCTAAATCTGCTTTAATTTTTTGGATAGACCCCCCTAAAACGAGTTTTCGATGCAGATGGACGGCATGGATGTAGTCGCATACTTCACGGTGGGTGTCACTGTCAAGGGTCTCACCCACATCGGTGGGGGACATGGATTGTCTGCTCAGGACGTCCGCAGCGCATAGCTACTGATGAGTGGGTGTGTGTAAGGTGTCACTGCGTGTGTAAAAAAAAAAAAAAAAAAAAAAAAAAACCAATATCTACTTGAGGGTGCTGTGTGGTCCACCATGATATATGTGTTTTATCCATGCCGTACATCATTTTTCTTGATGATTTCAGGGAATGATCCAAAAAATAAGAAAGATCCAAATCTCATATGGACCACACTACAATAAACAACAATGATTTAATGCCCACCATTAAAAGCTACTTGGAGACTTTAAAAGTTATGGATGAAACTGATATTTAATGATGGGTGTCCAATAAGCACTGTTTTCTTGCGGTGTGATCCACTTGAGACTTTGATATGTTTCCTTTTTTAGGCTCATTCCATAAAATGATCTGGAAAAATAGATGGACGGTGTGGATAAAACAAATATATCATGGTCGCCCCACAGAGCATTGTCCCTAGCAGTGTTAATATGCAATCCGAGTCTCGATCTGGGATCCACCAAACCTGCACCGCAAATCCGGGGGGCGGGGATTAGATACTGACAAGGCGAGTAGCCAAAATGACTACTGAAGTGACGTCACCAAGTTACGTGGACCCACCATGGTGCATGTGTTGTATCCATACCGTCCATCCATTTGGAGAGATCGTTTTATGGCATTAGAAAAAGAATGAGATAGATCTAAAGTTCACGCAGACCCACTAGAAAATAGTGGGGACAGTGACATCCACCGTTCAAAACTTCTTAGGGGCCACAGTAGTTTCCGATCAAGCTGATATTTTTGTTTTCACTTCAACTATCTCTATGCTAATTATGTTAACTAATGAATAGGTTGGATCTCAAAAATACATCATGGTGTGCCATATAAATGTTTCAACGGTGGGTGTGACAGCTTCCACGGTTTTCTGTGGTGGGTCCACTTGAACTTTAGATCTATCTCATTCCTTTTCTAATGCCATAAAAAGATCTCTACAAATGGTTGGACGGTATGGATACAACAAATGCATCATGATGGGTCCATATAGCTTGATGACGTCACTTCAGTAGCAGTTTGGCTACTGATATTGTCAGTATCTAATCTGCGTCCAAATCCGGGAAGCCGACTACGTGGTGTGCTCGGTGGTGTGTTGATATCATCAGTTCTGTGAGCCCCAACAGGCTGTATGTATGTATTATATTCATACCGTACATCCATTTGGCAACATTACTTTAGGTTATGATCTAAAAAGTGAGAGGCATATCAAATCTCAAGTGGACCACAAAACAGAAAGCTTTTGCGAAAATGATCTCCACCGTTGAAACCTTCCTAAGGCTCACTATGATGTTTATTTATCATCCAACGTCTTCACGACGTCACACAGACCTGGATGAAGGGTAAAAAAAAATATAAGATTGATTCACTTCATCCCACTGTAATGACCTTATGGTTTGGATATCATATAAACATCAAGGTGGAGCTCTGGAGGTTTCAACGGTGGGAATTTCTTTACCCAATGTTCCTTCCCATGTGACCCACTTGAGTATTGTATCATCTCATTTTTTGTCGTACGATTTCTAACATACATGGCCCCACCCACCACCCTTGCGCAGGGACTTCCTGCGAAAGCCGAATGGAAATGTCGAAATTCGAATTCCCGCCAGCTATCTCTTGGAGGCTGGAAATTTGCAAACACGAATCATTTCCACAAATAACACAATAATATAATAATAATAATAAAGAGAAAAGATATGAGAAATTGAGAGTAGAGATGAGTGAAGAAAATACTTTCAAGCCAGCAACCCCACCACCATATCCATCGTATTGAACGGCATGCATGAGCTTTCTGGCCATGGGGACTCGGATTTTATTTTTTTATTTTTTATTTTTTAAAACGATTTCTTCTCTACGGACGGTAGCAATATCCTTTAGAAGAATGAAACAGAGCACAAGCTGCGGTGGTCGCTTTGTTGCTGCCATGTCGCTTTATTGCTGCGGTGGTAGGTGCCATTTGTGTTGGTTCTCTTCACTTCTCTCAAAAACAACACGGTCGACCCCACCTACGGTCCCAGCGCGCAGGAACACCTTTAAAACGGGCGCGGATTAGGTACAACCACCGCCTGTTGGAGCTCTGGCCAGGCGGAGGCTCCGAAGGCCACTGAGGGGCCATGGTGATGTGTGAATCTTATCCACACCTTCAATCCCTATCTTCATATCATTTTAGAGTATTTTAAAAAAAAAAAATAAGGCAGATCAAGGTTAAAGTGGTCCACATCATAGGAAGCAACCTGCTAAGGATGCCCACCGTTGAAACCTTCCTGGGGCTCACTGTGTCATTTGTTTTCCAGCCAACCCCTTGATATGGTCATATACACCTGGATGAAGTGAAAAAATAATTAATTTTGATCTAAAACTTTCTGGTCCCTAATAATTTTTCAACCATAGAAATTTAACTACCACCGTGTTGTCCTTTTGATACTTCGATCTTCTCTATTTTTCGGATAATGTTTTAAAATAATATGAAAAAATAAATGGACAGTGTGAATAAGATTCATACATCACTGTAGTCCTTCAGTGGCCATCCAGCTACCTAATCCGTGCGCCTTTAAAACAACGGAAACGGATTGGCTACTCCCCCTGCCACCAGCCTCTGGCTGGTGGTCGGTGATCTATGAGCCCTACCATGATGTACGCGTTTCATCCATCACGTTCATCCATTTTTACAAATGATTTTAGCGCTTTATCCCAAAAATGAGAGGGATATAAATCTCAGGTAGACCGCACCACAGGAAAATAATAGTGATTAGATATCCACCACTCCTAAGGTCCAGTGTACTGTTCATTTGACATCCAATCTGTTGATTAGCTCATACAGGCCCAAATGAAGGGAAAAAACAAATATCAGCTTGATCCAACACTTTTATGGTCCCCACAAAATTTTTAATGGTCCACTATCATTCAACTCTGTTTTTTAAAATGATTTGGAAAAATAGATGAATGGCATGAATGAAACACATACATCGTGGTAGGGCTCACACAGCACCAACGGTGGCAGGAGTAGCCAATCCGTTTCCCTTTAAAATGGGACGCGGATTTCCTGCTAAAGCTTTTCGTAGGAACTTTCTGCCTGGAAACCTAGGTGGAGTCCACCGTGATATTTGTGAGAAATCCACTCCGTCCATCCGTTTTCTAAGATATTTTTAGGATAGGAGGACAAAAATAAACCGTATCTAATACTCAAGTTGGCCTAAAATGTGAGCATTGAACGTACATAGTTGAAATATTCGTGGGGCCACAGAAGTTTCGAATCAGGCTAATATTTGTGTTTTCAGTTAATCCCACTAGGTAGAGCTGTACACGAGTCGAGTCGAGTCAAGTAGGGCGATACTCATACTCGGCTCTTAACGCCTGAGTGCTGCTTGTACTCGGCTCTACTCGGCCAACGAGCAGGGACTCCCTGCTCGTACTCTACTCGCCCGAGTACGAGTAGTAAACGAGTCGAGTCGAGTCCGAGTTTTCGAGGCAAGTTCGAGTACGAGCAGAAATCAAAACGAAATTCTTACCTGATGGACGGACATGGGCACCGGGCAGGGGTGGGACGAGCTGCGGACAGGACAGGCAGGACAAGGACGAGCTGCGGACAGGGGCGTCGGACAGGCCAGGGACGAGCTGCAGCAGGGACAGGGGCACCGGGCAGGGTAAGGACAAGCTGCGGAGTGCGGACAGGGTAGGGCAGTGACGACTGATGAGCTGCGGACGGGCACCGGACGGGCCGCAGGACGAGCAGCAGGGGGAAAGGGGGAAAGAGAGAGAGAGAGAGAGAGAGAGAGAGAGAGAGAGAGAGAGAGAAGAGAGAGAGAGAGAGAGAGAGAGGGAATGGCCGATGGGTAGGGTCCGCAGGGACGGGCGCTGGCCGATGGGAGGGAGGGAATGAAAGGGAGAGTTTTTTTTTTTTTCAATTTGGACGGACGGACGAAAGCTGAAAGCGACCGGGACTAGGGCTTCAAATGTATATATATGGCCCTGGTCGAGTAACGAGTCGAGTACTACGTTGCTCGTACTCTACTCGAACTCAAAATGAGTAGGAAAAAACTGCTCGTACTCGGCTCTAACTTAGACGAGTCGAGCATTGAGTCGAGTATTCCGAGTCGAGTCGAGTGAGTACCCGAGCTTAGCCTGCTCGTGTACAGCTCTATCAATAGGAATGACATTATTAACGGTATGGATGTCATGTAAACATCACTTTCTACCCCAGAGAGTTTTTGACGGTAGGAATTTTCCTACCTACCTTTTCCTCTAGTGCGGCCCACTTGAGTCTTAGATCCTTCTCACTTTTGGTCTCAAGTCTTAAAATGTGCTTAAAAAATAGATTTACGGTGTGGATTTCTCAAAAACATCACGTTGGATCCTACCCAAGTTTCCAGCGCAGGAACTTCTTGCGAAAGTTAAAAACGTACCATGGCACTGATGTCGGGGGACGCGGATTGGCTACTCCCCCACTGCCACTAGCCCCGTGCCTGGTGGTCGGTGCTCTGTGGGCCTCAACATGATGTATGGTTTCATCCATTCCGTTCATCCATTTTTAAAGATCATTTTAGGTGTTGTCCAAAATATGAAGGGATACAAATCTCAGGTGAACCACACCATAGGAAAACAATTGTAATTGGATATCCACCATTAAAATCCTCCTAAGGCCCACTGTACTGTTTATTTGACATCCAATCCGTTGATTAGCTCATAGAGACCCAGATGAAGGGAAAAAACAAAGATCGACTTAGTCCAAAACTTTCATGGCCCTAAAAAGTTTTTAATGGTCGACGTTCATTCAACACTGTTTCTGTAATGTGATCCACTTGAGATTGGGGTATTCCTCATTTTTTGTAAAATATAGTAAAATGATCTATAAAATAGATGGACGGCATGGATGAAACATATACATCATGTGGGGCCCACAGAGCACCGACCATCAGCCATTGGCTGGTGGCAAGGGGAGTAGCCAATCTGTTTCCGATGAGGGGCAGATGTGGGGTCCACGTGATGAATGAATTTCACCAGACTATTCAAAGAATTTTACTCCAACAAGCTTAAAATTAGGATGAACCATAATAATAATGGGCCCCTATGGAATCAAGGGTGTACGTTCTCTCTAACATTGTTTTCTGTGTTGCGGCCCACCTGAGTTTTCGATCGGCCTGATCTTTGGCCTGGGATAATAAAGGTGATGCCTTCGATGGACTGGTTGGATGGTATGAACGGATCACGAGGGCCCACATCTGCCCCATAACAACGTAAGTACACTGTACTAACGGTAGCGCGCCTCTCTGCATGCATTGCAAACGCTGAGATTGTGGGAGCGGTTCGGTGGATCCATGACTATGGGGCCCACCATGATGTATGTGTCTTACATCCATGCCGTCCATCCGTTTTGAAATATTACTTTAGGAGATAGTCCTAAAAATAAAGCAGATCTAAATGTGATGTGAACCACACCGCAGGGTGTCAATTGAATACCTACCCTTAAAAACTTCTTGGGGGCCACCGGGAATGTTTATTTTCCATCCCAACCGTTGATAAGGTCACAGAGACCTAGATGAAAAGACCACACATATATCAGCTTGATCCAAAACTTGTAGCCCACACAAGCTTTTAATGGTCAATCACCACTGTTTATGCGGTGTGTTCCACCTGATTTGGATCTACTTCTTTTTTTTTTTTGGATATCTCCCAGAAAGAGCTTTCAAAACGGATGGACAGCGTGGCTGTAAGGTACATACATCAGTGGGCCCCACAGTCCGGGATCCACCGAATCCGCATCCCGGATTGTGATGGTTAATACATATATTTGGGGCCTACAATGTCATCAGACTAAAATAATATCAATTGAGCCATCTGAAATGTGTGTGTTTTGTGGATACTTATATTGATGAATGGGAAGAATTTACTATTTTTATTTCAACCGTTGATCAAGTGTCCACCAAATATCAGTTAGAAATTTGAATCAGTAGAAGTTTTGGTTTTTGAACCATCTAAATTAAATCCCACGATTTGGACGGTTGAATTTGTGACAATGTTATTACACGTGCAAATTTTTAGTTAATGTGCCGTCACCATCAGCTATGCCATTCTAATTTTCTCCTTAAATGCCTAAATTGTGCTTTTACCACAAGTTATTCATTAATGGCAACCCCAAATATATACCTTTCACGTGCGGCCTAAATGCCTCCGGTTGTACAAGTGTCTATATTTCATTGGATGAGGACCATTGGTTTGATTCATCCCGGTGTGATGGACCATACCCCTAAATCCAACGGGCCAACGTTCAAGATTAATACTGGACGACGGGCTCCACCTGTGAAAAGTAAAGGGACTTATTTTTTAACACACGCGCACACACCACCACACACGCCGTAGGGGATTTCACCACCCATGGCCATGGCCATGGGGTAGGTGTGTACTTCCAGTCGAGCTGGCCTCAGCTCAAACAGTGGCTGACCTCAGCTTGAACTCAGCTCCGCTCAGTTTGGGCTAACTTGGGTAGAGTTCGAGCCAAGATTGAGCCGAGTTCACCATTGAAGCATTTCAACAAATACCTTAACCGCAACTTTCAAATCCCACCGTTTTACTATTGGTTCCTGTTATTCCTTAATTAACTCAGATGAATTGAACTCGGCAATCAGAAGAAAGATTTTTAGATTGATATTTGACAGTATCATCTCAAATTCTAAATACTGGTGGAGTCCTTACTGGCCTTGGATATTCTTGAGTACTTGTTTCTTTACAACATAGATCCTTTCAAGGGTCTTTTCAATCTTCTTCTGCCATAGGGAAACAACATTATTGAAGGAGTAGATATTCAGGGGGGGGGGGGGATAGAGGATCGACTTTGATGGTAAATGTGCCAATGTCTTTTTCTTTGACAAAAAATTGTTGAATGCCTTGCTGAGAGGGGCGGCCAAGCGGGACTCTGGGACGAGCAGGAGCAAGAGAGAGAGGGAACAGCCGAGCAGAGAGAGAGGGTCGGGTTCAGGTAGGTCTAAGATGAGCAGGGGCGAGGGAGAAGGGAGGAGAGAGAAGGCAGCAGAGGGTCGAGGGGCGTTTTTGGAAAAGGGGGAAATGGAAAGGGTTTTAACCTTTTAGGGTTTTTATTTTTTTTTTAGTTTTAAATTATATATATATATATAATATATATATATATATAATATATATATATTATATATATATAATTATATATATATATATATATATATATATAGAGTCGATCCGAGTCAAGTCGAGTTAGGGTCAGCTCGAACTCATTTTTGAGCTGTAAAAAATGGCTCGGCTCGGATCGAACTCAGTTTTGAGTCAAGCTTTTTCAGGTCGGGTCGAGCGAGTTGACCGAGCTAGCTCGGTTTGTGTACACCCCTACCCATGGGTACTCAAACCCTTGACCAGGTGTTGAAACTCCTGAAAGTAAAGGGACTTGTTATACTAAAGCATGCCCTTGGATGGACTTGCTATAAGGGACACCGATTGCCTACTGGCCCTGCCGGTACCGACATGGCTACTAGTCCATGCTTTGTGGGCCTACCATGATGTATGTTTTTTTAATCGAAGTTGTCCGTACATTTTCAGCTCATTTTAAGGCATGAGCCCAAAAATGAGACAATCGATATCGCAGGTGGACCACAATAAAGGAAACAAGGGTGATTGAACACCCACCATTAAAAACTTAACTTTGCTGGCGTCACAAAAGTTTTGGATCCAGCTGATATTTGTGTTTTCCCTCCATCCTGGCCCTTGTGACCTGATCAAAGGTTGGATGGCAAACATTATAGTCGACTTAGGAAGTTTTTAATGGCGGCATTCGATCACGGTTGTTTTCTTGATGTAGTCCACCTGAGATTTAGATCTGCCTCATTTTTAGAAACTTGCCTAAAATGATTTGAAAATATGGATAGACAGCCTGAATGTATTGGCCAATAGAACTGTACGCGGACCGAGTTAGCTAGGTCAACTCAAAAAAACTTGATTCAACTCGGATCGAAACTAGATTTGAGTCAAGTCAAGTTGATTTTTTGAGCTCGAAAAACTTTCGAGTTGATTTCGAGCTACACCGAGCTCAACTCAATTTGACTCAGTTCAAATCGAGTTTACTTAATATAAATATTTGATAAATATTTATATTTAAATTAATTATATATTATATACATTAAAAGCTCTAAAATATAAGCTCAAACTTAGCTCGTAGGGTCAAACACGGCTTGAAAGATCAAGCTCAAGCTGGCCCAGCTATTGACTAAGCTGAGCTGGGTTGGCCAATCAAACTCGAGGATCGAGCCCAGCCGAATTCAAGGTGGGTTACCGTGCCTGGCGCGCTGGGCCGAGCTCCACCCGGTTCGGCCCGAGTCTACTTGATGGCCACCATTTGAACGGATATAATTTTCAATCAGCCTGATTAGACTGTCCTTCTTCCAGATGGGGCTCACTTGGAGCGTCTGATAGGATTTCCACATATTTGAGTTGATACCGTCTGATGACTGGGGCCAGACACATTTAATTTTATTGTCTACTGTCGGATAAACCGGTGATAGTTAATCACCAATTAAAAAAACAAAAAGTGATAACTCATCCCTCAGGTGCATGAATGTAAGATCACTCTCGTAAGTGGGCCTCATTATAGATAAAGTAAATCTCGATTATCATACACATCAGGTTCTTTTCTTCGCCTGATTAAGCTTGTTGAATTTGGACGGCTGAAAAATTATCATCCGTATCACAGCCATTCATTGGTTGATTATGATCATCCGATACGTGATTTGGGGCCATGATCCATCCAAAATGAGCCTGTAGCATTTTTCCTGTCAGATTTGACTTTTATTAACACACATTGAATGTGTCACCACCGTTTAGAAAATGTAAATGAACACACACACAGTCCAATCCTCTTGGTGACCCAGACCACCAGGGAGCATTAGGTGGAGTGCATGCTCCACCTACCAACCACGAGGGAGGAGGATTGCACGCTCTACCCATCAACCAGATTGCGGTATGGCTGAAAGTCCGGTGGGTTGGTGATCAACCCCATCCCAACCCAAGGTTTTGTAGGAAATTATACATATTTATATTATTTCTGTATAATATGGAAATCGAAAAAATCACGATGATCAGAACTAAGGGCAGGCTGAAGCATGTTGGAAATGTTGTCCTTAAAGTGTTATTTGCCCCTTACTCAAGTGAATTGAGTATATTGATAGGTTACAGGCAAATCGTTTCTAGGATACGACAAGCCTGGTATGGGTCTGCGTTCAGCAAACACGAAGGCCCCACCTATTGGAACACTGTTACACTCAGTCTAGCAGAAATACAATAAAAGAAAAAATTCAGAAGAAAGAAAGAGAAGAAAATATGTGATTTAGACCACTGCACTGGTCAAGTATTCAGCCACTGGTTCAGTTGAACCGTTCTAGACCACACCGCCGGTATGTTCTTCAAGCAAAGGGTTGAACCCTTGTTGTCTTGCTGGCGTATAGGAGAGGAGTAGAGGGTTGTTTCAGTTCGTATGGGTTTGTTGGAAACCCATCCAGGCCCTCCTTTTATAGGCTATGGTGGCTAGGGGTTATGGTCCAGGGACATAAATCCCATTAATGTAATTTCTATCTGTTGAGAAACTAGCCGTTTTATGGTCATTTCTAATTGTTGTGCATGACCCATTACAACAGCTGCATACTGACTGTTGTGAGAGTTGGCTAGCCGTTTTCTAGCTGTTGGGCTAACCATGCAACAGTTTCTGCATGACTTCTGCAATTAAGTCCATAGATATTACATATTTGTGTAACAGCTATATTTCCAGCCTCTATATAATCAGATGGACTCTCATTCAGTCCTCTAGATTTCGTTCAGCCATCCATCTGCCTCTGCTACTTAGTCGCACCGTGCGACACGATGCGGACGTGCGAAGTGCAAAGTGCGCCACTAGCACCTCTATAGCCACACAGCCTCACATGCCCACGCTCTCGCAATGAGACCGAGCTCGAGCCCAAGCCCATGCCCGTGCCCGAGCGCGAGTGCGCGTGCGGGTGTTCTAGTGCTACACACTAGAACACGCAAGTTTCATTCTCCTTTGGACCAAGTGTGTAAGTATTATAATACTCCACATAATTCATATAAACCACAAAACTTTCTCTTCCCTTTTCCATGTGGGACTATTCTTAAAAACCCCCAAAAAGTTTTTTTCAAAACTTTTAATATAATATATTACCTTTTATTTTAAAATATATTTTATAAAATCAATATTTTACAACAATCCCCCACTTGAATTTTTAAAAATATATTTTCTCGGTTAAACTTTTCTGCCAGAATAATCAACTTATATGCATAAAGAAAGATATCTTTCGATTTTAATATTTCCTTAGTGTAAGTATCTCAAAACTCTGTCGAAATGACTGGTAGCCGTAGTGTTAAACCAGTTATTCCTAGATAACAGAGTTGGAGAAACCACACACATATTCGCTATGTGTTTGTTAGAGTTTCCACAATCTTGCTCAACACAATTAATGGTCATGTGTTTATCCTAATTCGTGAACGATCCCGAGAGAAAACTCCTAACTCTCATGAGAGACGGCACCATCTCTACGTTCATATAGGTGAAATCCTTCCAGTGTTTCGTTACTATAAGACACTTGTCCTATAGACTGGATTTCATTAAGAGTTCTAAGACTCAACCCTCTTTCGTAACGCTCAGCACTTATCTATTATGGATGAGGTTTTATAATTTAGTGCTAAAAAACTTTTCACATATCAGTGACTTGTTCTTACCCATTAAATTCAAAATTAGAGATTTTCTGACTTTAGGTTGGGTTACCATCACTGGTGAAACTTTGGTTGAAGAGTTTCAACCTCATCTCACTAGATGTAGCCTTTACTACATCTCTCGGTAGAAGTTTAGTGAAAAGATCTGTCAGGTTATTGCTTGATTTCACATAGTAAATAACAATGATTCCATCTCGAATCAATTGTCTGACATAATCATGTCGAAGACTGATATGTTTAGACTTACCATTATAAGTGCCGCTATAGGCTCTAGCTAATGTGGCTTCACTATCACAATGTAGTGACACAGCCGATGTAGGCTTTACACAGAAAGAAATTTCTAATAGAAGATCCCTTAGCCACTCAGCCTCTTTGTCTGTTGCAGTCAGGGCTATGAATTCAGACTCCATAGTCGAGTGTGTTATGCAATTCTGTTTCTTGGATCCCCAAGATACAGTTGCACCTCCTATGGTGAATACCCACCCTGTAGTAGACTTGTTGTCCCCTGCACTCGATATCCAGCTCGCATTGGTATATCCTTCTAATACGGCCAGAAACTCTGAATAAAATAGTCATAAGTCTTTGTTTGCTTTTAAGTAACCAAGGACTCTACTGATTGCATTCCAGTGTTCAGTACTGGGGTTACTAGTAAACTTGCTAAGCTTACTCACAGCATATGCGATATCAGGTCTAGTGCATTACTTAGCATATATAAGACTCCCTATAGCACTTGCATATTCTAATTGTGCAACTGTTCTTCCGGTATTTTCTTTTAGCTTGATACTTGGATCAAATGGGATCTTTGCTTCTTTTATATTTAGATGGTTAAACTTGTTTAGCATCTTCTCAATATAATGAGATTGACACAAAGCATAACCCCCACAATATTTTTTAACTTTGATACCTAAGATAGTATCAACTTGTCCAAGATCCTTCATTTTGAATATGGAAGATAAAAACCTCTTTGTTTCAGTCACACCTTCCATTTTATTACTTACTATTAACATGTCATTAACATACAGACAAATAATAATGATATAACTACCATCTACTTTAGAATATATGCATTTGTCAGCTACATTATGCATGAAACCATGAGATAATATTTTGGAATCAAACTTCTCATGCCATTGTTTTGGTGCTTGTTTTAATCTATACAAAGATTTGACTAGTCTACATACTTTGTTTTCATTTCCTGGTAGAACTAAACCTTCAGGTTGTTCCATGTATACCTCCTCATTGAGGTCACCATTCAGGAATGCAGTCTTTACATCCATTTAGTGGATGTGAAGATGATGCATGGAAGCTAGCGCAAATAATATCCTAATGGATGTTATCTTACCTACAGGAGAGTATGTGTCAAAGTAATATATCCTTTTTTTTGTCTAAAACCCTTAGCTACTAGTCGAGCTTTGAAGGTTTGGATAATCCTATCAGTGTGATATTTCTTCCTAAATACCCACTTACAACCTATGGGTCTAGAACCTGGAGGTAAGTTTGCTAGTTTTCATGTTTGATTTGACAGTATTGATTCCATTTCATCGTTTATAGCTTCTTTCCAGAAAGCCGAGTTTCTAGAGGATACAGCCTCTTTATATGTTTTAGGATCATCTTCTATAGTCATTACTATAGGTATTTTTCTTATAACATTTTCTCTATCTCCTTCTACAAGATGGAAAATGACGCATTGTAAGACTATGTAGTCATCTCTTAGACTCTTCTCTATTCTTGTCCTTTGACTCCTACGAGGTTCAACAGGAGTTTCCACTATCTGTGGAGTTGTGCTATCTAGTTCTCTATTAGGAGTTTGGATTTCATTATCTTTTGACTCCAAAGATAGTGAGTTCTCAAAGAACTCAACGTCTCTTGATTCTATTATTGTATTAGATTCTATATCTAGAAGTCTATAAGCCTTACTATTTTGTGCATACCCTACGAAGGCGCACTTAATAGCTCTTGGTCCTAACTTAGTTCTTTTTGGATCAGGGGTTCTGCAATATGCAAGACATCCCACACTTTTAGATATCCTAGGTTAGGTTTCTATCTCTCATGTTTTATATGGAGATATTTTATATTTTTTAGACGGAATTTGTTTTAAAATATGACGCTGAAGCAAGTGCCTCACCCATAACTTAGTGGCAACTTTGCTCTTATCAGCATTGAGTTAACATATCTACTAATTTATTCTTCCTTTCAGCTATTCCGTTTGTTGAGGTGTGTACGATGCGGTACATTGATGTATTAGTCCATGTTCTTCACAGAAGTTATCGAATTCATTTGAGAAGTATTCTCCTCCTCTATCGCTATAGAGAATTTTTATCTTCTTATTTAGTTGATTCTCTACTTCTCCTTTATATATTTTAAACATGTTTAATGCTTCATCTTTTCTCTTTAATAGATAAACATACACATATCTAGAGTAATCATCTATAAAGGTTATGAAGTACCGTTTACCTCCACGAGTAAGAATGTCGTTTAACTCACAGATATCACTGTGCACAAGATCCAATACTTGAGACGATCTTTCAACACTTGGAAAAGGTTTTTTCGTCATTTTGGATCGTATGCACACTTCACATTTTTCAGTTTCATTATCTGTATATGAGATTAAACCATTCTTAGCCATGAACTTCAAGGTATTATACCCTATATGGGCTAGTTTATCATGCCACAGTCAAGCGGATTCAACCATATACGCAGAAGTGCTACTTTCATTAAGAGAAAACTTAACAATCTCGTTACAAGCATATCCCTTTCCGACAAAATTCTCATTCTTGGACAGAATCAGTTTACCTGACTCACACACCACCCTTATGCCTGGTTTACCCAAGAGATCCTCAGAAACTAAGTTTCGCCTCATGTCTGGGACGTGCAGTACATTAGTCAGAATCACTTTCTTCCTAGAGGTGAATATCAGTTCTACAGTTCCTTTGCCGACGACCTTCGATCGGACTTCATTACCCATTTGGACTTCTTGACCATCGGTCAATTCCTCATAGGTTTTGAAGACTGATTTATCGTAGCACACATGTACTGTAGCAGCAGTATCATACTACCAACCTGGAACTTTGTCTTGGATGGTATTCACCTCAGTGATCATAGCCACAATATCACCTTCTTCTACTGCACTTGCTTCTTTTTTAGATTTACGATATCAGCATACTCGAGCAAAGTGCCCGATTTTTCTACATACATGGCATGGGCCTCAGAACTTTCCGTTCTTCTTTTGGGCATTTTTTAAAAAAATTTCCCTTTATTGGGTTTTAAGGAATCATCCTTCTCAGAATTCTTGTTACTAGTATTCTCTACTGCATGTACCTTAGACAAGGCATTCCTGTTATCATTTTTCTGTCGCGATTACGGGATTCTTCCTCAATTCCGAGGTGTTTCTGGATTTGTTCCAGTGTGTAGTCCTCAGTTTTATGCAGCAACTTCTTTCTATAGTCTTTCCACATCGGTGGCAATTTAGCGATTATAGCCCCGACTTGGAATTATTCATGAAGATCAATTTTGATGGCTTTGATTTTATTTACTATTAGCTGCAATTCTTGGATTTAGGGCAGCAGCGGTTTGTTATGTACCATGTTAAAGTCAAAATACCTGGCAATGAGAAATTTGTTGTTACCTTCTTCTTCAGCCTTGTATTTGAACTTCAGAGTGGCCCAAATTTTTTTGTTGATGACGTCTGTTGGTATAGATCGTACAGGCGGTCGGAGAGTGCGTTCAGAATGTGTCCTCGACACAAGAGTTCGTCTTCAGCTCGTTTGGCGTGGGCAGCCACCTGTTCAGGTGTGTCTTGTGTCGAACGCTTCAGGTAGTGCTTGCAGATTTGAATCTAATATGTAGTAGATCTTCAACGTCGTAAGAATAAATTTCAGCTTGTATTGTCATCTCGTAAAATTGGTTCCATCGAACCGATCAAGACGTATCAAGTCCTGATTCATCAACTTGATGGATGAAACACTGTCGACTTCCATAAGAAATAACGCTTTAAGATTGTAGGAAATTATACAGATTTATATTATTTCTGTATAATGTGAAACCAAAAAAATCATGATGATCAGAACTAGGGATAGGTTGAAGCACGTCTGAAACGCTGTCCTTAAAGCGTTATTTGCCCCTACTCAAGTGTAACATCCTGGATTTTCACTGTTTTGGATTTTCAAAAATCCTTGAAATTTTTTTTAATTAACTTATATACTTACTGACCATTAGCACTCAACGTTAGCTTATACACCAGTGGTCCGGTCTAGTCACGATCAGACCGTGTGCAAGCCATCAAGTCAGATGATTGGTTTATACTCGGCGACAGCTTGTGCAGGCCGTGCAGTAGCCGAGGAAGGTCAGAAAAATCTAAAAATTTAGGAAAGCATAAATCTCACTGGGCTTGTGGTCTATCGCGGATCACAGACCCAGTGGACACCTAGAAATAAACTATTCAGGCAGTCCCAATGGCACTTGCCAAATGCAACCCACCAATGTCATAATTGGAATCTTACACTGGTAAATAAAACTGGAATTTCAGGCATTTCAGCCGTCAAATTTCTTCTAAATTTATAGTAAAGGTCTAATGTATTTGTCTACGCCCGCCCACAAAATCTAGGTCCTGATTGTGGCACGGTGACCGTTGATCGCGAATCGGACCCGTGCGACCAAACCCCACATCCGATCGTCTCCAAATTTTGCATGGCCCTTCATCGGGCCATGGAGCACCTATCCTATAAGTTTCATTGCCAGAGGGCCACTAGAACTACCCCATCAATCAGAATGGACTCCACTGGGTCATTTAGAGACCTAAACCATGTGATCAAACCCCATATCTGTTAATCCATTTGTTCCCAAACTTTGCATGACCCCTCATTGGGCCATGAGTCACCTACCCACCAAATTTGGTGGCCAAGGGGGGTGCTAGGGCCGCCCTAACGCCAATAGGGAGTCTTAGAGGGCCATTGTGGGCATTTTAGGAAACTTGGGGCCAATGGGCCCAATTCTAGGAAATAAACCCTAGCTCTCTCCCTCATAACTTTCACCATTCTCTCCCTCATAACCTCCACCATTCTCCAACAACCAGGTTCTCTCCCTCATAACCTCCACCATTCTCCAATAACCAAGTTCTCTCCCTCACAACCTCCACCATTCTCCAACAACCAAGCTCTCTCCCTCATAACTCCCACTATTCTCCAACAACAAAGCTCTCTCCCTCGTAACTTCCACCATTCTCCAACAACCAAGGAGAGTAAAGAGAGAAAGAGAGAGTGAGGGAGAGCAAGGTGGACCCTAGATCGAGGTGGGGCCCAAGGAAATCAAACCCCACAACTCCCTACCTCTTCTCCAAAAAGAAACCCTCATCCACGACCGCCCTTTCATTCCGTTGATCGTCTAGGTAAGATCCATCACCCATTTTCTTGAAACCCTTGTGATGAGAGGGGATTTACATTGAAATCTAACATATAAATGTTTTCTTTAGGGATTCCGGCCGATCAACCACGAAATCCGTATTCCTAGGTCATTTTCCAACTCTCCAACGATCCATAGGTGCAGACTATTATCCTTAGGTGGCCTAGAACCAATTATAGTATGAGTCTAATGATTTTGTTTGCTCGGTTGTTGTATTGGAGAATCTAGAGAAACCCTAGGAATTGCAGGTTTGTTGGAATCGTATGGAATTGCATGATTAGTTCTCATCTTGATGTTGATCTTGTCTCTCACATGATTTAGTACATGGATGATCATATGCTTTTATTTGTTGATTTTCTCATATGGTGTTACTTTATAGTAGATAGGAGCTCTTACATTGTGCATCGATTCCTTGAGATGTAGGAAGTGCTTAACTTCCTCACTAACCCACACAACTCACATGCACCTTGTTCATGATAACTTAGCATGCTTGTTAGGAATATTTGCATCGTATGTTGTGATGTATGTAAACATGATACATTATGCTAGTTGATAATCTTGATGGTTAGCATGCTATGAATCAACATTGAACCCTTGGAATGGTTGGGAACATGAGGAGAGACGGTAGTCCCATCGGTGGGACTATGCTAGGGCTAAACCCGTGGATTTAGGTGGGTGTGTACGACGACAGTAGTTCGACTACATGGGTCCCTTGTACCCGTTGCCTCTCGTCGCGTGCTCGCCTGACTCACATGGTCTAGCCTACTTATTGACCAGCCCCGTCTGTTAACCCTGTTTGCTCACATATGTATGGAACCTGGAACACCCTACCACCGTTGCAGCCCAACGATAACCACTTGAAGTTGATCCACTGCCTCGTGAACCAGGCATGGTGGAATAGGACACTGTGTCCGAGCTGTCGGCCTACACCGGGGCGACAAGCCTCCTCGTAGTGATCGTGAGCGATCTCAGTTCTCAACACTCTCCATGTGCTTGATGTCGGGGATGGGGAACCCGACGGGACCACGGATCGTGGTGCCTTGGCCTCGCGCGTTGAGGGGCCCTGGGTATCGCAACCTGTTGAGGGCATTGATACGTGGGGTGTATCAGTTTCCCAACCTGCTGGATGAATGGAATTAACTAAGATCTCGGATAACATTCTCATCGCATCGCATTAGCTAGGTTGGTGACTCGGTAGTTGAGGTCGCTCTGAGGGAGTTTTGGTCATACGCGATCGTTAGATGGAGTTGCTCGAGGGAGCGTTATGGCGAGGGCATGCATCATATCATCCATCATGCATACGCATTAATAAGATTAGTTTAGTAATTGTGAATGTTTGCTTTTCATTAAATTCTTAATATAATTGATGCTTGTTACAACTTAAGACTAATAGCATCCACTGAGTTGATCACTCACTCCCACTCTGGGACGGTGTTTTAAAACACCAACCAGACTCTCCCGTAGATGCAGGAGATGCAGATTTCGAGGAGCTTGGCGATGCGTACCGCGAGGAGGAGGACGAGTTCTCCTACTTTCAGTTGATGAGCGGGTCTTCACCGGCTCAGTAGATGGGGCGTTGGACCATTGAGTAGTGGACTCAACTTTATTCTTTTGGGCATACTATTCTTTTTGGTGATTTTGTTGGGTAATGCTAGTGCGACCCATTATACATTCTTTTAGACTTGTATATATACTTGATCTATTTTATTTCAGTAGACTTGTGTGTTTGTGCTTCATGTTCCAGGAAATTCCAGGCTGCGCATTTAAACTTGATTTAAGCGCATATTAATAAAAACCGGTTATAAGTGACCCCGGGAACTTAGGAGTAGAGTGTATACACGACCCCCGATTTTCAGGGCGTTACATCAAGTGAATTGAGTATGCTGATAGGTTACAGGTAAACCGCTTCTAGGATACGACGAGCCTGGTGTGGGTCTGTGTTCAACAAACATGAAGGCCCACCTATTGGAACTCTGTTACACTCAGTCTGGCAGAAATACAATAAAAGAAAAAATCCCATAAGAAAGAAAGAGAAGAAAATATGTGATTTAGACCACTGCACTGGTCAAGTATTCAGCCACTGGTTCAGTTGAACCGTTCTAGACCACACTGTTGGTATGTTCTTCAAGCAAAGGGTTGAACCCTTGCTGTCTTGCTGGAGTATAAGAGAGGAGTAGAGGGTTGTTTCAGTTCGTATGGATTTGATGGAGTGAGTTAGGAGATGGATTGGAAACCCATCCAAGCCCTCCTTTTATAGGCTATAGTGGCTGGGGGTTATGGTCCAGGGACATAATTCCCATTAATATAATTTCTAGCTGTTGAGAAACTAGCCGTTTCTGACTGTTGTGCATGGCCCATTACAACAGCTGCATGCTGACTGTTGTGAAAGCTAGCTAGCCGTTTTCTAGCTGTTGGGTTAGTCATGCAATAGTTTCTGCATGACTTCTGCAATCAAGTCCATAGCTGTTACATATTTGTGTCACAACTATATTTCTAGCTTCTATATAATCAGAAGGACTCTCATTCAGTCCTCTAGATTTCATCCAGCCATCCATCTGCCTCTGTCACTTAGTCGCATCGCAACTCGCACACGTTTTGCTCTGATTCACTCAAGGTCGCGAAGGAGCGACCCTCTGCGACTCGATGCGGACGTGCGAAGTGCAAAGTGCGCCACTAGTGCCTCTATAGCCACACTGCCTCACATGTCCACCCCCTCGCATCGAGACCGAGCCCGAGCGCGCACGTGCGGGTTTTCCATTAGCTGGGACGCGGATTGCGTACTACCCCCGCCCATCCCTAGCTCCGAACGGGCAGGTCTATGGGCGGGCCCACCGTGATGTATCTGTACATCCAAGCCGTCTATCCCTTTTCTCAGATTATTTTAAGGTATCAAAACAAACATGAGGCAGATCCAACAATCAAGTGGACCATATCACAGATGACTCTTGCATTTAATGCAACTGACATTTAATGCTTTGTCCATTTTAATGCAACCAAGCTTATTATTTGGTGTGGTCCATCGTCATCCAGAGGTCATGGGCGATTATGTGGACCAATGAGAAGCTGACACTGAATTTTTTAGTGCGTTCAACATAGGCAATCCGCACCCAACGGAAACGGATCGGCTTCTCACCTTAATGGCTAGTGGTCGGTGCTATGTGGGCCCTACCATGATGTGTGTTTCATCCATGCCGTCCACCCATTCTTCCGGATCATTTTGTGATATGAGACAAAAAATGACGTTGATCTAAATCTCAAGTGGACTGCACAATGTTGATTGAACGCCCACCATTAAAAACTTCTTGGGGCCACAAAAGCTTTGGATTAAGCTGATATATATATATATATATATATATTATATAATATATATATATGGGAAATGGTACTATATGGTCGAGCGCATGCAAGGCTACTGTGAGGTTGAGTTGTGTCTCCTTGTCAGCCATCGGATAACATATTTGAAAATATATGGGGAAGATATTTGTGTTGTAACATAATCGGGAAGCGAAAAACTAGGGAAACCGGCTATAAGCAATTGAAATTTGTTAATTAAGTACCCCACTTCTTAGTGGGTGTTACCTTATCACGTGGGGGTTCACTTTAATGAATTTTTTATATATCCACGCTGATCATCCATTTTTTAAGCTCACTTTAGAAAGTTATACCAAAACTTAAGCACATCCAAATCTCTTATGTACCACACCACAGGAAAAGGTATGGGATCAATCTGATATTTGTATTTTCCCTTCATCGAGGTCTGGTTGACCTTTATCAATAGGTGGATGGTAAATAAACATTATGGATATGCTTTTGGTGGGTCTTGGTAAGCTTTTAATGGTGGGTGTTCAATCGCCACTTTTCCCTTGGTGTATTCTACCTGACATTTGGATCTATTTAAATTTTGGTACAACATTTTAAAATAGACTGAAAAAAAAGATGGATAGTGTGGATATACAACCTATAATCAAGGTGAGCCACATGGTAAGGGTAACATGTGTAACCCGGTAACACGTAATAGGGTGCCTATGACTCCTGTGGATTGCGTGGTGTGCACGAGACATTAGTGGTGCTTGGATGTTATCAAGTTTTGTGGACTCACTATGATGCATGTGTTATATTCATACCATTCATCCATTTCACAAGATCGTTTTAGTGCATAAGTGAAAAAATTGAGGCAGATTGAAATTTAAGTGAACCAACACCAAAGAAAGGGTTGGAACAATGATGCCCACCTTTAAACCTTCAAAGAGACCAGCAAATAATGTTTATTTGCTATCTAACTTGTTCCTAAGGTCACAAAGACTTGGATGAAGGGACAAAGCAAATATGAACTTGATCCAAAACTTTCGTGGCTTCCAAGAAGTCCTCAATATTAAGCGTACAATCCCCTACTTTCTATGTTGTGGTTTGCTTTAGCCCTGTATACCCCTCGTTATTGGGCTTATGCCCTAAAATGATCTCGCAAAACGAATGTATCGTGTGGATATAACACTTATCATAATGAGGCACACGTAACTTACATTAGGCAATTCGTTTTTTATGCCCACATCTTGTCGTCCATATTGCCTGGGGATGAATTTCTAACTGTAGTAAGTTAAGCTGCTCCACCGTGATATTTTTGAGAAATCCACTCCGTCCAACCTTTTTGTTAGGTCAAGTTAAGTCATGGGCCCAAATATAATCAGATTTAAAACTCAAGTGGGATGTGTGACAAGAAAAAGTAGGTAGGAAAATGCTTACCGTTGAAACTATTCTAGTGTCCACCGTGATTCTTATATGCCATCCTTACCATTCACAAGTTCATTCCTAATGGGATGAACTGAAAAAGCAAAAATATCAACCTCATCCAAAGCTTCTGTAGCCTTGCGAAATGTTGAGCAGTGGAGGTTCAATCCTCACTTATTCTGTCATGCGGTCAATTTGATTTCCATTAATTAGACAACTAAGAATGTTGGGTCAGTGTTATTTTTGTATATGATAAATTAAAATTGAGACTCACAATTTGGTTGGTCTGGATAAATGTAAATCAGTGTAACATATGCAAAGAGGAAGACTGAACATTGAAAATCTACACGGTGGGGAACTAACATTGAAAGTCTACAGGAGTGTTTATAGTACATGTGCAAATGGCAACCTCACTAGAGTTCTTCAAGTGGGACCTACGTATTATTTATGTAAAATCCATACCAACTATCAGGTGAATCACCTCAACTTAAGCTTCTCGCCTAAAAATCAACTTCATCTGTGGTTCAGATGGACTACACAGTTGGAAATTGTATATGACCATGCTTACACTCTAAATTGTTTCTATGCCTGTAGCTCACCTGAATTGAAGATGGACATGAGTTTTGGAACTAGGCATAAGATTTATGTGGAATCTAATGATTGGAATAAATTTCATATAATTATTACGGTGGGCCCGTAAAAATCAAGCGTGGATGTTTATGCCAACTTTTTTCTGTTTGTGTGACCCATTTGAATCAAAACACAGCCTGATCATTTGGAAAAGGGTCTAACATGGGATTATGCATACAATGGTTAGATTAGATCTCATACACAAAACTTCAAGAAAATATAATAAAAAATTATACATCTCGTAATTTCTATAGCTTCTTCTTGGAAGCCGATTGCACAGTGTGAGAGACACTTCATCGACGTCGGTAGTACGTTTTGTTACCAAGTTTTGTTAATCCACAATTGTACTATATACACCGTCCATCCATTTGGCAAGATTATTTTCCAGCATGAGTCCAAAAATTAGACAGATCCAAAACTCAAGTGGACCACACCATGTAGAGTAGTGGGGACAATGACATGCCCCGTTGAAACCTTCCTAAGGTATACCATGATTTTTGTTCACAATCCAACCTGTTCATAAGGTCACACAAACCTAGATGAATGGAGAAAACAAATATCATCTTGATCCAAAACTTCTACGCCACTACGAAGTTTTCAATGCTAGGCAATCAATTTCCATTGCTTTGTATTGTTGAGTTTTGGATTTGCTTCTTTTTTAGGCTCGCAGCGTAGGAACTTACATGCTGGCAAAAGTAAAGAGGATGATAGAGTCATACACAACTCTTTTCAATTGATTATAGCCGGTTTTGCCGGTTTAACAACTTGATTACATGGGGCATACACACCGTATATTTTCAAATATGTTATCCAACGGCTGACAAGGAGACACGACTTGACGTCACAATAGCCTTGCATACGCTCGACCGTATAGTACCATTTCCATATATATATATGGGAAACGTGCGGTCGGATTGTGAAAATTTTAAACAAATAAGGAGATTTTACAGGAAACTGGAGAAACAAAACCAGTGCAATAGGTTATTAAAATATCCTTCCACCTCTCTCACGCATATTTTCTGCGAAAGCCTTTCGCCCTCTGTTGAAACCTTCTTAAGGCCTACTATGATGTTTATCTGAGATCCAACTTATTCATAAGTTAAGACGTACATGAAAGAAGGGAAAACACAAATTTCAGCTTGATCAAAAACTTTTGTGCCCCTTAGAAAATTTTAATGGTGGGCATCACTATCCATTGTTTTCTGTGGTAGGTACATTCCAGCTTTGGATCTGACTCATTCTTTCTCTCATGCCTTAAATTGATATCTCCAAGTGAATGGACAGTATGGATATAACACATACATCATGGTAGGTCTCACAGAACTTGGTGATGTAACCTGTCCATAGCTAATCTGCGTCTAGCTAGCGTTGGAGTCCATTACAACTTTTAATAGGATGCATACTGTGTCGTCTAGGCTGGCAGGGCTCTATGGGGCCCACCATGATGTAAGTGTTTTATTCACACCATTAAAAGATTTTCCCAGATCGTTTTAAGTTGTTATCCTAAAAATGAGGCAAGTCCATAACTCCAGTGGACCACAACATAGGAGGTTGTACTGATAATGACACTCACCGTTGAAACCTTTCTAAGTGCCATCGTTATATTTTTTTTACCATCCAACTTATTCATAAGGTCATGTAGACGTGGATGAATTGAAAACACAAATATCAACTTGATCCGAAACTTATCCGGCTCGCAAGAAGTTTTTAACGGTGGACGTTCAATCCCCACCTTGTGGTCCACTTAAGCCTTAGGCCTGCTTCATTTTTTAGTTCATATATTAAAATGATATGAGAAAATCGTTGAACGGAGTGGATAAAACACTTACGTTATGTTGCGGGCCACAGAGCCCTGCCCAGACGGATTACAGTCCGGGCGGGGGTAGGACGCAATCCGCACTCCTTTTAATACGGAAGTGGATGTACACGAATTATATACTGACGGGTTGAGTAGCAAGTCAGCTACCGAAGTTACATCACCAAGTTATGTGGGCCCCACTATGATGCATGTGTTGTATCCACACCATCCATCCATTTTGAGATATAATTTTAGGGCATGAGTCAAAGAATAGGGAAGATAAAAATCTGTAGTGGACCCCACTACAGAAAATAGTGGGGAGAGTGATTCCCACCGTTGAAACTATCCTAAGCCCACCATAATGTTTATTTGAAATCCAACCTGTTCAAGAGTTAAAAAAGACATGAAATAAGAGAAAACACAAATATCAGCTTAATCTAAAACTTTCGTGGCCTTTAGAAGTTTTTAATGGTGGGCATCACTGTAACTCATTCTTTGGATATTGCCCTAAAATGATCTCTCCGAATGGATGAAAGTGTGGATACAAAATATACATCATGGTGGGGCCTACAGAACTTGGTAACATCACTTCAGTAGCGAGTCTCGCTACTCAACCTATCAGTAGCTAATCTGCGATTGTGCTCGAAGTGGATAGAAGCAATGTGAATTGAACTTCTATCATTGAGAAATTCTCATGGTTGTCAGGGTTGCACTAAAGGAAAAGGTGGGTAGGAAAATTCCTACCATTGAAACCTCCCTGGGTCGAAAGTAATGTTTCAATTGCATCCATACTGTTCATAACAATATTCCTACTAAGATGAACTGAAAACAAAAATATTATCATAATTTAAAACTTTTGTGGCCCCATGAATATTTCAACTGTGGACGTTCAATCCTTACATTTTCGGCCCACTTGAGTCTTGGATCTGGCTCATTTTTGGCCTCTTGTCCTAAAATGATATGGAAAAACAGATGGACAGGGTGGATTTCTAAAAAAAAAAAAAAAGACCACGGTAGGTCGTACGTAAGTTTCTAGCGCAAGGTTTTTGCATAAAATAAGCGTGAGAGAGATAGAGGTGGAGGGGTATTTTAATAACCAGTTGCACCGGTTTTGTTTATCTAGTTTCCCTATAAAATTTTTCAGTTTGTTTAAAATTTTCATCATCCCACTCGACCGTATTATACCTTCCATGAGGTTGAGTGCTGGCGGCACGTTATTCATTGGATGAGAGATTGTATAGGGAAATTGATGAAGTATCCTGTTATTAAAATACCCCTCTGTCTCTATCTCTCTCACGCTTATTTTTTGCAAAAAGCCTTGTGCTAGAAACTTAGGTGGGGCCTACCGTGATTTTTTTTGTGAAATTCACCCCATCCATCTATTTTTTCATATAATTTTAGGATAAGAGGCCGAAAATGAGCCAGATCCAAGATTCAAATGGGCCAAAAATATGAGGATTGAACATCCACAGTTGAAATATTTGTGGGGCAATAGAAGTTTTAAATTAGGATAATATTTGAGTTTTAAGTTATATTGCTATGAACGGTATGGATGCAATTAAAACATCACTTTCGACCCTGAGAGGTTTCAACGGTAGGAATTTTCCTACCCACCTTTTCCTTTAGTGCGACCCACTTGAGTCTTGGATCCAGCTCATTTTTGGCCCTATGTCCTAAAATGATCTCTCAAAACTGATGGACGGGGTAGATTTCTAATAAACACCAAGGTTGGCCCTTATCAAACACTGTGCCACGTGGAGAATTTTTTTTAATGATAGAAATTCAATTCACGTTGTTTCCATCCGCTATGTGCGCGGACTAGATACCGACATGTTGAGTAGCTAGACTGGCAACTGTTGTTATGGCGCCAAGTTCCATGGGCCCCACCATGATGTATGTTTTATATCCACACCTTCCATGCATTTGGAGATATCGTTTTAGGGCAACATGCAAAGAATGAGTTAAATCCAAAGATCCAATGGACCCAACACAGAAAACAATGATGATAGTGACACCCACCATTAAAAACTTCTAAAGGCCATAAAAGTTTTAGATCAAGCTGATATTTGTATTTTCTCTTATTTCATGTCTTTTTTAACTTTTAAACAGTTTGGATTTAAAATAAACATTATAGTGGGCGTTGGGATAGTTTTTGTAAGACCCGTATCCTAGTCCGTACCGTTCTGTAGGCTTCCGCGATCCTTCCGGTCGAATTCCGGTAACCCTCGACCTGTATCCGACATTTGCGCGCGATCCTAAGTCAAGTCTTGTATACCAAAGTCGGCTCGAACCGAAACTTATACCTTGGCGACCACACCGTCGCCACGGTTTCAACGTCATGACTCGCGCATCGATTCGATACCCGGGTTAGAAGATGTGGGCCCGCGTTCATTCTGAAGAAACGTCGCGCGTTGAGAATTTCGAGGGAATCTCTACAACATGTCCCATCAATCAATCAAGTCAAGTACACTCCATACCCCAAGTACAAGCAATCCATCCCTCCTTTTTTCCAAGTCAACTCTCTCTCTCCCCTACCCATCCCTCCTTTACAAGATTTCAAACTAAACCTTACATATCCATCTCCTTTCCTTACAACCACCACTCCACCCATCCCTTTAATCCATCATTTCTCTCTTTCTCTCATTTCTCAAAAACTCACTCCTAAGCAACAAACAAAATCCAACTTCCAAGAGCAGCCTAGAGTGGCCCACTTCTCTACCACCCAACCTCTCATCCCCACCATCAAAACTCCATCATCCACCTCAAAAGTTGAGCATAGGAGCTAAGGAGGCTAAGGGAACAAGAAGGAGGCCGATAGGTGGATGATCTACTATTAAATTTCTTTTTTTTTAGACCACATGTGGTGGGACCCATTTGAAGCATACAATGTAAGAAATGGAGGGCCCATAGTGGCAGGGTCCCTCCTATCCATCACGATCTCTCTCTCTCTCTCTCTCTCTCTCTCTCTCTCCCCTCTCTCTCTATCCATTTTGATGAAGTGGGCCCCACTAATTTATGTTCTGTCTGCACCATCCATTGTGAGGCCATGGCTGTGAATGGATTGGATGGCGTACCTGATGAATGGATTGGATGGCGTACCTCACAGCAGCCATGGCTGTGAGGCTGACGTCAGCTAGATTTGTGGGACCCACCACGGTTGTATGTATTTCATCTGCACCGTCCATCTGGACGGTGCCAAACACGCCCCACCATGATGGATGTTTTCCATCCAATCCGTCCATCTGTCTTGCGTGCCACGCCACGTGCGTCCCACCATAATGGATATCTTCCATCCAAACCGTCCACCCACTTGACTATATCTGACCGTCCATCTGCTAGACCGTCAGCACCCCACCATGATCGATATTTTCCATCCAAACCTCCATACATTTGGTGGGCTCGTCCCTGGGTTTAAGAAGAAAAATAAGACTGATCTAACTATCAAGGGGACCACATTGCCATAACAGTGGGGATTGAACGTCCAGCACTATAGCCTTTTGGGTCACAAAAGTTTTTGGACCAATATGAAATATGTTTTTCCTCTTATTCAGGTCTTTATGACCGTATGAATAGCCTGGATAGAAAACAAATGTTATGGTGGCCCCCATGTAATTTTCTAAACAGTGAAAATCACTGTATCCACTGCTATTTGTGATGTGGTCCAAATGATATTTTGATCATTATCACCGCTGTTATTGTGGTATGGTCCAGATGATCCTTCGGATATGATTCATTTTTTATATAATGCTCTAAAATGATCTCTAACTATGGATGAACGGTGCATTTGAATTGGCTCCTTTGATTTGGCCAATCGATCAGCCCCTTTGTATCGGCCCAATTGTTTTGGCCCATTTGTATCGGCCCACTTGATTCGGCCCATTTGATCAGCCCAATTAATTCAGCCCATGTGTACCGGCCCAATTGGTTTGGCCCATTTGATTCGGCCCATTCGACTTGGCCCATTTGACTCGGTCCATTCAACTTGGCCCATTTGATTCGGCCCATTTGACTTAGCTCGTTTGACTTGGCTCATTGATTCGGCCCATTTGACTCGGCCCGTTTAACTCGGTCCAATTGATTCATCCCATTTGAATCGGCTCATTTAAATTAGCTCATTTGATCAGTCCATTCAAATCGGTCCATTCGACTTGGCCCATTCGAATCGGCCCGTTGATTCGGTCAATTGATTCATCCCATTTGATCGACCCAATTGACTCGGCCCATTGTGATATATTTCCCGGCCCATTTGGTAAAGCTCAAAGAGATGTATTTCTGGCTCATATGGCGTGGCCATTGTAATGTTTTCATAGCCTATTTAATGAGGCCCATTATGATGTGTATTACGCCCATGGGTTGTAGCCCGTGCGATGTATCTGAGGCTCATGTGCAGGGCCCACCCATTATGATGTATATTAGGCCTTTGTGTGAGCCCATGGGCCCACTTTATGTTTGGCTCTATGTGGGCCACTGCTTGAGAGCGATGTTGGTTGAATGTCCACATTGTGACCTTCCCTTAGACCTGGTTAGGCCCATTCTCGTCATTCTCTAGTGGGTTATCCCAAACAATTGGGCCCCATTGATATTACTTGGTCCATCATCGGTTGTCCATCCATGGATCCCGCTTTGCGTAGAGGCCGATTCCGATTCCGATTATTAAGGCCGATTCTGATTATCGAGGCTGACTCCGATTGTTGAGGCCGATTGTCGAGGCCCGATATATAGGACGAATACCGAGGCCCGTTGTGATGTATATGCGACCCGTATTTGAGGCTCATTCTGATGAGCATTCGGTCTCGGCTTGATGCATTTGAGGCCTATGTAATGTATGTGAGGCCTATGTGATGAGGCTCATTGTGGTGCATTTGAGGGCTAGGAGATGGAGCCCGTTGTGTTGTATATTAGGCCCATGAGAGAGTCCCATCGTGATGTATATTAAACTCTTGAGTGAGGCCCATGGTGTTGTATATTAGGTCCTTGTGTGAGGTCAGGGGTCCACTATATGTTAGTCTCTATGCGGGTCATTCGTTGGAGGCAATGTTGGTTAAATGTCCACATTGTTGAGGCCGATTGTCGATGTCGGTTATTGATACCGATTATGAGTATGTGACAGCAGAGCATTATGATACATGCCCATACGCATCATCTGCATGTTTGTTATAAGATGTGGTTGACCATTGCATATATCATTGGGCAGGTTGTTATGAGACTCCCTGATAGGCGGAGATTGTTTCACATGAGCGCATGGTATGCGCAGGATTGATGCATAATTGGATTGTATGACTCATGCATCTGGTATTGTGTGTAATGATCATTATACGCCCTAACGACATTAGGGTCGTAGCCTCCACAGGCATCTCGTGGATGGCTAGATGGGACACCGAAAATATGTTATTAGCATCGGGCTGCCATAGATAGCCCTGGGTGAAAATTCCTAACCCTCTTGGTACTAGAGGACGCCCCAACGTCGAGACCGAGTACATATATATGAGCACATGAGGGCTGTATACCAGTAGGTCATGTCTCCCACTGTGTCGTGGTCGATTGGGAGGGGGTGTAGCCTTACCCGCCTAAGGGAGTAGGCATAGCTAGGCTGAGTTTGACCAGCTCGCGAATGGGTCCACTATCGACGTGCCGAGTAGATATTGACCAACTACTGGTCAGGCGGATAGTGAGGTCTTTTCCACTTACCTAGTTGTGCGCTTGATGGGCGACAAGCTGGTGTAGAATGTATTAGACCCTGGTGATAATCCTAGAGATGAACAGTACCGATATGTGGACTTATTGGGCAAGAGTTGCATATTCATTCATTCATTCACTATCCACTCGGACTGGTGGTGTGCAACTATTTGTATATGTACCTTCGCAATGGCCAGGATTTCGGTTGGGGCGCGCGACTAACCTGAGATCAGGAGTTTACCACATTGAGTCTGACTATCCAAATTTAGGTATAGGACTGGTTTGGATAAAAGTCCCTTGTGATGGACCCCATAGCCTGTGATACTACGTACCATCATCCCGACTTCACACTCTAGTATGGTCATTCCATTCGCACCGCATATTGCATTACATCCGCGGCATATGGTATTTTGGGTTACTGTGTTTCTACATTTATATGGTCTAGATACAGCATCTGATATTTGGTTCTTTATGACTCCTCATTTGCATAGATGATCTGTATTGCGTACTCTAATATTGTTTGACTCATGGACTTGTCAGTATTTTCGTTTACTATGATATCGTATGATTCATAATCTTACCTGTATTTCCGACATTATATGATTGTGACGTTGTATTTGTGTGCTTGACACTTATCTTGTGCACACACTTTCACCACCATCTAAGCTTTCTATAAACTTATGCACGATAGATGCGTGCAGGAGATGATAGGTTGCAGCAGCGTGGAGCTTGGAGCATGTAGCTGACTTCTGAAATTTTGATTTTGACATATGTATTTCCTTTTCAACATTGTATTCAAATGTTTATATTAGTGGATATGTGATGATGATGTTGCCTTTGTGATTTGGGTAAACTTGTGGTTATGCCTCTTAGGAGATAAATGTACGTTGAAAAATCCTCCTTTTAGGGTCTTAGGATCGGAACTTAGCATACGGGCATTGGGAGCCGAGAATGGGGCACCACGGAGGCTGTCGGCATCAGATTCAGCAATCGGGATTCTTGTGAATCCGATTTCCGGATTTGGGGCGTGACAGTTTCAACGATGGGAATCACTCTCCCCACTGTTTTCTGTAGTGGGGTCCACTACAGATTTTTATCTGCCTCATTCTTTGACTCATGCCTTAAAATAATATCTCAAAATGTATGGACGGTGTGGATACAACACATACATCATAGTGGGGCCCGCAGAACTTGGTGACATAACTTCAGTAGCCGACTCGCTACTCAACCTGTCAGTACGTATCTAATCCGCCGCGTACATCCACTTAAATGCGGATTGCATACTACCCGCCCGAACGGTAATCCGTACGGGCATGGCTCTATGGGGCCAACGTGATGTAAGTGTTTTATCCACGTCGTTCAACGATTTTCTCAAATCATTTTAATATATGAACCAAAAAATGAGGCAGGTCCAAGGCTTAAGTGGACCATAAGGTGGGGATTGAACGTCTACCACTAAAAACTTCTTGTGAGCCGGAGAAGTTTCAGATCAAGTTGATATTTGTGTTTTCACTTCACTCACATCTACATGACCTTATGAATATGTTTGATGGTAAAGAAACATAACGCTGGCACTTAGAAAGGTTTCGACGGTGAGTGTCATTATCCATGTAGCCTCCTTTGTCGTGGTCCACTAGAGCTGGGGACTTGCCTCATTTTTAGGATAATAACTTAAAACGATCTGAGAAAATCTTTTAACAGCATGGATAAAATACTTACATCACGGTGGGCCCCACAAAGCCTTACCCATGTGGATTACTGTATGTGTGGGGTAGGACACAATATGCGTACTATTAAAAGGCGTAATGGACTCGCTAGACACGGATTCTATGGACAGGTTACATCACCAAGTTATATGGGACCCACCATAAATGTATGTGTTTTATCCATATTGTCCATTCAGTTGGATATATCAATTTAAGGCATGAGACAAAAAATGAGCTAAATCCAAAGCTGGAATATACCCACCATAGAAAACAGTGGATAGAGTGACGCCCACCATTAAAAATTTCTAAGGGCCACAAAAGTTTTCGATCAAGCTGAAATTTGTGTTTTCCCTTCTTTCATGTATGTCTTAACTTATGAACAGGTTGGATCTCAGATAAACATCATAGTGGGCCTTAGTAAGGTTTCAACGGCGGGTGCAAGACTTTTGCAAGAAAATTTGCCAGAGAGATAAATATCTTACCATCTGAAGAATAACGGGCCGCCCATATGGAAGGTATAATAGGCTTTTATCTATATATATATATATATATATATATATATATATATATATATATAATATATATATAATATATATATATTCCCTTCATCCAAGTATGTATGAACTGATCAACAGATTAGATGCCAAATAACCATTACAGTGGGCCGTTGGAGGTTTTTAATGGTGGACATTCAATCACAACTGTTTTCCCATGGTGTGGTTGACCTGAGATTTAGATTTATCTCATTTTTTGGATCACGCCTTCAAATTATCTTTCAAAATGGATGGACGGCATGGATAAAACACATACATCATGGTGGGGTCCACATATCAGCAACTACTAGCCACCTGGCTGATGGCAGCGTCCCTAGCCAACCCGCGTCCGCACCCAACCAGCTTTCAAATTAACATGCAAAGTGCAGATGTGATTCGGGTTAATAGCTTAGTCAGTGAGTCCCTGACTGTGGGCCGACCTTTGATGCATGTGTTGTATATCCAAGGCATTTCAGGGCATGGGCATGAAAGCAGATATAAAGCTAAGTGGACCACACAACAGAAAATACCAATCTTTGAACATCCACCGTTAAAAGCTTTTTATCTATCCTAATATTGATTTGATATTCAACATATTGATAACATCACATATACATGGATGAAAGGAAAACATAAATTTAATTTGATTCAAAACTTTCGTAGCCGACCAAAAATTTTTAATGGTTAATTTTTTGGTTCACTTGAAATTTGTATCTGCTTCATTTTTTTCGAGTTGGCAAAATGGACCAACAAAATGGAAAAAAAAATATATGACACATTCGTTAACGTGGGCTCATGTAGTCATGACACATTCGTTACCTCAGACTCACATAATCCATGCCCGATTTGCGTGGACGCGGATTAGCTACTCACAGGTTGAGCAGTGAGACTTGCTAAAGAAGTGACGTCACCAAGTTCTATGGGTCCAACCATGATGTATGTTTTGTATCCACACCGTTCATCCATTTGGAATGATCATGTTAGGGCATGATTCAAAGAATGAGTCAGATTCAAAGCTCGAGTGGACCCCACCACAGAAAACAGTGGAGAGAGTGACGCCCACCATTAAAAAATTCTAACAGCCACAAAAGTTTTCGATCAAGCTGATATTTTTGTTTTCCCTTGCGTTAACACATAAATAGGTTAGATCTCAAATAAACATCATGGTGGACCTTAGAAAGGTTTCCGTCGAAACTTACATGTCCAAGATGGACCAGAGGAGGCCTGTTCCGAGGCAGAAGTGATCAAGATCGTAGTAACCCTAAAACAGGCATAATTTGCAAACCGGAATGAATTATTCAACTTACCATATATGATTTTGAGGGTAGGAAAAGCTACTTTAGCCACCTAACCCACTACTCCGGGTTGCCCATGCCAAATTTGAGAGATTCCATCATATCGAGGATCAAAAATCCATTTTAATTTTGTTTTTACTATTTATAGTAAGTTTTAGTCAGATCATAACTCTTGATCATTTGAGCTTTAGGAGTCGTGCCCAACATGAAAAAGGATTAGAAAAATTAGGAGAATAATGTGGTTAGGCCAAATTGGACACTTACTACTTTTGGTCGAAAACCATGAAGTCTAGTAGGAATTATGACTGACTGTCAATTAATAGTAAGTTTATTATTTATAGTAAGTCATGTTTTTTAGGAAGTTTGAATTGGAGTTTGATTCCGAAACTTCTTCTTAAGTTTAGTATCACTATTTAAAGGATTGTAAATTCTTTTTATCATCAATCAATCTATTTTCGAATTTATTAGAATTTATTCCTATTCTTCTTCTTTCTTTTTTTTTTTCATTGTGGATTCGAGGAATCTCCGTGAGGACTCCAGAGAAGCTCCGTGGATTCAGAGTAATTAACTCATTGAGGAAGACAGTGACCGACTTCATCACGTGCATCCCTGCGTCAATTAGTATCTGAGTGAGGACTCCCCTCGGGCCGATGACAAATAACGAAGGAATTGACCAAAATCCTGTGGACAGTGATTCAGAAATTCGTTATATTTTGGAAAGAATGAAAGCTTTCCACCAAGAGAGAGTTGACCATGCAAGGATTACAGGCAATCCTCGACTGTCCTGCAGATACGCTAATTCCGTCCCAAGCCCAAGGTGATGTTCAATCACCTGTGGTTGTTATACGACACAACCCAGATTTTCGTAGGGCACTACCAATGGTGAATCGTAGGGCTACCCCAGATGAGTCAAGCTCTAGCGACAAAGACATCGATGACAACTTTGCTTAATGACCAGTCTATAGAAGCGATCGACTAGATCGTACTGAAAAAAACTATCAAAGCAAGGTCGAACTTCCCAGTTTTCATGGCTTATTACATATAGTAGCTTTCCTAGACTGGTTAGTCGAATTATAATGATATTTTGATTACATGGATGTATCATAACATAAAAAGTTGAAATTAGTAGCGTTCAAATTAAATTTCGGTGCTTCTGCATGGTGGGAGCAATTATAACCCTCACGTGCCCGACAGAACAAGGCGTCCTCCGATCAGGGCCACGGATGAGATGTCTTCTTCGATCACGATTCTTTCCTAGTGATTACGAGCATGTATTGTTTAAGTAATACCAAAATTGTCGATAGGAAAATCGAACCGTCACAAATTACATCGAAGAATTCCAATGGTTGGCAACGCGGAATGACATGTCAAAAACTGAATCGCAGAAGGTAGCACAATTTATACGTGGATTACGATTGACGAGTCAAGACCAAGTTCAGATGCACATGGTCGAGACCGTGGATGAAGCAGTTCAGTTGCAAGGTATGGAATAAACACAACTTGTAAGAGTCCTTACTCGACCTTATCCTTCAACTCGGCCCCCCATGATGGGTCACACGAAGGATTCAGTGTTGGCACAAGGAAAAGAACTAGCAGGAGGACGTCCTCAAATTGTGACCACAAAAAAAAAAGGAGGACATCCCTAGCCTCCTGCAACCACAAACTGTGACACGGGGAGGGGCCCATCTACGCCTCAACGTGTAGCACTTACAACAGCGGGCCCGAGTAAGATTCCAATTCTTTATGATTGACCAAGACCGAACACTTGTTATTGATGCGACCAACTGGGCCAGTTATCAAGCACCTGCCCTCAACGCCTCGCGATCGACTTGACCATTAACGAATGAGGCACTAAAGATGATGCAGTGGAAAAAGAGCCTAGATTTGATGAAGATGAACAAGCCATTGAGAAAGGAGCTGGTGATGAAGAATATTTGGCCAAGGATCATGGAAAATCCTTTGTCGTGAGGCGCTTATTGTACACCCCATGAAAGGAGTTGCATCCATAGAGGCATGATATCAACCCCCAACCAGCATTTTGCTAGTCCCGAGCAAAGTATGTGAAAAATATGTTTAAGAATTACAGGAGGATTTCTATAAACTCAAATGATTTTTGAAAAACAATCCAGATCCTAGAATTCTAAGATTCGTGAATGTTAGGCATTACTTTCTCATGGACTCAAGCGCACGGTAAATTCCATAGTCAAGTTCAACGTAATAGTCCATCAATCAGAAAAATTTTAAACATTAGGATCCATGATTGTATAGGCTAATTTCGGCTTATCAACATTAAGATTCGATTCGTTATTTCATGATATGATTGGTAACCAACGAGAGCATTCAGGACAGCCACCTAAATCAAAACTTGCCTCATAAATCATCTTTTCATTCTTCCATCTTTTGATTTTCTTTATGAATAATGACGCCAATGAGAGGGATCAAATCCTCACCTATAGGGAGCAAACCTATGGTGAAAACTTGTCGCCTAACTTTTTTTTTTTCACATATCATCCATGGGGAATTAAATCTACACCTATAGGGAGCAGACCTATGGTGAAGACCATTCGCCTAATCCTTTCAATTTCTCAGGTTGGTTCCTTTCAAGCTTAGTAATCACCAAGTTAATCCTTTAATATCAAACTGAAACCTCAATGTGTAAGCGAGATATGGCATGTGAAATCATGACTCAATCAATGTTTAAAACTTCAAATCATGGATTTAATATTTCGAACTTAACTTTGAAATCTGATAGATTATTGAATCCAAGAGTCATAAATCCAACATTACATGTCTTATAATTCGGAATCACAGATAGCCATCAAAATCACTTCGAATTCACACGAAATTTTAGAAAAATTTGAAAATTTTTCACAAATTGCGCTCAAGACCAAGAAAATACTAATTAGGTAACCTAATCTCCCACCCCCAACCTAAAATCTACATTGTCCTCAATGTAAAAGATATGAGCATGCAATACACATGGGACAACGAAAGTAAATAAAACATGATGGGACGATAGTACCTGGATAAAGGAATCAAGAAGCTTTTCAATAGAGATCTCAGCATGGAAGCGAGTTATAGCAAGAGAGTGAAAAGAACTAACCTAGAATGATGTAAAAAGCAAACTAACCTAATGGCATAAAACCGTCTAACCTAGAACAGTATAAAACAAAATACCCTAGTCCTATGAAAGCAGAGAGAAAACTACTCGATCATGCCGCAAGGTTCCTCTTTCGGCCAATATCTGGATAAATTTCTCAGTAGGTTTCTCAACAGGATCATCCAAAAGCCCTTCTTGCAATATGCTTTGATGCCCTGGAGCATGAATGGCCAGAGAAACTTATATACCTCAGCAAAAATTTGTCATTGATTCGCCTGAGGTATCCAAAGTATATATGATTTACCTGTGTCAGAAAAAGTCTCAAAGTTAGTATCCCATGGTGAATCAGAGACTACAGGTAGATAAAATTCAGAAAAATTTTCAGGAAGTAATGTAGTCTCAATGCATTCCGAAGTTCCAGACTTCGGTTCAATTTTTAGCTCATCTTCCTTTAGTGGTAAACATTCAGGGTCTGGGGAAGAAGGGGCTTCAGAGTAAGAGTGCACTTGGTCCGTGACAACCACCGAGGTAGTATCATGCAAGGAATCTACCTTTTCTTGTATCATGAGGTCGTTCAAATCTACAAGGTGTGCCAAGCATGAGTTCAAAGATGTGGGAAAATCAGTTAGGAGTGACTCATCTCCTGCATCGAAATCTGTGATGATGAGCCCAAGGATTCCATCATCTTTTGAAGTAGATGGATGCGTGCTCGCTTGCTCTTGCCCTTCATAGACAGATGAACAATCAATAAGTGAAGAATTGATGTGAAGACTCTGGTCATTGAAGCTTCTCAGTGGAGGCATTGAATCGTCTAAAGTGTGTAGTTCAGGTTGTAGCCTTAACTGGGTAGTTTCAAATTCCAGAGTTATATCAAGCAAATCGTTTATCGCCCGAATCATATCATCATTCAATTCAGGGCAGTGGTCCAAACATGTATCACAAGGGTTGGAAGGGTTAGTTGAAAATGGTTCATTCTCCACATTCAAATCAGTCATGTCAGACAGGTGGAGTTGATCCTTATGGTTGACAACTTCCTGAACCTCTTGATCATTGGTAGGGGCCACACTTGAGATTGAATCCCAGTACTCATCATCGTCCAGTTCCGTGCAGTGTACACTTGGGATGGGATCACATTCCTCACATTCTATTCCTAGACTAGGTTGAGGTTCGAATAAACTAACCTCTACCTCATAATTGAAATCAAGTGTGTCATTATCATTCCTTTTTGAAAGATACCTACGTCTCTTGATCATTCCTTTGGACAATCATCGAGATCGACTCATTGGGAAATTGAACCATCTGCTCATTAATGGAATCTATTTCCTCATTCGTAATTTAGTTTTTTTCACAAGTGAGAGTTTTGATCACTTTCTTCACATTGTGCTTCTAGATTGGGATGAGGCTGGGGTAACCTGGCTTCTTCCTTCTCCATAAGGTGTGACTGAATTATTGAAATTGAGGATTTGAGCAATTCACATGATTGTATGACAAGTTGATTGAACTGCTCTTGTGATTTTATGAGCTTCTGAAGTGAATCCTCTTGGATTGTTTCTGATTGGATTTCAAAGGTAGATGACCCAAGAGAATTATCAGTATGATATATAGCTGATTCAGTTTTCCGGCATTGATGTTTCCATTGATTATAGTCATACGGATCATAAGTGGGAGAATTTGATGGTTGGTAATACTTATTATCACTCATAATATAATCACGCATTGTTTTCTTTTTCTCAGATGGGTGATAATAATTCTCACTCCCATAGTTATGATAACCCCAACACTCACGTTCTTTTCATGGGGTGGAATTGTTCTCCCGTATGTGAACGCGTAAAGACTTCTTAACCGATGGAGTGTTATGCTCAGGTCGGTTCTCAATGATTGGTTCAGGAAAATTCTGAGACATAGGTTGATGTTGATCGTAATCATCATACATCCCTTCACACTGTTTCGCATGCTCAAAAGCTATCTCAGCATATTGACGTTCTCATTCGTGCATATACATGGTGAAACCCTCAATCTAAATCTAATCTTAAGAAAAATAAAATAAAAGATCCTATAGCAATACAGGGAGTAGGTAGAGAAGAAGTTAGAAAGAAGTTACCAAATTGGAGTTCTATGTTAAGATCCTGCAAAAGAAAACAAACGAAATTAGTTCCTAAAAATAGAAATTCTAAAGTTAGAAAATTCTAAGATGGAAATACAAAGTTAGTTTCTAAAAAAAAGGAAAGTTTCCTAAACCTAGAATTAGAAAGTTTCTAAAAATAAAGAAAAAATGAGTTAGTCTCTAAAATTAGGAAGAGTTTCTAAAAAGGAAAATAACTAACCTAGTTTCTAAAAACAAAAGAGGAAAGTTCTAAACCTAAAGTTAGAAAGTTCTAAATTAGAAATCATAATCCTACAATAGAAAGTAATGTTAGTTTCTAAAAAGAAAAAAAAAAATCTAAAATAAATGAAAGCCTAGAAATAGAAAAATTCTAAATATAGAAAGTTAGGTTCTAAAAAGGAAACCTATAATAAGGAAGTTTCTAAAACTAAAATCCTAATTATAAAATTAGAAAAAGCAGAGAAATTAGAAAGAGATTACCAAATTAGAAGTTTATGTCAGGATCCTACAAAACAGGAAAACAGATTAGTTTCTAAAATCAGAAAAAACTAAAAACTAAAGTTAGAAAAAAAAAAATCCTAATTTTAAACTAATCCTAAAACTAATTAATTTCAGAAAAGCGTAACTGTCAGTCCCCGGCAACAGCGCCAAAAACTTGTTCACTCCCCAAGTATAGGGTTGTGATGTAGTAATAAACTCGGTGAGACTAAGGTTGAATCCATAGGGACTGAAATCTGTACGTAATCTGAAACTAAGTAGAACTAGAACTAGTCTAAGATGAAATCTAAATCGATTGTAATTTGAGGAATAATTGTGCAATATTAATCTAAAACTTAAGAAATTCAGATGTAGAAAACTAGGATGCCAAGGATCCACTTGTAAAGATCAGGGAGATCTACACTTGATTCATGAACTCAACTGGACTTCGAGTCCCATCTTCATCCAGTTGGAAGATATATCACTAAAGCACAATCTGAACTTCCTTTAATCTAGTTTTCAAAGAGGTGAAAGGTATAAGAATTAGAGACGATTCCATCACAAAACCATGCCCATGAGGCAAAGCAAACAATAGAATTAAACCAATCCACAACCAATCAAAAGATGTATGAATGTTAGGAAGGATTCCATCATCCAACCATGTCCAAGGGGCAATGGTGAACAACAGGGCTTCTTAATTTCACAATCAAAATACGGGAAAGGAGATACTCAAAGCCATCGCAGATCTATTGTAATTTCAACCACAACAAACCATTAAAAATGAAAGCATTCCTATTAATCAAATTGAAATAATTAAAGAGAGTTCAATAAACATAAATCAAATCTGTAGAAAAACCCCATCCCCCTACAAGCTTCACCTCTTAGCCCTAGCTAAGAGGTTTAGCCCAACATGATTGGGCTGGACCTCTTAAACAGAAATAGGAAAAATAAAGTAAAAACAAAAAAAAACTCTAACTATTTCTCTCTTGTGCAGATGTCTTTCCGGCTCGATTCCTTGGATGCCCCCTTCACGTTCTCTCTCTCACTGTTTTATAGGGAAGGAGGGTCGGTTGCTGAGTGCGTAGCCCATACGCAGCAAAAACACAACCCTTTTAACTACGCAAGAAACCGCAACTCGGTTTGCGTTTTCAACTGTGGAAGAACCCGCTTGATCAACAAAAACTTGTTATGCTTTCTTGTTGGTGGTTCATCCCACCTTGGGCTTCATTTGAATGGTCCAGATCGAAGATCCGACCGCAATCGTGTGCATACAATGGCCCACACTGGCCAGACTTCTCAGACAAAAAAAAAAGAAACAGATCATGCGTAATCTTTTACGCTGATGAAGTCGGTGGGCCCCAAATCAGAGTTAAATGGAAAATCTAGTTCGACCACTGGATTCCTCTCGAAAAAACAGTCCGGAATGGTCGGTTTTGAAATGATTTCAGAGTGGCCCACTAATGATTTTATTCCGTCGTCCAACCTATCTTTGAACATCTGAAAACCCATCCTCGCTTCCTTTTGAAATTCCGTCACCTAGGTCTTGGTAATACGAACCATAGGGATCTAATGAATGGTCCAGATCTTTCTTTTGAACCCTGGATGGGTCCCACAACCCAAAACCGGACGGACGGACGGATGAAGGACACTGTTGCGAAAACAGAGTTTCTAACTTTGGATCGGTTAGCGCACGCTGACCGATTTCATGGGATCCGGTGCACGTGCAGTGCACCTATGCATTGTGCACTGGCATTGCTAGCGGGGTCCACTCGTGATGTTTATGAGAAATCTGCGCCATCCATCCGTTTTTTTACCCGGTCTAAGGCGTCGAGCCCAAAATTGAAGCGTATACAGAGATCAGGTGGGCCGCACTTAGTGAATTAAGGGGCTGATCTGTCCGTTGGCCCACTTCCAGAGATCATCAATAGCTGAATTTTAATATGTACGGTTAATTTATGGCTCCCATCACATGTGTGAAGTTTCAAGCTGAACGAATGATGGGAACCCTATGATCTTGCATTCTGAACCAATTTCAGGCCACTTGAACTTCAGTTTCTCGATTTTCTCGGATCTCTGGCTTGTAAATCCATCGATCTTAGTCCTCCGGGGTCCGTCTCATGCTTTGGTGGCTTTAGAGTATCAAATCCAAGCTTTTAGCATCCTTTCCAGTTCACACTCCTAGATTCACCTTGCATTACAAATACGATTAAAACCAGGCGTTAAACAGTATCATACTCGTAAATCCAGGTAATAAATGGGGTCTAATATGCAATATTTGACCCTCAACATACGCGGTGTAGCGTCAACGGTAAGGTCTGTGGTGTAATGATAGACAATGACAATAGCGAGAACACCGTCTCAAAAGTGATGGTGGACAAGTTACGGTGTAACGCTCCGAGTTTTCAGGACCCGAGTATATGACTTGTTTCCCAAAAATCCGAGTGTTAACCTATAAAGAGCCAAAATCCACCTATATTTTTGTCTTTCATCAAAGTTAGCAAATTAGCTTAGAATGGACAAATCTTACATAATGAAAATTTTACATTTATATTTAGAATGTGCAAAAGATTGCCCATAATGACTTATACAAACAAATGTCTCAAACTTACAATTATAGAGTGAAATGATGTTACATTTAAACGAAGCAAATTATAACAAATCTGAAACTGTAAAACCACGTAGCAAATCTTGACAATACAATCATGCATCTTCAACAGTGGCACTTTGCTCCTCATTAGTCTGAACCTGAAGATCAATTAAGTCACCTGTGCTACTTATAAGGTTATATATTGATGGATGAATGGCCAACTCAGTGTGAATTCCCCTCAAGATTATATACCGCCGCATTAGTAAGCATAGTTATAAAACAAAGCATACAAAACAAAACACGATACAAGTCTTATTGGATGTATGGATGCGTGAATGCAATCATCACCCCGGGGATGCTCATCCGTGCGGACAGTGAACTCGTCACCCATGCAATCGACCTGGGAAAAACATCCAGTCGGACAAATATGTACATTACGTATGATAGCAATAGATGCTGGTCTGTGCCATGTATGTATGATTTAGCTAAACCATTATTAGTCCAGTTACAATCAGTCAATTTAAATAAGCTCAAAGACACTACGGGGGCTCGTCACCAGCGTAGGCCGACAGCTCGGGTATAAGTTCCATACCACCATCCCCGGCTCATAAGACTACCATCTTATGATGTTTAATGGAAAACCTGTCAACTAATGGCCAATCATATTACCGTATATGGGGCTTACCATCACATGGTTGCACAACATAAAACGTCGAACCCATCTAGGGCAAGTACCAAAATAAAATCACGTAGGGCGAATATCAAAACTAAGCCACATAGGGCGATTAGTAAAACTAAGCCATTTAGGCCTAATATCGAAACCATGCGGTAAAAAAACCATCCTTAAAACCATTGGACACAACAACCTTGGATGGTAGGCCCACATCATTGATCAATTTAAACTACCACTCGATAACCACTAAGCCGAAGGTCCATTACAATCACAACCAGTCGGGTTACATCCCAAGTATGGGTGTACATTTATAGGTGTGGTTTCCCACTGAGGTATCAGTTTAAGTTCCATAAACAATCCACAAATAATCCACAAGCATGAGATAACATGCAAGATAAATATTAAGCATGAGACCTAGCAATTTGATTCCAACAATTACACATGTGATTATAAGATGGAAATATCAATTATTAATTTAAATTAAAGTAAAAACTATCACTTAGGCTAATGGAAAAATGGAAAGCTCAAGGGAAAGAATCATTACCTTATAGATCGGATCGCCACTAACGTTGCTAGAAAGCACATGTGCCCTTAGAATCAAGTCCTACCATGAATTGTGAAAATTTACACATGAGATCAATGTTCTACCAAGTGTCTATGGTCAAGATTTATACAACTTGGGGCTTGGATTACTTTTAGGGTTTTAATATAGAGTTAGGGCTTCATCCTAAAGTTTAGTTATACGCTTTAGATTATAGGATTTGAATCCTAGATTAGTATTATTATTATTATTATTATTATTATTATTATTATTATTATTATATTATTATTATTATTATACGATGGATCAAATAATATTCATACCAAGAGTATTAATCCATCATTAATGAGGGTTTTTAAGTTCCTATTTATATGTACCGACATTATCTAATATTCCTATAACGACTAATGATCTCTTAAATAATGCATGTAATAATAACAGAATCTTTACTAACAATAATATAATAAGGGCTAATACTACTAATTATATTAACAAGCATTATACTAATCCCACAAAGAAAATGTTAAATACATCCCAATGCTAATAGTCACGACTATCAATAATAAATCTAGTCATGATAATTGATATTAGGAGTTGCTATGAATTATGAAATTCTACTATTAGATCCAATCCTAACACACTATTTAGGGTTAAGGTCTTAACCTAGTGGTTAGAATACCTAGGTCTAGGGTTTTGATGTAGGGCTTAGGGTTTTCATGCATCCTAGGGTTTAGTTCTAGAAGTAGAACTAGGATGTATGAGCAGCTTAAATACAGTATAATAATAATATGGTTAGTTATACTTTAACGTCAATGATATAACTAATATTTGTGACCATGGTAATAATTAGTATTATAATCATAATAAAAGTATAACCTATTATTAAAGATAATATTTTTAAGTGATGGACGCCATGATAATATCATTAATGGTAGTTTCATCCATGATAACTAATATTATCATAACATATTAATAGTAATCATCCTGATTGATAATTAATAATAGAATTATAATTGATGATAACAACAACGCTAATTAATACATTGTAGTATTTATTTAAATTTCTAACAATGATATTAATAACAAAAGTAAATGACAAATCTGATTGATGAAAAGATGTGAAAATCCTCACCTGGATGACTCGGTTTGCGCCGAGTTGACTCGTCTCAACACACCACCCACCTGTTCTTTCTCCCTCCTTTCTCTCTAGTTTTCTTTCCTTCTTCTTCCCCATCTTTTTCCTTTCCTTTACTAGGATGTCCAGCCATACCTGGACAGGACCCAAGCCCAAAACTTAGCCACCATCTTGACCCGGTTCAAGCACGGTTAGTCAATATCGAGTTAACTCGGTTCCAAACCGAGTCAACCCAGCGACTCATCCTCAACCTACTCTTCTTCTCCTCTTTTGCTCTCCCTCTCTTTTCTTCTCTAGTCCCCACATAGCCTGGATGTGACCAGGCCCACGCCCATCTTAGGCCGATCTCAGCCCAGCAGGTCAACCCCGCTTGACTCGATAGCCATCTCTCTCTCCCTCTCTTCCCGCATGTTGGAGGTCTAGCAGTATCCCCGGACGACTGGCCCCAACCCATCAGCGAGTTGAACAGCCTGCTCAGACTAGTCCCAAGTCGCAGGTGGAGCGGCAGCCACACAGCAACCGCATCCTCTTCCTCTCTCTCATTTTCACTTCTCCCTTTTATCCTTCTTTTATTTTCCTTCCATCTTCTTCCACGTCCAAACGACATCTGTCCATGGCCAGACAGTGCCCGTCTCGAACTCGGACGAGACCGGACTCGAGCACGAGTTGGCGGTGGTGCTGTGCGTCACAGCTCGAGCTCAATCTCCCTGCCTCCTCCTATCTTTCTTTTTTTTTTTTTCCATTTTCTTTTCATATCTTTCTTCCAACACTAGGGACATCTCCGTCTGGTGAGACGTTGAAGATGGCATGCCCGAACCGATCTCGACTCGGCTTTGAACGGCGGAGAAGACAATGGCCATTAATGGCATTTTCGCCATCACCGCGTTTTCTTCGAATCTGCTTCCATCAGACAGTCCGTGAGGACTCTAGAGAGCTTGCAGGTAAGCTTCATCGAAGCTTTAAGGGGATTTGATCGGTGGGTTCGAAGGGAGATGGAAACAACGTTCTTTCTCCTTCCAGCCGCAAGAAGGTGGAGATGATCTTTAAGAAAACCGTTCTCTCTCCGTCGTAGGGTTGCTGCAGGGATCCTAGACTGTAGGATCCGGAGCAAACGGCTCGGATAGCAACAGACTTCACGTACGTTCGTCAGAGCCGAAACCGGTTGCTGGTTTTGCTTTTCTGTGGGTGGAAATCCTCTCCCACGTGGAGAGCTGTTGGATGGCTGGGATTTCTCTCACTGAATGGCTGAGATTAAGAGCAAGAAACTCACGTAGATCGTGGGTAAAAAAAAAAGGTCTTTCCCAGCTGTAGTTTTCATTTCCGGAAATGCTGCCTGCAGCCCTATTCAGGCTTGGTTTGCGTGCATACACATGTGCATGAGTACGTACGGAAGACGTAGTTTCGTCAGCCCCATGCCCTGGATCATATGAACGGTCTGGATCGGACCTAAGCGTCTGGTATTGATCGCAAACGGGCCGCTTTAACAGAGCTAGAAGCACAAACGTGCCTGTACGATCGACCACATGTGCACGTCCCTGTGAGCACGTTCATGTGCATAAACGCGCATGGCCGGCATCGTTTTAGTCAACCTCGCGTTGTGGACACGATGGACGGCCTGGATTATCCGATCGAATAATGATGGTGGGCCACAGCGTCACAGACGGACGCTGTTCATTCGTCCAGGTGCGGCAGCAAGAGAATTCTTCTCTTTTTATAAAATCTCGGGTCAGCGTACTTTGACTAGACGGGCTGATCTCATGCGCTGCGTGTGGGAGCACTCTCGGTGCACACGCGCCATGAGTGCGGGGCCCACAGAGATGTTTAAGTGAGATCCACTCCACCCATTCTCCTTGGAGACCCAAATCAGGTCCTTTGGCCATAAACCAGGCAAATAGAAAGCTTAGGTGGGCCATGCTAACCGATTGGAGGGTCCAATTATGGAGCTACCTTGATCTGAGGGTCAGATTATTCCGAAATCGTACGTCAACAGTTGGAAAGGTCCAAGGGACCATTTTACCCAGAAATCAATGGCTACATTATGGATCCATGACCTATTATGTTTTTATATCATCAAATATCATGTCATAATACTATTAATAATATTATTTATTATTATCATTATTATTATTATTTTCTTTTTCACACACGCATGAAATTTTAATTCATGTCATGGGTCCCACTCTGTAAATTAGGACTTTCCATCTCATGACTTTATGTTATTAAATATTTAATTATTATTATTATTACCTACACATTGTCACGTATTTATTTATCTATCTTTATTTATTTATTTATTTATTTATATATCTATATGTAGGATGTGTGGCTAGATGATCCATCTTGGAAACCGACGAATAGATAGCTTGATGTGTGGATTGAGACTATTTTCAACGGCTGGATTTAGGTTAGGATGAACGCGAATGTTTACTTAAATTAGTCTTGTATTTATACTAAAATAGATTATATGGTAACACTTGAGTACTAGGAAGTACGGGGTGTTACATGCGGCTACCTACGACAAAACATCATTCCCCTTACTTGATTGGCTGGATAAAAAAAGTAAACAAGACCAAGGTAATCGAACAATGTACTGTCTCGTTTTTAATTGGTAAAAATTATAAGGATCAAGTACTTTGTGACATGGTCGACATGGAAGCATGTCATATGTTACTCGATTGACCATAACAATCAAACCATGATGCGACCTACTGAGGATGAGACAATGTTTACATCTTCGTCAAGGATGGTCAAAAAATGGTCTTTGCCCCTATGACACCAGAGAACTACTTTGAAGCTTATAAAGTGGAGGGGAGTTCCCTCCTGACCATTTGGGATTTCATGGAGGAATTCAAGGAAACCAGTGAGCTGTATACTGTGGTGGTAAAGGGCAAGGAATCAGAGTCATTAAACATTCCTCCAAGTTTAAAGTCCTTGCTAAATGAATTCAAAGAAATTTAGCCCGATGACTTTCCCGATAGATTGCCTCCCATGTGAGATATTCACTACTATATCAACCTTGTTCTCGGGTCTAGTTTACCTAATCGTCTTCACTCTCGGATAAGTTCGAAGAAGTGTAATATTTTGCAAGGGCAAGTGAAGGAATTAATCCGTAGGGGTCTAATCCATGAAAGCATGAGCCCATGCATTGTATCGGCCCTATTAACTCCAAAAAAAAAAATTGGAGTTGGCGCATGTGTTTCGACACCCGGGCAATCAACAAGATTACCATAAAATATAAATTTCTCATACCATGGCTAGACGATATGTTAGACGTGCTTGAGAGTGCGAAATTATTTTCTAAATTGGATTTAAGGAGTGGCAACCACTAGATTCGAATACGGCCAGGTGATGAGTGGAAAATAACTTTTAAGACCAATGAAGGGTTGTATGAATGGTTGGTCATGCCCTTTAATCTTTTGAACGTGCCTAGTACGTTCATGAGCTTAATGAACTGAGTTCTAAAGCCATTCATTGGGCATTTCGTAGTAGTCTACTTTGATAACATTTTGATATACAGTCAAGACGAAGCAAGCCATATGGAACACATCAAACAAGTCCTTCAGGTGCTCACTGAAAATAAGTTGTATCTCAATTTTAAAAAATGTAGTTTTTTTTTTTTTTACCGATAGCCTATTTTTTTAGGCTTTATCGTGACATCCACGGGCATCCGGGTGGACGACGAAAAGGTAAAAGCTATCAGGGAATGGCTGGTTCCAATAAACATCCACAAAGTACAAAGTTTTCACAGATTGGTGACATTTTATCGTCGGTTCGTGAAAAAATCCAGCACCATTATGTCACCAATTATAGATTGTATTAAGAATGGACCAGTTCAGTGGACTGACGAAGTTAACAGGACCTTTCCTGAAATCAAGCACAAATGTGGTGCCAAGAGGGTCATCCTAGTGACCTACATATGCAAAACAGTTTCCTCTTCAAAGGGAATAAACTATGCATCCCCCAAAGTTATCTGAGGGAGTAGATTATTTAAGAGTTATATGGAGGTAGCCTTGGTGGAGACCTTGGGTGAGACAAGTCGCGGACTCTTATGAAGGAGCAGTATTACAGGCCACAATTGGTATGTGACGTGGGAAAAGCAATGCAGTGATGTCATGTTTGTTAGACCACCAATTGACAGTCTCACAAAATGGGCCTGTACACCCCATTACATGTGCCTGACGACCCTTGAGAGGATTTATCTATGGACTTCGTGATTGGTTGCCCACAAACACAACGCGGCATGGATTTAGTGTTTGTGGTGGTAAATTATTTCTCAAAGATGACACACTTTATTCCATGTAAGAAGACCCTCGATGCAACACACATAGCGAACCTATTCTTTAGAGAGGTCTTACGGCAACATGGGGTTCCCAAGACCATTACTTTTTACCGTGACACGAAGTTCATTAGTCATTTCTAGCGTACTTTATGGAATCAGTTCGGTTCACGACTTGAGTTCAACAGTGCCTACCACCTACGAGCCGATGGGCAGACTGAAGTTGTGAATCGCACGTTGGGAAACCTCATTCGATGTATTTCAGTTGACAAACTGAAGCAGTGGGATTTGTCCTTGTCTCAAGCGGAATTTGCATTCAATATCATGGTGAACCGCTCAACAGGGAAGTCTCCATTCCAAATTGTTTATGGTCGAGTGTCTCACCACACACTTGATTTGGTCCCTTTGCCCAAGCTCCTAGGCATGCATGAGTATTGCATCATAACATATGGTGGACTGAATCATGGGCATTCATGCGGATGTGCAAGCCAAGTTGCATGCGTCAAACAACAAGTATAAGGAGCAAGCCGACAAGCATCGACGACAAAATGTGTTCGAAGTGGGCGACTATGTTATGGTCCATCTACGCAATGAGAGATTTCTGACTGGAACCTACAATAAGTTGAAGAACAAGAAGATTGGACTGGTACCGATCCTCCAAAAGATCAACGACAACACTTACGTTGTTGATCTCCAGATGATAGGAAGATCTCACGTACTTTCAATGTCGCAGACTTGACCGAGTATCATAAACCGAAGCAGGATGAGAACTAGGGGTCGAGTTCTTTTGAAGTGGAGGGGACTGATGTAAAGCAGGTCGTTGGCACTTTCATGTACAAGATGGACCAGAGGAGGCCCGTTCGGAGGCAGAAGTGATCAGGATCATCATAACCCTAAAGCAAGCATATCTCGCAAACCGAAATGAGTTATTCAACTTACCATATATGATTTTGGGGTAGGAGAAGCTACTTTAGCCACCCAACTTGCTATGTCGGGTTTCCCATGCTGAATTTGCGAGATTCCATTAGATCGACAGTCGAAAATCCATTGTAATTTCATTTTTACTATTTATAGTAAGTTTTAGCCTAATCACAACTCTTGATCCTTTGAGCTTTAGGAGTCATGCCCAACATGAAAATGGCTTAGAAAAATTAGGAGAATAAAGTGGTTAGGCCAAATTAGACACTTACTATTTTTGACCGAAAACCATGAAGTCTAGTAGAAATCATGACCGTCTATAAATAGTATGTTTAGTATTTATAGGAAGTCACGTTTTTAGGGAGTTTTGAGTTGGAGTTTGATTCTGAAACTTCTTCTTAGGTTTGGTATCACTATTTAAGCGATTTTAAATTCGTGTGTATATATATATATATATATATATATATATATATATCAATCAATCTATTTTTGAAATTATTAGAATATATTTTTATTGTTTTTTTCTTCTTTTTTTAGTCGTGGATTCGAGGAATCTCTGCGAGTCTCGAGAAGCTCCATGGATTCAGAGTAATTATCTCCTTGAGGAAGAAGGTGACCGACCTCATCACGTCCATCCCTGTGTCAATGCTAGGAGAGACAATGGAAGAAGAGGAAGCCAAAGGTACAATCTCACGACTAGCAAGGTTATGCCAATAGCACCCTTTAGATGCTGAATAGCACGACCCACACAGTGGAAATTCTCATACATGTGATTTGAAGAAACTTTTAGATACATATTTTCTAGAATATGCACATCGATATGATTCGATGCATTGTAAATTCGATAAGAGAGATAACATATTCCTATATTGGTGTTAGGTTTGTGAGGATAAAGATGATGGTCTTTCTTCATCTATTTTCTACATCATAAATACTATATAAGCCTTTATGCTTAAATCAATTTCTACTGCTGGTAAGATTATAGCCTTCTCCAACAAGGTTTCACTACTTGTATATTACATTGAAGTAGGGGTGCACATGGAACCGGTAAACCAGACCGGAACCGACCAAACCGCATGATTTGGTCCGGTTTTGAAGTGCACTGGTTCTGGTTCCGAAAATCAAAGAACTGATTAGTTCGGTTCGGTTCTCGATTTGAGTTTCTGTAGAACCGAACCTAGAACCTGATCGTGAACCGTACTGTAGAATCGAACTTAGAACTGGACCGCGAACCGGACCATCCAATAATAAATATTTTTAAAAAAAATTAAATATACAAAGTTTTAAAAAAAAAAAAAAACAAAAAAAACCCTAATCTCTTAAGCACCTCACTCCGCCCAGCCCCCATTCTCTCTCTCTCTCTCTCTCTCTCTCTCCTCTCTCTCTCTCTGTTTTCCACACCGGCCCCCCACTTACGCCCCCCACCGCCACAAGATTGTTGACCTCTCTCTCTCTCTCTCTATCTCTCTCTCTCTCTCTCTCTCTCTCTCTCTCTCTCTCTCTCTCTCTCTCTCTTTATTTCCACACTGGCAAGGCACCGCCGGCCCCCTTACCACCACTAACTTATTTCTATCTCTCTCGTCTCATTGTGAACTTCAACAATGACTTCATCATCATTATTCGTGATGGTAATGATCAATTTTGTTGATTTTTTATAAATATTTTATTGAATGTTGGATGTTTTATTGATTTTTGGTAATTATTTTATTATTTTTAAATTTCTTATTAGATGACAAGTATCGGTGAGACAAATAATCCTAAGGAGCCCACTATTACTAATTCTCCATCTCATACAAAAGTATGCCCTCCTAAAGAAAATGGTCGTAAACATGAAGTTTGAGATCATTTTACCAAAATTGCAAATGGATGGGATGGAAAAGCAAATGGTGGTAGATGTAACTATTGTAATTCAACCTATGCATGGTTAAGTGAGAATGAGACTAGCTCTTTGAGAAAACACATTTCAAAGTGTCATAAGATTTCTCACAATAGAGATAAGAAACAAAGACTTTTGTCAATGCAATCAATATTAGAAGATGGTGGTAGTACTCTTGGTGTTTGAAAATTTGACCCAGATCCATGTAGAGAAGCACTTGCAAAAATGATAATCGTAAATGAGCTGCCTTTTAAGTTTGTTGAGCATGAAGGGTTTTGTTAGTTTTGTAACGTCATGCAACATAATTTCAAAATAGTGTCACGTACTACAATGGCAAGGGATTGTATGGAATTGTATGTGAGCGATAAAAAAAATGAAAAAAAATTGAAGGATTTTTAATGAACTCAAATCAAATACTTTGTCTCACTACAGATTCCTGGACCTCAGTGCAAAACATTTCTTACATGTGCCTTACAAATCATTTTATTGATAGAGACGGGAAATTATATAAAATAATTTTAAACTTTTGTGTGATTTCTAGTCACAAAAGTGAGAAAATTGGTCGAGCGATGGAGGCATGTTTAATGGAATGAGGTATAGAGAAACTATGCATGCTTAGTGTGGATAATGCAAGTTCCAATGATATTACTATTACATATTTGAAGAGAAAGATATCTAAGAAGAGTGACACTTTCATTTTAGGCAGTGAATTCTTTCACATAAGGTGTTGTACACATATTCTTAATTTAATTGTAAAAGATAAGTTAATTGAATTAAAAGATTCACTAGCTTGAATTCGTGGGGCAGTAAGGTATATTAGGATTTCTCCATAAAGAGAACAAAGCTTCAAGGCATATGTATAGAAGGAGAGAATAAAATATAAAAGTTATTTGTGCCTATATGTTCAAACTAGGTGGAACTCTACATAACTCATGCTAAATGTTGCAATAAAGTTTCAAAAAGCATTTGAAAGATTAGAAGAGAAAGATCCACATTTTACAATAGAACTTCATGATGGACCTCCTACTACTAGTGATTGGGATGATAGTCGGATTTTTACAAAATTTTTGCAGAAATTCTATGATACCACTATTCGCATGTCTGGTTCTTTATATGTCACTTCTAATTCGTATTTTCATAAAGTTTGTGGCATTGAAAGTTTCTTACCCGAATGGTTAACCAGTTTGGATTCTACTTTAAATACCGTGGCCAGGAAAATGAAGATTAAATTTGAAAAGTATTGGGAAAATATTGAAAAAGTGAATATGATGTTATTGATTGTTGTTGTGTTAGATCCTCGTTATAAATTGAAATATGTAAAGTTTTGTTATTCTGAAGTTTACGAACTTTCCATGGTGATTGAACTCACTAAAAAGGTAAGAGAGGCATTCAATCATATTTATAATGAGTATCAAAAGCTTCAGTTAGTTGATTCTTCTTAAAGTCAAACCATTAATGACATGGAGGTTGACCGATCAAGTATTAGTACAAGTGAGCAATTAATTTCTCTAAAGTTGAAGTTTTAAAAATATTTGGAAGAAGAAGAGAAGTAGACAAATATTTGGAGGGATATTGTGAGAAGGATGATCCAAACTTTGAAATCTTGAGTTGGTAGAAAGTGAAAAGCTTAAAGTATAGAGTTCTTTCTTAAGTTGCAGGGGATATTTTAGTCATTCTCATATCTACCATTGCTTCTGAATCCGCTTTTAGTATTAAAGTTTGTATCATCGATCAATTTCATAGTTCTCTTACCCCTAAGCTTGTGGAATGCTTAATTTGTGCACAAGATTGATTATGTGTTTCACCTCTTCCAATTGAAGTTGAAGAAAATAAGGCTGAAATTGAAGCTCTTGAGTCAAAAAAAGATTTATTTGATTAATTTAATTATGTCATATAATTGACTTTTAAGTATTGTGTTCTTCTTGATTTTAATAAATTATTATATTTTTGCAGCCCTAACTTCTATTTGAGGACTTTCATATCGAGTTTACATTTTGCAACATACTGTTAGTATGCTACTCCACTATGAGGTATATATTATTATGCTTAGTTGGACGTCTTATAGCTATTTTATAAGTTTACAATATATTTTAGTTGTCTATTTGACTCATGATTTATGGTTTACAATGTGCCCTATGATTGTTTTTGTAAATGTCTTATTGCACACCTTATACAATATCTAGACCATTCATCAAATGGGTCACAACATGAATGGAAATGGGCTGGATTATTAAAAAAAACATGCAATTGGGCTGGATTATAAAAATCCTAGAACCGTAGAACCGAACCGGTTTTTACAGTCTGGCTTCGATTTGGTTCTAGGGTGAAAATGGTTCGGTTCCAGTTCCAATTTTCCTGAAACCATTAGGAATGGTTCGGTTCCGGTTCCACCCCATAACCGGACCCAACCAAACTGCGTGCACCCCTACATTGAAGGGTTGCTGTTGCAGAGCTGCTTTTCTAGCCATCTGAGTTTTGGCTAGTGTAGTTTTAAAGGGCTTCTTCTAGCAAAGCAAGAAGAGGTTGGGATCATATGATCCAGTGTGAATTTGTACCGTAGTTCAAAAACCACCTGAAAACTCGACTCTATATTCATCTTAGTTGGCTTGAATTGAAGATTCGACCTGAACTATGATTTGATATTTAATTATAAACTAAAAATATAACAGATACTAACAGATACCTAAAATAGTAAGAATTGTTACAAGTATTGCAAAATAAGAGAACTGTCACCAAAGTACCAATTGACCTGCTGGCTAACAGTATCTTCTCTTCCTCTGTAATTTTTTATTAATATAATAACACTTTTGACTCACAAGTGACTTGATTCAAATGGGTCCTTACTCATGCATCAGTAGTAGACTCACAAGAGTTTGAACACAAGGTCATAGGTTCAAGTATCCATTGCGAACCCCTATTTCCACTTGGTTGTTCCTAATTATCCATTTGATCCAAGTGGGCCACACATGCACAAAGGCACATACATTTTAAATGGATGAAACCAACAGTCTACATTCAAGATTTATATAGATCAACAATTTTACATTTAAACCAAATAGCCAAATAATAGTTCAATACACCATTTACATATAGATAAACCGCCAAACATTTGGTTTTATGTCCATAAATCTCCATCCAATACTCAGATATCAGCCACAGATCCTTATACTCTCAAGGCTCTACGATGATCTTACCACTAGCATGGCCCTCAATGCTCTTGGCCCATGCATCCTCTGCCTGACTTAAAGGATGCCTGGAATTTATCACAGTCTTCAGCTTCCCTTCCTTTACCAACCCTACCAAATACTCCAAATTCTCACCCTTCGGAATCAACAACAATGGCACCAAAGTCTTCTTTGAAAAAGTCAGCTTCTTCAGTGCGAACGTCATCAGTGCTCCAAGGCCCGGCGTAATGTCCACCACCTTCCCATTTTCGGCCAGATTGGGCTCAAAAGTGGACCATGGAATGCCAGTGGTGCATTGGATCACTGAATCATATTTCCTCCCAGATGGGCTCTTCAAGGCTGAGCCCTCTGGGGTCCGGTAGTCGAGCACCTCATCCGCTCCTAAGCTCTTGACAAACTCGATGTTGCGGGCCCCACATGTGGCCGTTACGTGGGTGTTGCCGAGCTTCGCCAGCTGGACTGCATAGTGGCCAACCCCACCTGAGGCTGCAGTGATTAGAATGTTTGATTGCTTGCCACTACTGTCGAGCTTGATCCCCGAAGCATTGGTGAGTGCTTGGAGTGCAGTGAGGCCTGCTATTGGTAAGCCTGCACCTTCAGCCGCCGATACCTCAGGGGGGCGCTTAACTGTCAACTTCGCCGGGGCCACAGCGTACTCAGCTAACCCACCTCCATTCTGTCATTCAATACGCATGATAAGAGTCCCAAGAACCAAAACCATACCAAATGACCAATATATTTTCTTTTCTTTTCTTTCCCTCTTTATATCCTCTTTTTTTTGGTGTGGAACAGTATCCTGAACAAGGTATAGAGGACCTATTGATCCAAACCATAGTTTAAAAACTCAAATATTCAACTCGATTCCCAGCCGGGTTGGGTTGACTCGAAAACTCGATTCAACTTGATATTTAACAATTAAACGAGGGTATTAATTCCATTAATAGAAGACATTTAAAATAGTATAAATATAAAAATCGCAGTTTAGAACATAGAACCAGTCTGTGGTCAGCTGGTAAATGCTGTTGCCATCTTAGTTGAGATTGAAAGTCCAAATCACACCATCTGCACTTATAAAAAATAAAAATAAAAAAAAATAAAAAAATCTCTTGGACTCAATTTGAGTCATGCCAACTTGCATCAAGTAGATGGAGTAGGTGAGGCATCAAGCAGAGTTTGAACCAAGTTGACTTAGCTGAGTTTCGAGTCAAATCACCAAGTTTTAGAACTATGATCCAAACCATTCATCTGGTGGGTTCCACCATGGATGGGCAATGAATAAAAGATCACCTCTGTAAAACATTCCCAGCAATCTGAATGGTTAACTTCTCCCATTGCATATATGCTGCAAGACACATTTGATTGTTGACCATCCATCTCCAGCCAAACAATCAGGTGGCTGGGATCATCCAACAGGGGAGTTCTTTGCTGCATCACCTGTCTCATGGGGCTGTGCTCATTAAAGGTGGACCCCACCTTATGTAACACTGGATCCAACAAAGTGCTGGTGGTTCCTTGAATGGAACAGGCAGACAGCATTTATGCATGCAATATACTGGCTTCTCCAAGCTAGTTGAGGTGGATCATTAGTATTTTCCAAAGACCAAAAGCATTATTGCAAGCACTGTAGCAGCAATGGAAGCATAATAGCACTCACCAGAGTGTTGAGCATGGCCACTACTTTGTCGCCAACTTTGATATTGTTGACTCCCTGACCAACCTCAACTACCTCTCCTGCTACATCAGCAACTGTTTCATGAATGAGCGATTGTCAGTATAAATAGTGTAATGACCTGGTTTAAATTCTGAATTTTATTTTAACACACATTGCACACACACGCACAACCGTTCATCCATTAATTTGTCCAATTTCAACCATTAATTATGCATTGAACCTGTCCAACTTTGAGCAATGATCCATGTACCGAAATCAGCCTAATATTAGCCCCTAAATTGTGTAAGAAATCTGCCCAAGGATGTCCAGCAAATTTGCATAGTAAACCAGCCCATTTACAACCGTTCAACCTTGAGTTAAATCTACCCAACTTAGACCGTTAGATTTTGTATCAAATCCATTCAATCTTGACCGATGAACCATGTATTAAATCAGATCATTTATGACCATTTATTGTATGCTAAATCTGTCCAAATTGGACTGTTAATGTATGCCTCAAATCTGCCATCTATGGCTGTCAAACCATGCCTCGAATCTGCCCAAATGGAACCACTGATCTGTGCGCCGAATCTGCCCAAAGATGACCATCAATCAGCACACAGCCTGTTTAAATTGTGGGCGTTGAATCATGTAACAATTTGTCCAAATCCGACCCTTGGACAGTGCACTGAAACCGTCCTAAGCTGGCCACCAACCCACGTGTATAAATCCCCACAAAGACAGCCATTCATCCACCTCAATTCAATCATCTAAACTGTCCAGCAATTCCACCATCCATAGCCATCAATCCATTCGTCCACAAGTGCATTAGATGAGAGGTTGGGGAGCTGCGTGTGAAGAGCTTCTAGAAGGCAGCAATGTGAGTATCCAGGGAGCTTTAGAGAGAGACGGTCCATCTTGTGATTCGCTAACCAAGTAAGATGGGGATGCCTATTGGGCTGTGACATGTCTAGGCTGTTTAGGGCCAATGGGAGGAGGCAGTGACGTGCCAAGGGTGTTAAGGGCCAATGGGAGGAGGCAGTGACGTGTCAAGGGTGTTTGGGGCCAATGGGAGGAATCACACAAGTGAAGCCTTGGGTGATGGAGCCCTCTAGCATAAATAAGAAAAATGAGAGGGTTAGAGCATAGTGTGAGGCTATGTGGTGAGAGAGGGAAGGGGAGGAAGGAAGAAAGGAGGAAAGGCGTAGTTTTGAGGCGAGTTACCTCTAACATGTACCCTTTTTCTTTTGAGTAAATTGTTTCTTTCCCTGTATCTTCAAATTATTTCTTTTTCCTCTAACATACAATCCCTTTTCTTTTGGGTAGATTAGTTCTTATATCTTAAAATTATTTTTCCTTTCTCCTAACATGCATTGCAGGATTTCCCCAAGGTTTAACCCTTTTGATTCATTGCATCTTCTTTATTTTCCTGAAAAGTTAGATTACCACCTTTCTTGATTTTTGCCATTTTCTTTCTTGAGAATTAAAGTTATATTTTTGTCTTTCTTAAAGTTTTGCCCCATACCTTTATTTTCTTGAAAATCAAGATCCTTGATGAGATACTAGGAATTTATACCCAATTCTTCTCAAATTTGCATACTAATAACAATGCTCTTGAAGATTTTTGGGTTATGGAGTAATTTATCAGAATTACAGCATGATCCTGGACTATCCACGAAATTCCAGCACGTACAGATTTATAGTTACAAGGTTTATTGGACAGTTTTCTGCACCTTTCTGCACTTTCTAGAAATTCTAGGGTTTCAGATGTAATTTTTCATAATTTCATATTTAACTATTAGCATTGCATATTCATGATCTTATTGTATATTTGATAATGAAAAGAGGGTTTATGAAACTTGAAAGTATGTAGAGAAATGTTATAAATCTCTCATGTGCTTATGATATTTTGGAAATATTGAATCATGTGCATCATTATCATAAAATAGGTGGGCGATTTAGTCCTCTAAGTTGAAAATCCCATGTTGGAACACCAAAAAAATAAGTGGGGTGATTGAGTCCTCTAGGTTGAAAATCTCTAAAAGCATAAATAGATGGAGAGATTGAGACCCTTGGGATGAAAGTCCCTAAAGCTCAATTAGGGCCTTTTGGAGCCTCTACTACAAGGCTAGGTGAGTGAGCATATTTGAATTGCAAAAGACCACTGTAAGGCTAGGTAGGGTAGTAGTTTGACTAGCTAACGTGCGAATGGATCGCTCACTGCAAGGCTAGGTGGGTAAGCATGTCAAAATTGCAAAAGAGCACTACGAGGCCAGGTGTTGTACTTCAGAGAGTGTTGGCCGACTGGTGTGAAATGGCCTTGGTGTTCAAAGGTTAAATCATATTGATTATTGTGAATTGCTTCATACATTGGCATTGCATTCCTAAAGCGTGCTACATGTTTTTGCATTTCCAGTTTTGCACATGAACTTTACAGTATTTTGGTAAAATACGATTTATTCGGCTTAGACACTTTTCCTTTTCAAAAACTTGTGCGATATATACTCACTAGGTTTTTTTTTTTTTTTTTAAAAAAAAGCAACGAGAATATATTAAAAAGAGAAAGGAAACACAAGGCTGCTGAGATAGCAGAACGAGGACAGAAAACAGCAAAACAACTACAAGCCTAACAGCAGGAAATTAAAATCTTTCAGACCAAGAACATTGGAGGCCCATTCGATCAGAAGATGCTTCGCACGCGAACCCACAGAAATAGCCGAAGCATGGACGTTGTTAAAAACCCTATCATTCCGCTCCTTCCACATTGCCCACCAAATAGCCATAATAGCCATAATATACTCACTAGGTTTTTTAGCTCATCCTTTATTGTGGATATTGAATTTCAAGAGCAAGGCTTAGTCAGGGAGTGTGTGGAGCAGAGTCCTAGCCATTTTTTCTATTTACTTAGTTTTTTAATTTTTCTTTTTAGTTTCAGATTTATTATAAGAGGACTTGTAATAGAAGATTGATTAAGACTTAGGTTATGGTGATGGTTTAAATATTTTACTTTTATTTTGACTCATTATTTGATTTATTTTAGGAAAGTATATGCTTTATAGAATGGTTTTATATGATGGTTTGTGGTTTATGGCTTGTGAATGTTTAATATTTGAGTCATGCCTTTGGGTAAGGGATCAGAGTCGAGTATACCCGAGTGCCAGATTTCAGGGACAAATAGTTTGTGATTCTCTCTTACATAGTTTGAGATATGAAACATAGAAGCGTAAGGGTCGTACAGTGAGAGTAGGTTGTCAACAAGGCTGCGACTTGGGTTCAGGTCAACCTAAACCCGATTGATGTAGCCCAAGGTTGTTGCAGGTTGTCAAGGTCCTCGGGTCGGGTTCAGGTTGGGAAATGCCACCCTATTTCAAAATCGGGTTAGGTTCGAGTTGAGCAAATTCTAGGCGAGTTAGGTTAGGTTGGGAATAATCACATGTATTTGGGTTGGGTTGGATCAGGTCAGGTTTGTGGGATGGGTCTTCTTGAGGTTCAGTTGTTCGTGGGTTGACCCTCAACCCAATTGCACCACTATAATGTCAATAGGTCACGCTGAGCTATCTTTAAATGAGGGGGCTTAGTTAGTGGTAAGTCTAGTAACCCAGCATGCGTTCTTGGTCTTGGACTTGGAGTGGACTCACATTTGGGGTTCACTGGATCCAATCTAGTTCCAAGTATCTAATAAATAATTACATTTCATCTTAGTCAACCTAGAACCGACCCATCTATACCCTAAATGACATTCATTACTAGGATTGTGTATGTTTGTGTTTCAACCCCGAAAGAAAACATAAAAGATACGATACGCCATAACATGTCATATTATACTAGTGGAAGTTGCACAAACCCCCATCAACGGCTTCGATGGACCGCAGCTAGTGTTCGAGGTATCAATATCACAACAAGCCTTGCTAACCGGAGATATGGAAACAATATGGATATCGCCGATAATCGAAAGTGCAGGGAAACATGGGGAAAACGGTGGAATTTTTCAGTGAAACTACAGGAGATGTTAAAATACACATATTTGCATATTTAAGAATTAAAAAATTACAAAAAAAAAAAAAAGAATGCATACATAATAAGTTTCAATTTAATGGGGCCATAAAAGCATGTGTTGTCCCAAGAAAACAGTCCAACCATCCCATCGATCCCATCCTATCCATCCAACCATACAAACATCCCTCAATATTTCAAAATATCAACAACACAAAATTTTGCCGAGAAATTGTTAACAACTAGAAAGGAAACAAAAGATTGCGATCTCGATATCACCCATGTTGCAATAACGATAATATCACGATGATATTATCGTCGACAATTTAAACACTATATACAACCATGCGCCCATGAAAATAGTTTGAAATGGAAATATTTTTAATAAACAGATTTTTGGCGATATTGACACATTGCAATATTATCGAAATATACAGTAACTATACAAGCGACACCTGGAATATACACAGTAGAAAATATTGGCAATACATTGGCAATGTCGATACATTGGGATATTTAGCGATACATCGCCAATACTTAGAATTTCTGAGACTACCGGTGTTATCAGTATCACCGAGCTGGAGATACAGATAATATCAGGGATATTTCAATAATATCGGGGATACTTTCAACAATGATTGCGTCCAAAAGCAGGAAATGATACGCATCTTTTTAAAAGCATAAGATTTCATGTCCATGTAATTGAACAAGATCTGTATCAGAAGTATCATGCAACGAGATAACACTTCTATCAGTGGATACACTACTGTCTTTTAGAATCTAAGAAAATGCTGATTAGAATGCTATCTGCTCCGATAACACGGATACCTTCTAAAGGGTGTTATACCCCAAGTTTAATAGGCTGAGTGAATATTAAGGCAGAATTCATTCAAGGTTTCCAGCTGCTCCAGTCTTTTGTAGATTATGCCATGGGCTCCATCATTGCGCAGGCTAACTGATGCATACTGATGCTTGGCATCAATGGATGGTGTTTCTAGAATACAAGACACTCCTAAAAGCATGATAAAACTTTCAATTCCCATTGCAAAATAACAGCACAGTTTACTACTAGAGATTGGTTATGGTGTGGACACGTGTGCTGAACGCGTGGCTTTTGCAACACGATTAGAAAGAGGTCCTTCAAGGTTGGTTCGGGTGTACAACTGAGTTGAACTGAATTGTCAGTCTTATAAAGTGACAATGACTGAATTGTGATTACCTCCTCCCATATTCAGTTCCAACCTTTTTCTCAAAATGGTAGGGAAAATAATAACCAAATTGCGAGTACATTTAAGTTGGACTTGGGAAGAACAGAACTGTGATTTGAGGTTCACTTCCTCATTGAAATTACTCAAGTAATTTCCTCTTCATTGAAGAGAATGTCCACAATTCAATTCAATTGTGCATCAATGCAGGAATGCAATGATAGGAATCTAGGAAGACCATTTCCAAGTGTAGGAGCTTGCCAACTCACTGGGGTGCAAGCAATGTCTCTCCCAATGTAACATCCACACTAGCTTCTTGAATGAAATTGTACATATCCTATGGAGGACGAATAACTTCTATTTAATCAACCCTCACCAATCTCCCAACATACTCTCTCTCCATCTTCAAAATATTGACCAAAGTGGCCAATGGGCTGAAGAAACTACAGAGGGCTTACCTTTGGGATGGAGTTAGGAAAGGAGATAAATATCACCTTAAGAACTGGAATGATGTGCAAAATCCTAGGGAAGTGGTATTGTCATTAGCTAGAGAAAGGAAAGAAATTAGATGTGTTTAGCAAAGTGGCAGCAATGGTATGGGAGATAGCAAGATGCATTATTGAGAAAGTTATTGCAACCAAATCTGGAGAATCAGATAGGGGATGATAACCAGGAGGGGGCTGACAAGAGGTAATGGGTCTAGAAGGACATTGAGCTTTTGATATTTGAACAGAAGTTTCTCATTTTTAAGAATGAATTTAGATTTATTAGTATTATTATTTTTTGGAGGGTAGGAACAAAATTAGATTCAAGGTGGAAAATGGTAAAAGAAATAGAGTTTAAGAGGATGAATGGGGCAGAATACTCCCCTCAGGTGGAAAATTTCCTCATATTTATCCTCTAGTTGTGAACAGTGTTTGAAATATCGGTATCGCGCAATGTATTGCAACCTTGGGATACGTATCGGTTATCGCACGGGATATATCGTTTGTATCGTGTAATTTATTGCACTTTTTGGGAAACATGGGGAAACATCGGCAAAATAGTTGAATTTTTTTATGAAACTTCAAGGATTATTAAAAAAAAAAACCTTAATACACACTTTTAAATCATAAAATCTCAAAAAAAAAAAAAAAAAAAAAAAAAAAAAAAAAAAAAAAAAAAAAAAAGAAAGTGCACATGATAATTTTCCTTTGTATAGGATCATGGTATTCCAAATCGGTTACGTAACGGCAACGGCCGTTACGTAATGGTAACGGTCATAACCGTTACGTAATGGTAACGGTTTACGGGGTCGAAACGGCCGTAACGGCCGTTACAGAAAAATGTGTCGTAACGGCCCCGTAACGGTCCGTAACGGCCTGTAACGGCCCCGTAACGGCCTAAGAAGTGCATTTTTCAAAAAATAAAAAATGAGTCATATCCAAAGCTCAAGTGAACCACACCACAAATATCATTGGGATAATGATTCTCATTGTAAAAACATTCGTGGGGCCCACCATAATGTTTATTTTCCATCCAATCTGTTCATGAGGTCACACGGACCTGGATGAAGAGGAAAAACAAATATCATAACGATCCGAAACTTTTGTGACCCTCAAAAGGGTTTCAATGGTAGACGTTCAATCTCCCACTGCCTATTTCAGTGTGGTCCACTCAAGCCTTACGACGACCTCGTCAAATGGATGAATGGTTTGGATATAACATATACCTCATGATGGGACCCACAGAACTTGGTGACGTCAACACACCATCCAGGTCCGTGGTGTGCGGTACACCAGCCCAGCCGCATCCCGTAATAAGGGCTCAAAGCCCTTTTTTTCTAAGGAGAGAGGGTTCCAGCGTTCCGGAACCCAAAATCTCTACCAAATCTATCATTTGGCTGAGGTTTTCTTAAGATTTCGCCAAGAATTTCTCTGGATTTGGCTGAAAATTTCTCTGGATTTCACAATTTCTCTGAATTTCAATGGATTTCGGCCAAATCTCTCCCAAGTCAGAGATTTTGTTGTTAAAATTCGAATGGCCCTTCAAATACAACTTCTGATTAGGGAGATCTCCTCTACAGGTACCGAAATCTACTTGTTGAAAGTTTTTTTTTTTCCTTTTCTTTTTTTTTTGAATAATGATGTTGTATCAACGTCCCGGAGTTGTAGTATCGTTGATATCGCACGATATCGAATAATATTTGGTGATATTATGCGATATTTATCAATATATCGATCCATATAAAGTATTTTGCATTTTTTTTTTTCAAATTTTTAGTATCTTTCGACGGGTTTTCGTATTGCTGGACTACGATACCGATAATATCGGCCGATAGTATCGATATTTCGAACACTGGTTGTGAAGAATTCTTTGGTTGGACATTCTTATGAACTAGTTGGAGACAAGGTAGTAGTAGTCTGTTCACTTCTGTAGAAATCTTCTAGGCACTGAAATAGGCATGGTTATGAAAATCCTCGATCTTTTACATGACATAAAGGTAGACCCTATTTCATATTGAAGAAGATGAGATGGTTTGGTCCTCATCTTCCAATGGCACATTTCAGAGAAAATCTTACCTTAAAGCCTTGTGTCAGTGTGATATAACCTGATTTGGTCAAAAGTTTGGGGAAGGGAGAGCCACCAGTATGGAAGCTTTATGTAGACGGCGGTTGCTAATAAAATCCTCCCTTTCAACAATCTTCAAAGGTGAAATTGGCATGGGGTTAATATTTGCATGATGTCTAAAGGTACAAAATGGTGGATCTCTTTACGGTGTGATGTGGCTTTGGAAGATTTGCTCGAGCTTTACTGAGTTATTTGAAATCACTTTCATCCAGTTTTTTAAATAGCGGTAGCGTGATGCGTAGCGCTCAGCCCTCTATAGCGTGTAGCGTAAATACGTAGCGTGTAGCGTAAGCTACACGACTTCTATTTTTTAATTTAAAAGTAGGATAATATAATAAATATGAAAAAAAATTATAAAAATGCCTAAAAGATGATTCATTTTATCAATTCTAAGCATGTTCAAAAAAGTTATTAGTTATCATTTATCAAAAGCCAATCCACATATATAAGCCAAATCAAATAATTATCACATCACAACTTTCTAAGCAAGCCACTTTAATTAATAATGTCTAATTGAAACCACAAGTCACAATTATGAAAAGAAATAAAAATCCCATAGGTAAAAAGTATCAAGTATAATATAAGTGTCACATTCCTCAACATTAAAAACAAAGAAAATGTGGAAAAAAAAATAAAAAAATAAAATAGTAAAAAAATACATTGTAGCTTATGCTACGGACGCTACGCGCTACGTAGCTGTAGCGTACGCTACGACCCCTGTAGCGTACGCTACAGGGGATTTACGCTATTTGGGACGCTACGTAGCGCTACGCTACGTAGCGTACGCTACGGGCGCTATTTGAAACACTGCTTTCATCATAAGTTTCCATGAGAGAGAGAGAAAGATTTCGATAATATCCAATATCGAATCCGACGTCTCCTCGATAATATCCAATATTAGGATATCCCTAGCTTCTAGCAGCACCTCTCTGGGTACTCTCCAAAGGATTCCTTACTCTCCTCCTAAGTTCTAGAGTTCATGCCCGGGTAATCTTCGAAAATTTCATTTTGATGGGGATAGACATGACAATAACTTGCTTGCTCGCCCTTTGGGGTGTGCATGTAATGGTTGGACTGGGATTAAATATTGGGATGGACCATGTTAGTATATATTTGGTGTCATTGATAACACAGTTATTTATCGTAGCTTTTCCCTAGTAACTTGGGGGACATAGAGTAACTGCAGAGACGTGCTCACATAAAAGTAACTGCAATGATTTTCATAAAGTTGAATTAAGTTACTATAATGCAAGGTATTCAATAACAGCAATGGTGGCCATAATGGCCGGCCTTATGGTTGTTACAATACGGGGCCCTGTAATGTTCAAAAAATCTTTTAAAGGAAGAAACTGAATCGGTCTCATATTGGACCATTATGGACCCGTATCCACCCGCTACATGCCTTTTCTTCAGAACAGCCGTTGCAACCCTGTATCGCGTAATGCGTCCCGCCATTACCATTACATAATGGCCGTTACATAACTGTTTTTTAATGCTATGATGTAATGAGGTTTGCTAGCCTTGCTTGCCTTTCATTTCTCACGATGTGTTGATCCAGACTATTCCTCCAGTAGGTCCGCAAAATCGCATGGGACAGATCTTCCCAGTCTATAGAAATAATGGTTAGAAACAAGGGCCCACCTTGTTACACTTTATTCTAATAATAAGCATCTCCAACCAGCGGGACCCTTTTTCCATATGTTCCATCCACAGTGGGGCCTACTTGTTGAACAATCAGCATCACCTCATGATGAGTCACAATGGACAAGCAACTGTAGGTGAGCAAGATATGGCACTCAATGCTGGCAAGATTCTTCCATTGTATAAAGATTAGAAAAAGCAACCAACATTAGAAATCACTTAATATAGTTAGGAACTTACACTTGCACCAGAATTACAATTTGACACTGACAGCAACAATGGGAGAGCCAAAACATCGTAATAAAGATTCAACCATGTCATCTGAGAACAGGCACATTTATCAAGTAAGACAAGGATTTTTTTTTAAGGGTAGTACGAGAAGGATCAGGTACTTGGATCCGTCCAAAACTCTAGAGATGCAGGTATGCAAGGAATGGTTACAAAAGAGATTTTCTCCTACGAACTGGTTCTCATGAGAACCCTTTCAGAACTCATTTCATGTGATGTGTGCACAAAATCCGAACCTATTGTATGGCTTAGATTGCATATACACAGCATGTGAAATGAGTTCTCAAAAGGTTCTCATGAGAACCAGTTACTAAAAGAAAATTTCTAGGTTACAAAATATCACAAGTTGGGATTTTAACCTATTGTGCATTTCAGATAATAGGTCTAGAGTTCAAGAGGAATTATAGTCCTGCTCAATAGCAACTACACAGTTTGCTGACATTTAGAACTCATATATGTGGGACCCATGTTTCGGTTATCCATACCATTCTTGTGGATCTAACATGGATCACAGATTCTCCACAAACATTCTAGATTTATGCATACTTGGATACTTCTAATTTATCTGAATATTGGATACTTCTAATTTATCCGAATAGAACCCCACGCATACAATGATACTAGTTGATCTTACCATACTTATAATTTTTACCTGGAACAAATGGAAATTTCCGAGGCAAAAATGGGCGCAGCATGCCTTTCTGAATTTTCCAATCAACTGGATTTATACTAGCTGCTTCCAATTTTATTAGAACCTCTTCCTTCTTTGGAGAAGGAACTGGAAGCTCCACATGCTGGAACGGGAAGGAAAAAGTTATAATGCTTGTCAAGGAACATACTCATTGGAAAATGGTTTAATGTTAAGTATCCATCATATAGCATGAAAAGAAATAAATATTTAGCATGAAAGGTACAATTTATTTCTGATGAAGAAAAGAAATGCATGCATCAGTAAATATAACAATGATGGTCTTAAGCAAGGTTCAAAATATTGGTTACACGCATGAATGGATTGATAGCAATGCAGGCTAGAGACATTAAAAGCATGTTTGGATACATGGAATCCAGGAAAAAGAAAGGAATAGATAAGGTTTATTGCAGATTTTCCGGAGAAGACCAGAGTCTCTCGTAAAAACGAAAGCTCTCTCGGACGCGGATTAGATACCAACAGGCTGAGTAGTGAGTGGGCTACTGAAGTGACGTCACCAAGTTATGTGGGCCCCTCTACGATGTATGTGTCTATCCACACCGTCCATCCACTTTGAGATATCATTTTAAGTCATGAGCCAAAGAACGAGGCAGATAAAAATCTGTAGTGGAACCCACCACAGAAAACAATGGGGAGAGTGATTCCCACCGTTGAAACTATCCTAAGGCCCACCATAATGTTTATTTGAAATCCAACCTGTTCAAAAGTTAAAAAAGACGTGAAATAAGAGAAAACACAAATATCAGCTTGATCTAAAACTTTTGTGGCCTTCAGAAGTTTTTAATGGTGGGCGTCAATGTCCCCACTGTTTTATGTGTCGGGGTCCACTGGAGCTTTGGATTTAACTCATTCTATGGATATTGCCCTCAAATGATCTCTCCAAATGGATGGAATGAATGATACAAAACATACATCATGGTGGGCCCACAGAACTTGGTGACGTCACTTCAGTAGCGAGTCTCGCTACTCAACCTGCTAATCTGGGCCCAGCTCTCTCGCTATTAACTATTAAAATTCTAAGGGAGTGAATTCCGTGCGACTTTGGCTTTACCAAAGATGGTGCAACCCTCACTGTGGGGCCCACCTTGATGTATTCTTAATAAATCCATGCCATCCATAAGTTTTTATAGGTCATTCTAGGATACAATCCCAAGTAGATCTAACTCTCAGGTGGACCATATTCTAAGAAAATATGTTTGTTAAACCTCCACCATTAAAAACTTCCTAGAGCCCATTATTGGGAAGGTTTGGATTCAGGGCTCATGCCACATGGACGGTGTCAAGTCTCACCTGTATTGTACTTTAGCGCACACTAACCGTTGTGCACAAGGACTCAAAATGCAAAGCGACTAATCAGGCTCTGTGGATGTCAATAGTGTCCTGATGCGCCGGTTCGCAGACAGTGGGGCCTTTTGTTCGGCGATCCAAACTGTTGACCATATGGGCCCACTGTAAATAATACATATATCTTCTATATTAAAATATTCTAGTTGATGTAGAACATGACACAGTTACATTCCTAGCATGGTTAGACCAGGAACGAGAGTTTGAGTTGGAGTTTAATTCTGAAACTTCTGATTTAAAGAGTTTGAGTTAGAGTTTGATTCTAAAAATTCGGATTTGAACTACTCGGTGATCGATGAAAATTTTAACCCTATCCATAAAAAAGGCAGCCTATTGTAAACCTTTTGGGGTCACCAGGCCCATGTGATTGACGGTCTTGATGTCCGAATCATGGACCCCGCTTTTACGAAATGTGGGATCAAGAACCTATTCATGGAATGAGCGTGCTGAGAAAAAGGGCTCACAACAAACCAATATGGTGCGTTTGTACTTATTTTCTATGTTGTGCCTCCTACAAGTGGCCTGTACCTGAGCCATCCTAGACTGTCCAAATCGTGGCCACACTTTGGAATCATAAGATCACATTGATTGGATGATCTTAACCATTAGTTTCTACCCAGTTGAATTTGGATTGCTAACAGTTTTGTTTCTAACAATTTATTATGAATGGGATGGGATGGATGTTTGGATGGATAGATGGGATGGATGGATGGATGGATGGGTTGGTTGGTTGGATGGATAGATGGGATGGATGGATGTTGGATGGATAGATGGGTGGGTGTATGGATGTTTGGATAGGATGGATGGGATAGTTGGATGGATGGATGGGTTGGTTGGATGGATGGATAGATGGGATAGGTGTATGGATGGGATGGTTGGATGGATGGATGGATGATTAGATGAGATGATTAAATGGTTGGATGGATGTGTGATGATTTGATGTGATGGATGGATGGATGTTTGGGTGGTTGGATGATGTATGGATGTTTGGATGATTTGATAGCATGGATGGATGGATGGGATGGTTTGATTATTGGATGGCTGGATGATGGATAGTTTGATTGATAGGGATGGATGGATGGATGTTTGGATGATTGGATGAGATGGATGTTCGGATGATTTGATGGGATGGATGGATGGGATGGGATGGGTTGGTTGGATGGATAGATGAATGTTTGGATTATTAGATGGGATGGTTGGATGAATGTTTGGATGATTGGATGAGATGGTTGGATTGTTGGATGGATAGATGGGATGGATGGATGGATCATCATGCATATGTATTATGTTTATAAATTATATGTTTATTTATGCATGGCTGTAAAATGTATGAATGCATTATGCTTGTTGATTGGTTTATTGAGATTCGAGTGATTGTTGTGCTACTATTGGACTGATTTCTTACGACAATACATGCTTTTAAGCCCTAATTAAATGAAAACTTATTATGTATGCATTCTTTTTATAATTTTTTTATTCCCAAGTATGCAAATATGTGTATTTAGGCATCTCTTGAAATTTCATTGAAAAATTCCACCGTTTTCCCATGTTTTCCCCGCATTTCCAGTTATCGGTGATATTATCGGCAAGAACAATATTATATCTTTATCTCCAGCCAGTGAAACTTGTAGCGATACCAACAACTCGAACACTGCCCGCACTCGACCCTACTCCCAAATCAAATATTCAATTAATAATAATAATAATAATAATAATAATAATAATAATTAAATAATATTAGATAAAGCCATAGAGCTACCATGTTATTGTGCTGAGAGAGAGAGAGAGAGAGAGAGAGAGAGAGTGGAACTCGAGCGCAGTGAGTTGGGTAAGGAATGGAAATGGTAAGAAAGGGACGGAAGAGCAGGGTAGGTTTAAGTTTTAACTTTTTTAATAAAATAATAAATAAAATTTTATATATATTATATATATATATATATTATATATATATATATATATATATATTATATATATATATATATATATATATATATATATATATTGAGTCGAGCCGAGTTCGAGTCGAGTCGAGATCCACTATGATCGAACTCGGCTCGTTTTCAAAATGAGCTAGGTCATATGAAGCTTAGCTCGCCTCGAGTCATCGTTCGAGCCGAGTCAAATTGAGCTAGATCGAGTCGAGCCGGGCCAAGCTGGGCGAGCGTTTCAAGCTAGCTTGGCTCGTGTACGGCCCTATGGTTTATCATCCTTCTATAGATATTTATCCTTGTGGAAATTAGTTGCACTGATGAAGCGTATGATTTGGAAGGGCAGTGGATTCTCTCTGGAAAGTAGTAAAAGAATTTGGTTTTTGGATGATCTATGGATTAGGGAGCAATCTTTGAGATCAAAATTCCCTAATCTTGTTGCTTTTTGCCCCGCAAATAATATTTCGGTAGCTAGGTGCTTCTTCAGAGTAGAGATGTTACTAAAGCATGGGTCGCCCCTTGTAGACGTACTTGAACGAAGTCAAGTCAAACGAACTAATTCAGTTCTTTCAGCATCTGTATGGAATCTCGACTTCCTCGGGTGTCAAGGACTCTTTACTTTGGCTGAAAGACAAATCAAGTACCTTCACAATGAAATCCTTGTATGGAGTCGTTTGCTGAAGGTCCCCAATCACTAATTGCAGCCACACAGGCCAAGTCTGGTTGTATGGAGCTCCGCTTAAGGTAGCCGCCTTTGCCTGACTCATGGAAAGGAAGGGAGTGCTGACCATCGACAATTTATGTAAGCGGGCAATGATTCTCCCCAATATTTGTCTTCTTTGTATGAATGATGCGGAATCAGTGAATCATCTTCTAATACTCTACCCTTTTGCTAGAGGGTGGTAGGACAGCATATTGGATTTCTTTAATATTTCATAGGTGATACTGAATACAGTGCAGTGGCGGTTCTTATCCTGACATGATGGAATGCCATTAAAAGATGGTAAAGCCAGGTGGAGAATAGCCTTGTTTGCACATTTATGGCCCATTTGGGGAGATCAGAATAACCGATGTTTCAGGAATACAGAATACTTGTGGGTCTCTTCTAGCGTTGGTTAAAAGGGTTGTTTTATACATCAGGGAATAGGCCCCTGATTAGGCGGTTTCTTTTGGTTTTCTCTATTTTCTAGTTGTATTCTTGGTCAGCTGGTAAATCCTAATTGCCAACTAGTTGAGGTCATGAGTCCGACAGTCCAACCGATTGATCCTAACAGTCCGCTAAGTCCATAATGCATTTCACTGCCTACAATTTGGACGATACTAATCGTGAGACTTCCCATATCAACTGTGCCCATAGTGTGGCCCCTGTGAGTTTTGAATCGACCTGATTTTTGGTCCCTGGCCCAAACACGGTATGGCGAACCTGCCGGACAGGGTGGATTTCATCCACATGAAGTCCTCCATCCAAATCAGAGAATAGTCGCTCCCCCACATGACTACTCGAATATTTTGGGGATGGCCCGTTGGATGCTGGGAAACAGCAGAACAGTGGTCTAGATTACCAAACCAGGAACCCCACTTGTCAGAATTGAAATCTAAGTCCTGACTAAATTCAGCATCGTCATCGACGACGAGCGCTATGTGCAGCAAGGATCCGAGCACAAACATCTATAACTGTCCAAAGGCAGTGAGCGGGAATCCAACACGTACTTCGAAATGGGAATGCCGAAATTCGGATTCCCAAAACGTGTCGAGATTCTCGCCAGCAATCTCTTAGAGGCTGGAGAGTTGCATACATGAATCATTTCCACAAATAATAAAGAGAAAAAGATGAGAAATTGCAGAGAAGAGAGGAGCGAAGAAAATACTTTCAAGCCAGCGGCCCCACCGCCATATCCATCGTACTGAACGGCTTGCATAAGCTTTCCGGCCATGGAGAGTCGGATCCAAACAGGCGGGTTCTTCTCGACGGATGGTAGCAATGTGAAGAAGAGTACAGAGCAGAAGCGACGGAAGTTGCCATGGTTTCAAAAAACCTTCGGTTTCTGCCGTGGAGTGGCATTTTTGTACGGCTATATCCACCGCCACGAATCAGAAAATGACAAAAATGCCCTTGTTTGAAGATACGGTTTCTGGTTCTTTTACCATACGACGCGCATGAAAATGTAAAGCGTGAAATGCGGTAGATGTGGGTCCACACATGATGCTTGACTGAGATTACCCGTTCATCAAATGATTCAAAGAATTTTAGTCTAATATCTTGAAAATCTGGGGCGCGGCTTGGGTGAATCCTAGTATCCACCGAGGAATGTGGATCACGGACTGTTGGGCCTATTGTGATGTATTTTCGTTACATTCATGATTTCCATCCGTTCGGACAGATAGTTTCAGGGCATTATTCCAAAAATTAAGAAGATCCGAATCTTACGTGGACCACACCATCGTAAACAGGGGTTCTTACTCTTGCCTGGGTGGTAGACTCTCAGGAGTTTTAACTCCCATTAAGGGTTCGAGTACCTTAAATAACATTGCCCGAACATCCAAGGCAACATCCGAGGCAACAAGCCCGACCAAGGCAAATGAACTAAATGCCTAAATGAGAGACTTGGCTCGTACTGCAGGGGATGAACCCCGACCGATACTCATAAAGTCATGAGCTATGCGCGAATTACATAAGATGCATGAAGTTGACTCGGTAAACAAGGCAGGGACATCTCGAAAGGGCCGATTAAGGCCTGAAGCTTAAAAGCCACCCGACCGACTATAAAACCGACCTAATTAGGTCGGTTATAAGATCGGCTATCGGAGTAAGAAAGGATGTCGATTACGGATCAACTTCATCTCGTCCGACAGATGGTGAACAACTTAATCCTTAAAGCCGGCTGACACTGACTCATTATAAGAGTCGGTTAGAACCAGGCCGAGCAAAGGAAAGACAGTGTAAATAGAAACGTTGTCCCAAATATCTCGTAAAAGGATCGATGATCTCCGGATCGGATGGATACCAAAAGCGGGCCAAAATCAAATCTCTACGGTATCAGGAAGAGAATCCCTGTACGTTGGAACCCTCCCATTCCTATAAAAACAGGAACCTCCAAGCTCAAAGATATGCAGAAAACCCTTCTTAAAAACCTTCTTATGTATTCCTGTCGCTGACTTAAGCATCGGAGGGTCCTCGACTCTAGTCAGGGTTTCATTTGTTTCATCCTTGTGCAGGTAGTAGATCGAAGGAAGGCTTACCAGTTTTTTGCATCAACAGATTGGCGCCGTCTGTGGGAAACGATACAAAAAGTCATTTTTTAGGTTTTATCAGTAAACTTCAATGGCGAGAACCAGAAGAACTGCTCAAAACGAGCCTACTGAGGTCGTCGTTACTGGACCGCCGACCCTTGAAGGTCCGCCGGGTACGAATGGAGCTCAAGGGGTCCAGAACCAACCCGATAATCGACAAGGTTCTGCCCCCCGCCCAACAACCTCCATTTCGACCCGGCACAATTAGCGAAACCGAGGAAACGATCGGTTAAACAAGGAAGTCCGAGAGCTCAGGACTGATCTGAACTATATGAGGCAAATGTTAGAGCAGATCCATCGCCAGTAAGTTCCACCTCAATATGATACCGGCTGAGCAAATGTTTCGCAACAATTCGCCGACTCTCAGCCTATTGCTCCGAAATCTGTCCCTCAGCCGAGTCAGCACTAGGGTCCGCCCGAGCCTACGCCCGTTCAGTCCGTGACCGCCCCGCTGCCAGCCTCCAACCTGTGACACGAAATAGATCGGAGGAGGCGCAGCAGGCCTCCGGTTGAGGGCATGGCCGATAGTGACGAGCCCTAGAAAGCCGACCTCTAGACTTCATGAGGGAAGTGCGGGAAGAAATCGCTGACATGAAGCAAGGCCGCAATATACATCCAACAAGGCCCGAGACAAAAACTTCTCCATTCATAGAGGAGATTATGCAGGCTTGATTATCGGAACAGTTCCGTCTTCTACAGATTACGCTCTTTACCGGCAAAATCGATCCAATCAAGCATATCGAGTCTTTCCGGACGTATATGGAACTACATGATGCCTCGGACGCGGTGATGTGCCGGGCCTTCTCCCTCACTTTAGCCGATGTAGCTCGGCTTTGGTTCAAACAGTTGAAATCGAAATCCATTAGCTCGTTCGCAGAGCTCAACGATGCTTTCCTCACTAATTTCATTAGTGGGAAGAAAAAGTTAAAGCTGCCCACGCACTTGAACAACATTGTGCAAAAAGAGGGAAAGCTATTGAAAGACTATATCAAACGCTTCAATTTCGAATCACTCCAGGTTCAGAAATACTCGGACGAGACAACGCTCAACTCGATCATGCAAGGCGTTAGAGACAAACCGTTTCTAGCGTCCCTGGATAAAAACCCACCGATGACTCTGGCAGAATTCATGGCCCGATCAGACAAGTATGCAGATGCTGAAGAAACTTGGAACCTGTACGAAGCCGCTCAGAACGCAAAAGCCTCAGCCAAAGAGTCAGCCAAAAAAGAAGTTGACTCGGCCGGTGGGAAGAAGTGCAAAGATGATCGGACACGTGATGAAAATAAGTCGAGCAAACGGCTAGACCGTAAGTTTTCGACGTATATCCCTCTCAATAAATCGCAAGAGCAGGTTTTGATGGAAATTAAGGGCGGAGAATTCGTCAACTAGCCAGAAAGGCTCCGAAGCAATCTGAACCGATGGAGCAAAAACAAGTATTGCCACTACCATCGTGATCATGGGCATAATATGAGTGACTGCTACCACTTGAAAAAGGAGATCGAGCGACTCATCCGAGAAGGACGTCTCAAAGAACATGTTGAGAGAACCGGGACAACGGAAGAACGCCCGGGCGACAACCGACTCACGGAAGAAATCCGAACCATAGTCGGTGGTCCCCGAGGCGGGGGCGGCTCAAATAATGCTCGGAAAAACTATGTCAGGAGCATTAGTCGGCATGAGTCTGAAATCCTAATCCTGGCTCGACACCCGAAGGAGAAGAAAAGAGAGAAATATTGCATATCATTCACTGATGAAGATGCTCGGGGCATTTATCATCCGCACGATGACGCATTGTTCGCCACCCTCACTATAGCGAACCGTAAGGTATTCCGTATTCTGGTAGATACAAGGTCGTCCGCAGATGTATTGTTCACACAAGCATTCGATAAAATAGGTGTCGAATGATCGACCTTACGGTCGGTTCACACCCCATTAATCAGATTCTACAATGGACAAACTCTCCCCGAAGGACTCATCCCATTGCCGCTCACTGCTGGTAATTCTCCACACCAGACAACAGTGATGGTCGACTTCTTAATAGTCGACCAACCATCAGTCTACAACACTATACTCGGCCGACGTTCTCTGAGTCTTCTCCAAGCTGTAGTATCAACTTACCATCTCTCTATGAAATTCCTGATTGAGTCCGAAGTAGGAGTCATGAAAGGCGATCAACAGAACTCACGACGCTGTTATGCGATGGCCGTAAAGGCTCCAGCTGAAGTAACCACGATTGAATCACTGGACCCTCGGGCCGAAACATACGAACGAGGACAATCGGTAAAGGACCTTATCTCGGTACCTTTGATCGATACAGACGAGTCCAAAACAGTGCAGATTAGCTCGTCTCTACAGTCGCATCTGAAAGACAAACTGATATCCCTACTCCGACGATACGCTGACATATTCGCATGGAGCCATGAAGACATGCTGAGGATTGATCCCTCAGTAATGACTCACCGACTCAATATCAATCCGACCTACCAGCCGATCCGATAGAAGCGACGTCCGCTCGGCCCTGAAAGGTACGCCATCATTAAAGAAGAGGTTAGCAATCTCCTCAAAGCTAAATTCATCGAGGAGATCTACAATCCAGAATGGGTAGCCAATGTCGTCCTCGTGAAGAAAGCCAATGGGAAGTGGCGAGTTTGTTTGACTATACCGACTTACACAAAGCCTGCCAAAAGGATAGCTTCCCTCTTCCAAGGATCGATCAGCTGGTCGATAGCACGGCGGGACATGAGCTTCTTAGTTTTATGGATGCTTATTCTGGATACAATCAAATTGTAATGCATAAATCTGATAAATCTAAGACTACCTTTATCATCGACAAATGACTTTATTGTTACCGTGTGATGCCATTTGGTCTAAAGAATGTAGGAGCAACATACTAACAGTTGGTAAATAAAATGTTTGCTCGGCAGATTGGCCGAATCATGGAAGTATACATTGATGACATGCTCGTCAAAAGTATATATGCGGTCGATCACATTGTCGACTTAGATGAGATGTTTCTCATTCTTCGCAAATACCAGATGAAGTTAAATCTGAGCAAGTGCGCCTTTGCGGTTGGTTTGGATAAATTTCTCAGATTTTTGGTCAGCCAGTGAGGAATCAAGGCAAACCCAGATAAAATTAAAGCATTACTCGACATGGAATCCCCAAAAACGATCAAGGATATACAGAGGCTAACTGGACGAGTAGCCACACTCAACCGCTTCCTCTCCCGAGCTACCGATAAGTGTCTCCCGTTCTTCAAACAACTTAAGGGTCGGCAAACGGTAGAATGGACGGAAGAGTGTGGAGCAGTCTTCCAGCAGTTAAAGTCGTACTTTAGATCTCCACCTGTCTTATCAAAATCCGAGCGTGGGGAAGCATTGCTACTGTATCTAGCGGTATCCGATGTAGTCGTAAGCTCGGCTTTGATACGCGAGCATGAAGGAAAGCCGCTGCCGGTATATTACGTCAGTAAAGCGTTATTATTGGCAGAGAGAAGAAGGTGGCCCTGGTCCTAGTTGTCTCGGCGCGACGACTTCGGTCATACTTTCAAGCTCACACTATTATCGTTATGACTGACCTCCCACTATGTTAGGTCCTTCAAAAACCGGAAGCTTCCGGCCGACTAACGAAATGGGCGATTGAGCTTAGCGAATTCGACATTCAATACAAGCCGAGAGTTGCCATTAAAGGACAGGCTGTGGCCGACTTCATAGCTGAAGTAACACCACAAACTGATTCACTTACCAGGCTTGGAGATGGATCAACCGATCAATCAACAACAACAGCTTCTCCCGAGTCATCGCCCGACCCAATTCCCTGGAACCTTTTTGTCGATGACTCATCCAACTTTAAGGCAAGCGGGGCAGGAGTCGTCTTGGAAACTCCCGATCAAACCTACATGCAGTATGCCTTAAGATTTGGATTTCAAGCCTCAAACAATACAGCAGAATATGAAGCCTTATTGCTCGGCCTCCGACTAGCAGCCAGCCTGGGAGTTACTCATCTCAACGTATTCAGTGACTCTAGTTGGTCGTCAACCAAATCACCAGCGTGTATCAGACATGAAAAGAGCAGTTGAAAGCATACATGAATAAAGCCAAAGAGTTGATCGATGGTTTTCAACTATGTATTGTAACTCGGATCTCTCGAACATAAAACGCTAAAATCGATCTACTGGCAAAACTTACCTCTGCCAACAAAGACGACTTACCCAGGTCCGTTCCAATCAAGTACGTTGCTAAGCCAAGCATCGACGACCCGATTAGCTCGACTGTACATTCAATTGATTTGGAACTCACTTGGCTAGACCCGATCGTCCAATATCTCGGTAGTGGAAAGCTGCCCAAGGATCGTGCCGAGGCCCGACGATTGAAGATTCGAGCCTCTCGTTACACTATACTTAACGGGATATTGTATAAGAAAGGATTTTTCGCTCCTTTGTTATGGTGCCTAAACCCCGATGAAGACAATTACGTGCTGCGAGAGATCCACGAAGGGATCTGTGGAAATCACTCGGGAGGACGATCACTCGCGCATAAGGTCTTAAGACAAGGGTACTACTGGCCGACTATCCAGCACGACGCTCGTAAGCTCGTCCAAAGCTACGACAAATACCGACGATTCGCAACCGTTCCGAGACAACCTCCCGTAGAACTGACTCCTATGGCCGGTCCTTGGCCATTCGCACAGTGGGGAATTGACATCATCAGGCCGCTCCCATTAGGGAAAGGCCAGACCAAGTTCATCATTGTTGAGTAGATTACTTTACAAAATGGGCCGAAGCTGAAGCCGAGCCATTGGCCAGAATAATCGAACAGAAGATCACGGACTTTGTGTGGAAAAACATCATCTGCCGATTTGGGATACCTTGAACCATTATCACTGACAAGGGAAACAATTCGATAACAGACAGTATCGAGAGATGTGCGATAATCTCGAAATCTGGAACGTCTACTCATCCCCCATCATCCTCAGACGAATGGACAGGTTGAGGTAGTTAACAAGATCATTAAACAGCATCTCCGAACCAAACTCGACCAAGCTAAAGGAGCGTGGGCCAAGGAACTTCCTAAAATACTGTGAGCATACTGAACCACTGCTCGAACGGCCACAGGAGAAACTCCTTTCTCCCTAGCATATGGATCGGAAGCCGTCACCCTAGTTGAGATCGGGTTGCCTTCCGCCCGAGTCAGTTCGTTTAATGAAGAAGACAACAATCTCAACTCGATTTTGTGGAAGAACGAAGGGAAAAAGCTCAGCTATGGATGATGGCTCGGCAACACCAAGTAGCTCGGTTCTATAATGCCCGAGTCAAAATTCGGCGCTTCCGAGTGGGAGACATGGTCCTCCGAAAAACGTTCCTAAACACGAAGGAAGTTGGTGCGGGCACATTAGGACACAATTGGGAAGGCCCCTATGTTGTCTCAAGCACCATCTGACCTGAAACATATCGGTTGGAAGATCTCACCAGGTGATTACTAGCCCATCCTTAGAATGCCTAGCACCTAAAGATCTATTATCCTTAAGATTGGCCAATTGAGCATTCGGGAAGACTCAATAAAGTGGAGAATGAAAAACATGTAAACTGAGTCAAATGAATAAGAGAAAACCGAGTATATTCATTCAGTACAAGTGTTGCATCGGGTTACATTAGATTTTTCTTCAGCATTACATTGATGGAAAAACAAATATAGGGGCAAAAAGGAGTCGGCCACGATACGCAATGTCCTCTCTCGGTTGCAGATGCTCTCAAGCTCGCCTTGAAGCTTGGTGTGCTTGAAGTGCTTAATTAACACCTAAAATGAAACTCTAAGGTTCATCAGGAGCCAACTCAGGTGGTGACTTGGACTCAGCTGCTACCGCCGCTCGGACCAACCTCTGTCATCGCCTCAGGAGCAGCCTCAGACTCGACCGCGATACTAGCTGCAACATCAGTAGACCCAGCAGGCTCGGCCTGTGGACTTTCAGACCCGGAGGCACCTTCATCAAATCTCGAGAGATTAAGGTCGGGGAAAGCTTCCTTCATTAGTCCGACACACTTGGTGTAACCGTCCTGATACAAGTGATCTCGTTCCTCTACATACTCTTGGGATTCAAGAAAGGCCTTTACAGCCTAGTCCCTAGCCCCTTCTTTGGTTGTCTCAATGACAGCTCAGGTCTCAGCCTTGAGTCGAGCCAACTTGTCCTCTGAAGCGGCATGAGCCTGACGAACTTGGCAACTCTCCTCCTGGGCCTCTTTCAATAGCGAGGCCACATGAGCGCACTCGGCCTTGGCATACTCAGTGGCCTTTGGGGCAAGCCCTAATTCGCCAGACAATAAGCCGACCTTCCGCCTCCGCTGCCCTTTTCCAAGCTGCTTAGCATCCACCGCTCGACTCTGAGCCTCAGCCAGATCTGAGCTAGCCCTGAGTAAACAAGGAGCGAACTGCAAACAAGGCAAAGTTAGATCAAAATCAAAAGGATCAGCGAGACAAGTGAAAAGCCTGAGTCTTACCTAAAGGAGAATCTTGGCAGCATGAGAGAGAGTCCGCCTCTAGGGAGCTTCGAAGAGGGCAGTGAATTCTTTCTTGCTCCCATGGGAAAGCGCCCAAGGGATTATGTCCGACACAGCCCATTGAAAGAACGCCTCCTGTTGAGTCATCTCCCCTCTTGAGGGTTCACCCCTCTACTCCCTCTGTTCTGGGACCCGCTCTACAACAGGTCCTGGCTCAGGGGACACCTGGGGCTCAGGAGCCACCGTGTCCGCCACTTTTGCCCCTTCCTCCAAATCGGAGATTATTACTGTCGGGATCACAGTCGAGATAGCCGATGAGGCTTGCCCCTTAGTCTTCGAGACCACCTTCGGCCTTTTCGAAGGACGAATCTTGGACCGTGGAGGGGCCTTCATTTTGGAAGCCGAACGGAGAATAGGCCTTGCCTTAGCCATATCTACATCAGGAAAAGCAGGACGAGTCAAGTAAAGTTCAAAGAAAACATGACCAAACATCCAGAAGTTACTTGTTACGGCTGAGTTTAAACCCGCGAGAAGAACATGTTCCGGCTGGAGAAGTGTCTTCCAAGACCGCTCCTCCGGATCCAACGCCTTCAGATCCTTGATCCGTTAGGGCGCCGGCTCCAAGCTTAGGCCTACGCTCAGGGATATCCGCGAAACACATTCAGTCAGACTCAAAAGACACAATAGTGTAAAGAGATAAACGAAAAAGTGCATGCCGAGTCACCTGCTTGGGAGAACGCCCGAGGAATGCGAGGTTCAAAAAGTCCTGACTCGGTAGTCTCCTAGTGGCCACAAGCCTAGAACCATCTATCTCTCTAGTGCTTGTTGGAGGTAGGAGGGTCGGTTATCAAAGGCTCGACCTTGTTCCGCCAAGCACACAAAAAGAACCAGCCGGACTACTACGGATTCAGTCGTACTTGATACAGATGGAGAAACTCGTCGATAGTCAGTGGGGGCTGCTTTGTCTCAGCCCACAACACCGAGCATCTGAACAAGTTCCTCCACCCGTTCGAAACTATTTACCCAGTCACAATTTGGAGTCGGGAAAGCAAATCCCGAGCAATGCTCTGGAGGGGCAAACGCAAGCCGCATCGTAAAGCGACCTAAAAAATCGCAACCATCCTAGCAGGAGGATGGTCAGGCAATTCACTCGACAAGGGAAGATGAAGGATGACCGAGTCCAGGACATGGTACCCGGCCCTGATCCTATCCAAATCCGCTTCGGTTAAAACCGAGGGAACTGGACACTTCTGCTCATCTCCTGTCTCTCCCCCCTCAGTAGCCGACTCAGCAGTTCTCACCGATCTCCGAGTGGGGGTTGACTCACTGGTCCCCTCGATCTCCTCATCCTCTTCCTCCATTTCCTCCTCAGGAGGGTTAAGTCTGCCAGGGGCAGTTGTCAGTGACGCCTCTCCGCGAGAGGGACCCACAGAAGCAGGGCACTCAGCCGAAGACCCAGTTACCCTCTCCGAGTACTGAAAGGCAGCGTTGGCATAAACAACCATCTCCATCAGCAACGAGGACGATTCTGAGACATTTCAGAAATGTCTCGCTTCGCCCTCATCGCCAGAAACTCCCTCCTGGGGACTCTGGGAACCTTGCATTGTTACGAGAATTAAAAATGAAAGGGAGGGAGAGAACTAGAACTCACCGGAGATGGCAGAAAGGATGCAACGTGGACAAAAATCAGACAGGAAAGGGAAAATGGCAGAAAATGCAGAGAAAATGAAAATGAGGGAAGAAGGGAGTGCGCGCAAAATGGTAAAAAGGCGTCCCGCTCCTTATATAGCCCGACCACGTGGCAAGGGCATTTAAGGAGGAGTCGTATGGACGGACGTTTAGACTCCCCCACCCGACATGTGGTACGTGTCGACTGACTGAGGCATCGCCCTCGCCACGCGTCCAAAGCTCATTAGTCGAAAAATCATTCTGATGGCTTCTCGCGCGTGCAGTCTTGATCAACGAATCGGTGAATGTTCAAGACAACACACGAACATTAAATGTTCCATCATAATATCGGTCTCCGGTTCAAGCCGACTCAAAACTCTTTACTCCTTAACGTCTATGCAGTCGACGCGAGGAGTAAGGGGGCTTATGAAATGGCGGTAAAGACCGCACTAGTTGAAGAAGGAATATGCCAATATGTCCTAGAGGGGGGTAAATAGGACTTTTTAAAGTTTTTGTGTTTTATTTAAAAATCCTACTTCACTAATCCTGTGATCAAGCAAATATCAGGATTACTCAAATGTAACTCTACCGGCTTCCAAGCCTGGTAGAGGATCCAATCACAAACTATCTTAGAAGTAAGCAGTATGCAAGCTAGCTTATGATGGATGTGACTGTGTAGGTGTGTGTGGTGTGATCAAATATTTAGATGAGGAAGTATTAAAGCAAATCACACAATCATAAAAATAACAATCTCAAGCACAGTCATTTTATAGTGGTTCGACGATAAGTCTACACCACTCCTGGTAACCGCACTCAACCCTTGAGTGTACCGGATTTCATTAAGGAGGTTTCACAATGGTTCACCTCAAACCGAAGGTTTTAAATTAGGTTCACCTTCAACCTTTACAACCTACACTGAGGCTGACTGTTAATGCTCTCACGAGCAAGGGTCAACACAACGCACCCACTTTTAGGCACACTGGCCAAGGATCTTCCATAAGACCCTACTGAAAGTTTCTACACGGTTGACCTCAAACCCTAAGGTTTTACCTAGTTCACCTAAAACCTAGAGTTTTATTGGTTCACTCCTAACCAGATATTTATGCTCTCCACAGAGCAAGGGTCCACACAACGCACCCACCACGTATACTCCCGTCGGAGGCCTCCTTGAGGACTTCAAAGGGTGAGAACCGCTTAAGACCTAATCCTAGAAAGGAATTATTACAAGTGTCCTCTTGAACTCTAGATACTTATAAATAAGCTGATGAGTCCCGTTTAGCACAATGCCAAAGATCTCCTCCTCCTTGTTGACAAAGAGTCTTCTGCTCCCTTGATCCGCAACACAAAATGATGTACCAATACTCAGCTTCGGGTTGGGTCAAGGTGAAGATGGAATCCTACTCTCAAAATATTTTCCTATTAGGAAGATAGAGCGATTACAATCTTATGCATTCAAGGCATCCCAACTTAATGATTTACCATTAAGGTAGTAGCTGGAGGATCCTTGAATGAGAAAGTTCATTCCCCAGTCCACTCTATTAAATATCAATGATGAGGGTGGATTGGAGGATGAACTCCCTCAAGAGAAAAGGCTTTGGATATAAGATGTAAGTTGAAACACACAAAAGTTCTCTCTTCTTTCTCTCACAGCAACAAAAGACAAGTCCTTTATATATATACAGGCAAAGAGTTCCAACGGATATAAAATGGTCACATTTATGACAGAGTTCGATATCATCGATCGTATACCCTCAATAGCATCGATAGTCTGCTCGATGACTCGGACTCAATGTCATATGCTTTTGAAACTCTTTGTCAATTGGTCGATGAATCGAAACTATTGTCGATGTCATCGGATTTCGAACTCCAATTCCATCGATGACAGGTTCGATCTATCGACACTTGAAAAATGAGAGAGACATGACTTTGAAATATTTCAGGTTTTCATGAATGATCGGGGAACCATCGAGATCATCGGAATTTGAATGTCGATGATATTGAGATCAGAGTCGAGGCATCGATAAATCCAGTTGATTTGTCTTTAAGCTTGTTGGACAGTTTATGACCTTGTTCGATGCAATCGACCTGGTGCCGATATCATCGATATTTGAATATCGATTCTATCGAAGGGCCCCCGATCATAGTTAAAAACAACCTGAAATATCTGCTGAAAGAAATACGCGCCCTCGTGTAACATCCCGAATTTTTGTCAACCTGGAATTAGACGTTCTTAGGCAATGGGTCGATCCTAACACCTTATTAACTTGTCAGAACTCAATCCCAAAGTCTAAAACCGCGTTTGAACCCATTTCCTTCACAAATCCCACCCTTCACCACCTTGTTCTTTCAATTTTTCTAAGTACTTTCACCCTAAACACTATCTTAAACTAGTTATGTATTATAACTTGGATCACTTTAAATACAAACTACAAAGGTCCAGGTACCACCTTAGACAGAAATCATACAGGACTAAATCCTTTAGAAATTAGGCAAGAATTAGCTAGTGTTAAACTAGAGTACCTGTGAAATTAGCACCAATCACTTTAAATACAATCTACAAGACCTAAAACTTGTAGAATCATTGACGCTAGGTTACCTTAAAATCTAGGATCAATCGCATTACCCAGCTGCTATCTCGGGAGCACATTGAAACTCCGTATCTGATCTGGACCGTATGTCAGAAGTTCGATTAACACGAAGTTAAGAAATTAGGACTGCCTTGCTGGGCTTGACAACCATCTCAGAAATCAAAACCAGATAGTGTCCCAGTGCTATTTGCTTGAGCTCGGAGCAGGGAGTGAGAAATGTGAAATTAATTCAAAATAAAATATAAATTTATGAAATCTAGCATCTCGCTTGTGGATCAGTTATAAGGATTCCGACCATCAGAATCAGGCTAAATTACACCCTCGGATCAGGGATATTTTCCCAAACATATCCATGTACTCGGAATCTCCGATCGAGATCCGCTGACCGTTGAACTGAAACTGGTTCGCCACGCGTGATCTGAGAACCCTACCGGAACGAAAACTTAATGGTACCTAGATCCAGTGTTAGTGAGCTTAAGTTCGACCGTACACAGAAAAGGGGCCGCTAGAAGTCCTCCGTTGAGCTGAAACTGACCCACTTTAGATATAACCTAAGTATACCTTGACCTGAAGTCTATTTCGGTGAGGTATTAGGCTATATAAGGACCTTTAAACCCTCTCTCATTCAGCCATACGAATTTGAGAAAAACCCTAGGAGAGAAGAGAGAAAAGAGAGAGAAAGTTAGAGAGTTGTGGGAGGATTCTTCCTACCCTTTCTTCCTGCCTCTACACAACCTTCGCCACTCCATTCTCATCGCTTTCCCGGCGATTTCGACCTCGTTTCTAGGTAAGAAACCCTAACCCTAATCTGTTTTGGGGTTGTGATGGTTGTAGGTTATGAAATAGTTAACCTATTTCATTCTATAGGTTACCAAACTGCCGAATACGGAAGCTTAGCAAACCTATCGGATTTGTTACGATTCTACGACGAAAGGTGCGGACTTTAGACGTATAGGTTATGGTTTTCAACGCTTTCAATGTCAGATAATGATAGATTCATGATCTGCATGCAATTGCACATATACAAAGTGCTGTCTGTTTTCCGTTTCGGTTAAATACGAAGAATATGGAATTTTGTGTATTCTAAGTATTTGTAGAAAGTACCGTATCCATATAAATTTTGCCGATATGATTGACATGAGTATTTGCCGTGTATATATACTAGTTATGGATGTATGATCTGTTTGGCGAAAGGATTCGCCCTAATACACATTTTAACCAACATAGCATACGTAGGCTAAAGTGTGTAGTCTAAGTGTTTGTTGAAATGACTAAGTAAATTTGGATTTTTGATTTATGCCTGTCATATGTATTGAATGTAAGAATATGATTGTTGTGTATGAGACAACTCTTTGATATAAGGATTTGTCATAATCTATGTTGAAATCAACATACGTCATGTATGTTGGAGTGGTGTAGTTTAAGTGTTTGACAAAATGCTCGTGTGAGAAATTGTGTGACGAACTAAATTTAATAGTGGTGTTGAGATAGGAATCTCAACTACCTTAGTGATGTGCATGATTTCCTTCATGTATGTTGTTTAGTTTAACCACTTACTGGTTTATGAAACGTATGTGTTTGTATTTCCTGTTTATATTGTGCTTTATAATGCTTTATAACATCCTTGAATTACTTTGCTTATTCTGCTTTACTCTACATGCTTCTGGTCATGGATTGATTGTGTTTGGGGCTATGATTATAGTCCAGACAATCGGTAACGGGATTGAATTCGTGGCTGAGATTCATTTGCCACGTGAGATGTGTTCGACAAACCCGAGTCGTACTTCGGTTGGCGATAGTAGTTGGCCACACGAAGTGCTTATGCGCTTCATATCATTCAACTTGTTGTACGCTCGAGCTAGCCGAGCTCGTCAAACAACCCGATCTGTCTTATGTATGTTCGCCATGTTTAGACGCCTCTGCTTGAACCTCGGGTACCAAACTTACCAGTGAAATCCCTTTAACCATGGTACCTCGATCCGCTAAGACTCATGAGCCGGGCATGGTGGTATGGGACACCGTGGTTGAGCTGTCGGCCTATGCTGGGGCCACATGCCTCCCCATAGTGTTCATTGAGCAACCAGACTCGTGAGCCGATTATAGTGGTATGGGACACTATATTCGAGCTGTCGGTCTACATTGATTGGTGACGAGCCCTTTGTAGTGACCTCGAGCATACTCTGAATTTGCGGTGAAGCGACGAGTTTTGACGCGGTGTAGAGTATGAACTAGGCCTATATCAATTTAGTGATGAACCACTAAAAAGGTAATGGGGGAGTGGTGTAACGATTGCGTGTAACAGCCTTGACAGCCTTTGCAATGCCCTAGAACCACACTATCGTATGAGATTATCTAGGATTGACGACCCTAGAATGGATCATATTTGGGAATGATACAAGGGAGGTACCTTAGTTTTCCAATCCTACTATTTGAAATAGACTAATAATAACTCGGTAATCATGCTCATCATCACACTGCATATGCCTAGAAGATGTGGAACACTGAGGAACGCAAGCATGCCGCGAACGTAAGATGGTGTCGCATGAGGGAGTATGTCAGTGAGGGCATGCATCATGACTACATTCATACTTGCATTAATAAGAGTAGTTAGGAGTGTTTGATTGTACTGCTTTATCATTACTACTTGACTGAATTGATAACATGTTAACCTATGCTTTATTGTTCCACTGAGTTGATCACTCACTCCCACGTTACGGGACGGTGTTGTACACACCAACCAGACTTGTTTGAGTTTTAGATGATGGCGATGCTGCGAAGCGGAGCCGGACTTTTATGAGGATGAGGAGGATTCCCCCTTTATGCAGTTTCAGGCGGGTTCCTGTGAGCCGTGTCTTGATCGACGGGGCTTTCTGGGATATTGACTAGCTGACATTACACAACTTGGTATAATTTGAAATTGTACTTGTAATGAATTAACCTGGTAACCTTATCACACTCTGGAGACTCACCACAGTTTATATATTTTATATATCTATCATAGTCTTCCACTTACAAATTTAACTCTCTGGAGTATGATATGCTGTTTTGGTATAATCCCATTCATGTTTCAATACTCTCATCATAATCATCATTATCTGTGTCGCGTAAGTGATGCGTTAGAACTCGGGAGCTGAGCTTTGCTCGACCCTCGATTTTTAGGGCGTTACAAGATGGTATCAGAGCATGATTTGGATTAAACCGGGCCTGGGTTATGGTAACACGATGCACACTAACACACTCTGAATCAGGAAGGGGACGATAAAACCTAGAAACCATATTTGAATCCCAAGTTTCACCGACAGGTGAGACTATACGGTAATTTAGTCCACAACGTATCTTTGGTCGCGTGAAACGACCTAAGTCGGCCGTCAGTCGACGGGTTTGAGTCGTTTCCTATAAACAAATGCCCTTAGGTTGTGGGTCAACCACAACACCTTACACTTCATCTCAAAGCCTAGAACCCCTTTTTATCCAATTCCTTCAAAATCTCTTCTTGCACCACTTCATTCTTTAATTTTTTCTAAATCCTTTCATACCAGATATAAATTCTAACGTATAAATGATGAAGAATAATACTTAAACAAAAATTTACTATCAATAGTAAATATATGTATAAATTGGACTTTTGACCATTCAAACTTTAGAATCTAACCAAATAAATAAGTTAGTTGGATAGATTAGCTCCTCCTACCCCAAAATCATATGCCACACATCACATAAACTCATTCCGGTTTGTAAATTGGCCCCGAAAATGCCTCAAAGGGAGTCGGGGGCCACACTATGAAATCCCGGAGGACCCGGGACAGACCCGGGGTACCATTGGCACCATGGGAGGGTGGTGAACACCACCCTACCACAGAGGCACCGCGGCTGGTCCGGTGGACCGCGGCGGAACCGCGTCTCTGCGGTCGACCGCGGTCAGGTTGGGTCGGGCTGGTCGGGCCGGTGCTAGTCATGGTCGGCCCGACCCCTTGGCATGTGTGGTGCCCACCAAATTTTGTGGGGGCCCCTGTTTTACGTCCATTTTGCCCTCTCTCTCTCAACTCACCTCCAAGCTCTCCATTTCTCCAAAAATTGTTGTTTTCGCTCTCAAATCTCTCTCCCAATCGCTCAATTCCTCATTTTTTGCCACAACCCATCCACATCCATCATTCACAGTAACACCTACCCTCTACCCTTTCCGTTTTCTCTCATTTGAGCTCCTACACCCCCCATTTGAAGCTCAAATTCATGTAAGCTCTCTAACCCATCCATTTTCTTCCCTTTCCTTCTTCAAACCCTGCCTTTTGGGCCTTTACAATCCCTGTTGAGGCTCAAGTCCGTGGAGAACCAAAAACGCCAGCCCCCATTTCCCCTTATCCTCATTTTCCATGGCTCTATCCGAGCTTGTACAACCATTTTCTTGGAGGCCTAATCATCTATACTGTTTTCTTGTAGTTTGCATGGGTTACCGTCTTTGGATGTTTTTGTTTTCATGTTGATGGGTGTAGTTAGTTGGTAGAATGTTTTACATGTTTGAGGACGTTTAAGGCCTGTTCGGCCAAATTGCATTAGGTGAGTTTAAGGTGGATAGAATTGTAAAGGTAACAATAAATGTATGTGTAAGGTATGGTCCCTAGATTGGGTGTATCTTATGGTTTCCGATACTATGTTTGGAATGTATGCAGTTAAACGTAAATCCCGTATTTTCCTTTCAAATTACACTTAAAAATTCATTATCCTGGGATTTGAAAATCTCATCTCACACTTTTCCAACACCAGGCTCATTTTCCAAAGCCTATAAAATTAATTTTTATCCCACCCACCCTCCTACCAAACATGTCATTCCCAATCCCGAAGTGAGATTAGCAATGTAGTCCCATTTAAGACAATAGGCCTAGAGTTTTAGACCTAGAGCGGTGCTCCTAGATTTCGACAGGCCTGACCATGTAAGAAATTCAACAAATTTATAATGTGAACCTTAGGACCCTCTTAGTTAGAATGATCATATGTGAAATGCTCGAGCATCAAGTACAGACAACTCAGTTCCAATTAGACAACTTTGACCCTAAGTGATAAAACCCTTCCTGTATTAGAAATGATGTGAAATCATCTAGCGTATGAGCATAGACTTTAGACTACACCTATGGATTTCCACTACTCCTAAATTAAGACTAGACTACCGGTTACATTAGAGAATGCCAGAGACCAATAGATGTAGCTAGGTCAAATCAATACACCTCTTTAATCTGGGTGGCGCAGTGAAAGCGTGGTGGACCCTTGCCCCACTGGCCTAGGATCAAATGGAATTGATCCAGACTATACGTAAAGACAGGTCACTAAATAGGATGAGCTATCCTATCTCAGACATAGAATGAGACGAGGATTTTCTTAGACCAAGACCTAAAGGGCAACCCGAGAAATAGGACATTTGAACCTTTCTGTGATGGGCATTCCCTAAGTTTTTAGAGTGATCGGTCTACGGAGTTACTGAAATATACAACTGCGAAACATTTGCGGCTTGACCCAATTCTCAATCCTGGGCGACTACCAATGGACTCACTGCTTGGCCGAGCAGAAGACTAGGATCTACCAGGATTCGGAAGGGATACGATGAGTTTTCTACCCTGGCCCGGTAGATGATCGATGTATCGGGATCGAGCCCACTATAACCGTCTCTCCGTGTTGGTCAAACATTGAAAACAGCTATCTTACTCTAAATTGTTGGGAATTGTCATCAAGACTCCAAATAGGTAAAGAAATAAATTGTAAAAATTCAATCGATATCATCGATGGACTTTCGATGTTATCGATATTTAATTTCAGATCATATCGGAAGAACATTGATATATCGAAGGAATTTGAAATTTTCATTAAAAAACAGGAGCGCCGGAAATCTGCCCGTCGATCTTATCGAGCCACTTTCGATGGACTTGAGTTTTGAATATCGATGATATCGATAAGGGAATCGATATATCGATAAATCAGTCCAGATGAGTATTTAGTTGATAGACATTTTTAGTTCTTATATCGATGATATCGATAGGTGTATCGATACATTGATAAATCCATCCAGATGAATATTTAGTTGCTGGACAGTTTTGGTCCTCACATCGATAATATCGTTAAGGTATCGAGGACATCGACAGAGCAGGTCGATTATATCGAGGTGTTCCGATAAAATCGACAAGACGAGAAAAACTTAGAGATTTTCCTATTTTAAAAAAAGTTTTCTCACCTTAAAACCCTATGATTTCTAACTTGTTTTTACGGGTTTTCTTCACTTGGTGTTTTGGGTCATGGGATGTGAAGCTTTAGTTTTACTTGTGACGAGCTTGCACACATCCGGTTGAGGCAAACGTTTGAGTTGATCTTCTTATTAGGCTCTGTAGACACTCTGACTCAACATTCACGTAACTTGACAAACCAGGGCACTTTCAATCTCCCCCTTTGTCAATTACGTGACAAAATTCCCAAAACACCCTAAAATGTTTTAGACAAACACACCCTAAATTGTGTACATACTTTTACACAATTTTATAATTTTCTAACCCATGTACACACCCAGTTGCTGCTCCCCCTTTCTTGTAAACTCCCCCTTACTTAATGCAGTTGCTCCCCCTAATACCAGCAACAACATCTAACAGATACACAATTTTTCATTCGGGGTGTTTGCAAATGTTCCCCCCCTTTTTGTCAATCATTGACAAAGATATCTCAGGTGATATTGACTGAAGAGCGAATTGCTTGGGAGAACCGTCCAGGCAGAAGCAGATGAATTGATGTATAAGAGTTAATACAAGTTTAGCAAGCATCAATTTCAGAACCTATGGATGCATTTTAGAGCAGTTATATAGCAGTTTTCAATCATATGCAATCCATAACTTGATAAACCTGGGGAGCTCAAAACAGAAATATGGCATTAAAGATATGAATTCTATTCAGCCATAATCCAAAACATGTAAAAACACATACTACCACAGACAGTAGTAAATAAACAGTATATCCCAATCAAAACTTTCATAACAAAAAAAAATTCTGCCCAAAGGTTTTGCAGTTATCTAAAAATTCACCATGCTCATGTATGGGCACCACAAAAAAAATATGGAACTTGCACGGTCAGCTCCTATCATCTTCGAGAATCACCATGTGTGAGCAAGTCCACCACTTGCTGATTTGTTTGCTGGAGAGCATCGACTTTTTCTTCGATCACAGTGAGACGTCTCTCACAGTTGTGAAGTCGCTCCTCCATACTTGTCATACCGTTCAGTAGGTGGCGTTCGAGGTGATGGGTTTGACGATTTGTTATAGACTCCGGACTCAGCAATGACATTCGATTGGATCCCCGTGGATATGACGGATGAGCATATGGAGCAGCCGACTGCAGGGGAGCACTGTTCTCAGGAAGAGCTGAAGGAAGACACAACTGTTGAGCCACCTGAGCCGAATCACTATCAAATCATCTCTCTGGATAGATTGTATCGGATGTGGCAGGAATACCAACATGATGGGCTACTTTGCAGATGAGTACAGGAAAAGCTAGTGTATCCTGATGGTTGCCTTGAATGACACGAATTAGCTGCTTAAGAAGAAGTGTTGGCAGGCACACCTGAACTTCTTGATACACATCATACAACATATTTAGTGCAAAAGGAGAGAGATGATTTCCATTTACATCAAAGGGATAGACATTGGACCAAAAAATGTGTGGAGGATTTGAAAAGTGGGTCCAAGATGATTAATGTGAAGGGAATTATCATTGTTTCGAGAAATAGTTGTTCCCTGACATAGTGCGCGGGTTACTTCACCCCAAACACCAAAACCATTTAGATTCCGACTGGTAACAGGAATGCGAGTGACTTGGAGGTCTAAAAGGTTACTCAAGGTGATGGGAGTGATGTGCTTGGAGTAATGCAATAATTCTACTTGAATGCAAGGTGGATCGACACAAATAACCTGGCTTTTACTGAGGAAGTCATGGATCACTCCAATTTGATAAGTACTACCAAGATTTAAAATATTTTGCCATCCAATTACTTCTAGAAGAAGGTCCACGCCGAAAGACTCAATGGCACTGTTACGAACCAGACGTTCAACAACCGTAGTTAGATGTCTCCCCGATGGAATGGGTTGATGCATACTGGGTTGTTTCGCTTTTCCTTTTGAAGACTGAGAAAGAGACTTGCCTTTCCCTTTGTTCATGATTTTTCAATGTAAGAGACAGGCAAAGGTAATGATGGTCACCCAAAAGAACAGAAAATACCCGACCAAAAGTGAGGTTAGACTCTGGAGTGAAGGAAATGGAAAGATAATACCCGTTTCTCTTGAAGCTTCTGGGATCCGTCGATGATCTTCTGGCCGAGGATTCGAGCAGAGAGCAAAACAGAAAATTTTTCAGAGAAATAAAATTTTTCCGCTTGATAGCTTTTTATCGGGCAGGAGTCTTCGATTTTATCGAACTTACTTTCGATTATATCGATGATCCACATTCGATGTTATTGATAATAGCATCGATCATAATCTCGATTAAGTGACTTTTCAAATTCTGAAGAGATGTCGATAATATCGACTCTTTATCGATTTGATCGAGAATGCTCATGACAACTCGGCAGGCATATCAGATGTAAATGTTTTTCAATTTTCAGCATCCAGACAACCATTCATGTATACTTTTAGTATGTAAATTTATCAATAGTATACACAACAAAATTTTGTACAGTTAATGCACATGTTAAAAATTATAAACATTTGAATGTTTATATACAAAAGATGGAGGTAAAGAACCTCAGATATATCATTTTTAGCTCAACAAAAAAAATCTCATTTTAGCACAGGTTCAGATTCTACTGCATGATCTGAACTAATTTTTCCTTATCCATTTCATTTTATAGACCGATTTGAGTGATGGTGCAAGGGCATTGCTTCTATCCATATCCTTAAGAGGACTTTAAAGTTTCGTATTTCTCTGGTTGATAATTCATTAACATGATTCTGACCCAAGTTAGATTTAGTCCTCCTAGGTATTATGCATTCATCTTTATAATGACTTGAATCACCACACAAATGACGTATTGGAGTTGTTCTGGTTTTACTCCCAGAAGCAGCAGATTTTTCAGTTCTAGGTGCTGCATTTCCAGCCTTTGGCTTAAGTTTTTCAAATCCTAAGCCGCTTTTATCCATTCTATGTCTTCCCATTCCTAACAGTTTTTCTAGCTTTTTGCCACTCTGGGAAAACTCGTAGTTTATCTTGGCCATTTTCTTGGATTCTTCTAGATCAAACAGGAGTGTATGATTTTCATTACAAAGAAGTCTATTTGTATTTTCTAGCAGTTCAACCTGTTTGTTCAGTTTATCATACTCGTTTTCAAGAAAAGTATTAATTCGTTCAAGTTTATCATTATCCATATGGTATTGCTGCAGATCATTTATTAATTGTGTGTTGATTTCCAATGCTTTATCCAAATCTTTCTGCAACAACTTACTTTTGTTCTCTGCTATTTTGAGTCTCTTAAGGATGTTGATGCTATAAATATAAAGTTGATTATAGGCATCTTGCAGTTTATCCTTTTCGATTTTTTCTTCTTCTTTTCCATTTTCGGATGAAGATGATTCCGTGGCTAGCTGTTCTTTCTTGTTCTCTGATTCGGTGGGAATGATTGAAGAAGTGGAGACCATGAGTATTTTCAATGATTTCTTATCTCCATTGCTTTCTGAGTCACTGGATTCTGAATTTGACTCATCAGTATCATCCCACGTGGCGGCCATTGCCTTGCCCTTAGTTTTTCTATTTGGGCATTCGGTTGATAGGTGTCCATACTCCTAACAGGCATAACATTGTGGTTCTTTGGTTCTTTTACCAAATTTGTCTGCAGAAGGTTTGTTGTTCACCTTTCTTCCTCTGGAAGGCCGTCCACGATTCTTTCGAAAGAATCTTCTGAATCTTTGGGCCAGCAAAGCTACTTCTTCATCATCATCTTCCTTTTCACTTATACTGTCCTCATGAATTATTTTCTTTGAGGTTTTTAGGACAATGTTTTTGGATTTTTGGGATTGTGTGAAGTGTAGTTCAAAAGTTTGTAGGGAACCTACCAGTTCTTCTACTTTCATTTCATCTATGTTCATACACTCCTCAATTGTTGTAACCTTGGGATTAAATCGCTCCGGTAGGGATCTTAGAATTTTCCTACAAATTTTCGGTACCGGAACTTTCTCTCCCAATCCACCCATGGAGTTGCATATGATATTTAACTTTATGAAAAACTCTATAAAGGTCTCCTGCTCTTCCATTCTGAGACCTTCAAACTATGAGGTCGGAAGTTGTAGTTTGGACCTCTTCATAGTGCTTGTGCCTTCATGGGTTGTTTCCAATAGATCCCATGCTTCCTTGGATGTCCCACACATACTTATCTGATTGAATATATCCTGGGACACGGCACAGTAGAAAACATTCATAGCCTTGGCTTCAGAAGTTTGTCTTTCTTTATCGAATGCTGTCCACTTTTCTTTGGATTTGGGTTTTGTGATGGTTGTGTCACTATCAAGTACAATTTATTCAGTAGGTGGCACATATCCACTTTCAACTATATCCCAAACGTCATGATCCAAAGATCTCAGAAAGTAGTGCATCTTAGCCTTCCAGTATGCATAGTTTGAGCCGTCAAATACTGGAAGTCTAGTGACTGATGAGCCCTCTCCTTTGGCCATATTCCCAACTTCAGTCAAGATCACTCTCTAGGCTGTGAAGCCCTTAAAGAGAGACCCGTTCTGATACCAATTGAAATGGCGGTAAAGACCGCACTAGTTGAAGAAGGAATATGCCAATATGTCTTAGAGGGGGGTGAATAGAACTTTTTAAAGTTTTTATGTTTTATTTAAAAATCCTACTTCACTAATCCTATGATCAAGCAAATATCAGGATTACTCAAATGTAACTCTACCGGCTTCCAAGCCTGGTAGAGGATCCAATCACAAACTATCTTAGAAGTAAGCAGTATGCAAGCTAGCTTATGATGGATATGACTGTGTAGGTGTATGTGATGTGATCAAATATTTAGATGAGGAAGTATTAAAGAAAATCACACAATCATAAAAATAACAATCTCAAACACAGTCATTTTATAGTGGTTCGACGATAAGTCTACTCCACTCCCAGTAACCGCACTCAACCCTTGAGTGTACTGGATTTCACTAAGGAGGTTTCACAATGGTTCACCTCAAACCTAAGGTTTTAAATCAGGTTCACCTTCAACCTTTACAACCTACACCGAGGCTGACTGTTTATGCTCTCACGAGCAAGGGTCAACACAACGCACCCACTTTTAGGCACACTGGCCAAGGATCTTTCATAAGACCATACTGGAGGTTTCTACACGGTTGACTTCAAACCTTAAGGTTTTACCCAGTTCACCTAAAACCCAGAGTTTTACTGGTTCACTCCTAACCAGATGTTTATGCTCTCCACAGAGCAAGGGTCCACACAATGCACCCACCACGTACACTCCCGCCGGAGGTCTCCTTGAGGACTTCAAAGGGTGAGAGCCACTTAAGTCCCAATCCTAGAAATGAATGATCACAAGTGTTCTCTTAGACTCTGGATACTTATAAATAAGCTGATGAGTCCCATTTAGCATAATGCCAAATATCTCCTTGTAACACCCCGTACTTTTCAATACTTGGGTGTTACCGTATAACCAAGATTTAGGATAAATGCAAACCTAGCTTAGTGAACATTCACGTGCAACCTAGTCTAAATCTGACCGTTGAAGGTGATCCCTATCCACATATCAAACCACCCAGTGGTCAAATTAAATATATTAAGTATATCATCTTATCTATTTATTATATTATAAAGTTTACACAAACATAGATAGAAAGAAAATATAAATATATTTTGATAATTTATTTATCAAATAAATAACGTATAAAAATGCATTGTAATGGAGTGGTATGTATGTATTTAATGTATATAATATCATATTAAATAAACATAAATACTGATTTCACAACATAAAGTCAAATTATAATATATCATTAAATATCTTTCATAAGTATGTATACAAAAATCATTGGATGCTTTAATAGAATTGTATATTAATTAACAACATTATTAAATACAAATATAATTTTAATTAAACATGATATGGTACAAACTCCAATTCATTCAGATGTATAATGTGATGTTGTGAATTATGAATTATATATTAATACATATGTGATTAATAGCATGTAAAAAGTAGCATGTTAATATTAGAAATTTATTTATATGTATATGTATGAGATTCTAAATATATTATAATTATAAGTAACATACAAGTATAACAAAAATTATATTAATAATAGTATCGGTTAGTAATATATGGCGAAAGTCTTACAAATGGGCCATTAGGATCTTTTAGCTGTTGAAGTCCAACTTAGGCATCATCCGACCACTAGATTGACGAGAAACCATCCTACGACTGCAAATCGAGTGGTGGGCACCACCCAAGTCTTGGATCTGCCTGACCTTTGGTCTAGGGCCCTAACTGGACTTGTGAAACCAAATGAACGGGGTGGATTTCCCACAAACATCATGGTGGACCCCACCTAGTGGAGTGCGTGTGCACAACTGGTGCACACTTGCAGTGCACCAGCTTCCCAAACATGGTCAAACGGGTCTGACCCGCTATTTCCATAAAAAGAGAAATTTCCCTCTCTCTCTCTTCGCTTTGCACAGTCGACGGACAACGTCCGTTTGGGACCGTTCGTGGGCCACCATGATCACACAACTAGGTGATCTAAACCGTCCATCGTGTTGGTCAGATTGCCCCGCCCAAAACCATGCTCTCCGTTCCCGTTCATGCAACTATAGGTGCACACAAACGCTGACGCAAACAAGGCCTGAAAGCATAAAGTTTTCGAAAATGGAAACTGTCTTCCAAGCAACACGTTGGCGATCCTCGTGAGACAGCTTGGGATGATCTATACCGTCCCAAAGGAAGCCATCTCAGCCGTCTATCTTGCTTAGGGTTTTCCAAAATGAAACCGTGGCTGGTTTTGGTTTTTGCCCACCGTATTTGAAAACGGTTTCCACCAGATCAGATTTGGTTCATTTATTATTAAATGGACGGCTCTAGGATGCTAGGGTTAGTGAATAAAAGCAGCTAGGGATCGAGCAGCAACAACAGATTTCCCTTCCATTCTTGTGGCAGCTTGGAAGCGGCCGTTTTTCTTCTCCTACCGAACCCACCAGGAAAACCCTTGTAAAGCTTCAATCCATCCATCCTGCAAGCTCTATTGGACCCCTAAGAATCCTCCCATGTTGTCGGATTGAAGGGAGGAGCAATGGAGAGAGATCTGCCATTGGAGTCGTCTCCTTCTTCCTCATTTGAGCCACACCAAACCAAGTCGATTCGAGTCGAATCCGGGGTCCCGTGATTCCACTGGACCTGCAGCAGGTGAAAGAAAAGAAGAAAAGAAAGGAAGACAAGAGAAGAAGAATGGAGAAGGAGCTAGCAGCCGTTGCCGTGCTGCACCACACCAATCTTACCCGAATCGGGCCGCTGCCTCGCTCGAACTCAGTCAGGATGAGTCCTGAGCTGGTTGCTGCTGACAACAGAGAAAAGGGAGAAGAATGAGGAGGAAGAAGAGAGAGAGAGAGAGAGAGAGAGAGAGGAGAGAGAGAGAGAGAGAGAGAGAGAGAGAGTATGTTGTGTGCGTGCTGCACCAAGCTCAGCCCAATCGAGTCACTGGTGCAACCGCCTAAGTTGCTGGACCAAGCCAGCCTCACTACCTAGTCAAACCCGGACGCTCTCTGGACGTGAGGAAGAAAGAAGAAAAGAAGAAAGAAATAGAGAGAGGGAAGAAGAAAATGGAGCGAGGATGGGCCGAGTGCGAGCTTATTGACTCGACTGTTGTCACCGAGTTGAGCCAGGTTAGGTGAGGTGGTCTGGCTTAATCCAGTCACCTTGCTAGACATTTTTGGTAAGAAGAGAATCAGGAAAGGCATAGAGAAGGAAGAAGAAAGGAGAAAAAGAAAGAGAAAGAAAGGGGATACGTGTGGCTGTCGACGGTTCGGGTGAGTCGTTGACTCGCTGGACTAAGTTAGGCTGGGTTTGATGAGCATGGCTGGATACCTCTAGCAACAGCAAAAGAAAGAGGTGGAGGAGAAGTGTTGCTGGTTGTGGCTAGAACCGAGTCAACTCGACTCGAACTGAGTCGACAAGGTGAGCCCATGTTTTTCTGTCCAAAATCAATTTATTTTAGTTATCGTTGCTATTGTTATTACTATCTTTGGGATTATCAAAAAAATAGATATGATTGACCATTAGAAAGTTATTCATATGAGTGCTAGTGGATTCATATAAAAATTTTCATTATTAAAATATTAATGTATTTCCTTGCCATTCTTGAAATATTATTACTAACGCTAGAACACGCTATTTATTTTCATCAAAATGACTATTAGTGTCACATGGGCTAAATGTTAAGGATATTGTTAATATTACTAATTGTTTTGGAATTATTAGCACTATGATCCCTCGTGGGTTGTTGTTAGATAATTTAATATGATAGTAGCCATTATTAATATCCCTAAAAATTTATAACTAATTTATTTAATTGTTTCTATTCATTCATTATTCCTTTTAATAATATTATTAATGGCCACACAAAGTATAATTCCTATTCCATAATCAAAACTTTAAATCAAAGCCTAGAACGAAACCCTAAGAATAAGTAATCTAAACCCTAGGTCAATACCTTTGCGCATTGGGTTTGGATCTAGGTGTAGAATCTAATATCGGTATATTTGATGTGAACTTATGAACTATTATTTCTAACATATTAACTAATATAAGTTATAACACTAATGCTAATAGTATTCTTGTAATTATTAAGGTTTAACTTTGACTACTACACTAACTAAGGTTCAAACCCTAATTATCTAGCCTAGAACTAAACTCTAGAATAAAATCCTAAAATCCAAGTACGAGGCTAGGCTCTAGGATAAAACCCTAAAAGATGACCCTAGGCTATGATCTTAAACGTAGGTAGTGTGTAGAACTTGGATCTAATCATACAAGTTCGTAATTTGTAGTAGGATACAATTCTAAGGGCGCAAGTGCTTAGCGGTACTAGGAGGCGATTCAAGTATAAGGTGATGATTCTTCCCCTTGAGCTTTCTATCTTCTCATTAGCTTGAGTTATAGTTTTTATTTAAATTCATAATTGATATCTCCCTTTATAATCACATGCGTTAGCTGGTGGAAATTGAATTGTTGTATTGCATGCTTTATGATTATCTTATATAATTGTTCATGCTTGTGGATTATTTGTGGATTACTTACGGAACTTAAACTGGTACATTAGTGGGAAATTCCCACATATGAATGTACACCCATACTTGGGATGTAACTTAACTGGTTGTGATCGTAATGGACCTTCGACTTGGTGGTTATTGAGTGGTCGTCTAGATGGATCATCGATGAGGGCCTACCATCCAGGGTTGTTGTGTCCAATGGTTTTAAGGATGGTCTTTATCGTATGGTTTTGATATTCGCCCTATGTGGCATATTTTGATACTCGCCCTACGTGGTTTTAATTGATATTTTCCCTATATGGGTTCGATGTTTTACACCGTGCAGCCATGTGATGGTAAGCCCTATATATATTGTAATATAATTGGCTACTAATCGATGGAGTACCATTAAACATCCTAAGGTGGTAGCCTCATGAGCCGAGAATGGTGGTATGGGACACTATGCCCGAGCTGTCGGCCTACGCTGGGCCATGTGCTCTCCGTAGTGACCTTTGAGCTTATCTAAATTGACTAGTTGTAAATGGACTAATAATGACTTAGCTAATCATACATACATGGCACGTATTGTTTCGATTGGATGATATTTTTCAGGTTCGATGATTCTGACTGGTTGATGTTTCCCAGGTTCGATGATTGTACGGGTGACGGCCCACTGTCCGCACGGATGAGCATCCCTGGGGCAATGATTGCATTCACGCATTCATACATCTAAAAAGATTGCATTTACTCTGTTTTGGTTGTCTGGATGTTTTATACTATTTCTTACCTAATGCGGCGGTGTGTAATCTTGAGGGGAATTCACATTGAGTTGGCCACTCATCCATCAAATATATAACCGTACAGGTATCACAGGTGGCTTAAGTGAATTTCAGGTTCAGGTTGATGAGGAGTCGGGTGCAAGTGCCAGGGTTGCATGAACGTATTTACCTGGAGGAGTTGCGCCATCTTGCGGCTTATATTTATGTGCTTTCTGCTATTCTTCATGTATTAAATTCTTGTAAATCTTGTACTTGTAAAATTTAGAGACATTGGTTTGTATAAGTCATTATGGGCAGCAACTCATATATTTAAATGATAATGAAATTTTTCTTTATGTCGATTTGTCCACACTATGCTCATTCGCTTACTCTAATAAAAGAAAAAATATATTATCTAACCATCCTTTAAGGTTAACAGTCGGGTTTTTGGGACACGAGTCATATACTCGGGTCCTGAAAACACGGGGTGTTACACTCCTCCTCCTTGTTGACGAAGAGTCTTCTGGTCCTTTGATCCGCAACACAAAATGATGTACCAATACTCGGCTTCGGGTTGGGTCAAGGTGAAGATGGAATCCTACTCTCAAAATATTTTCCTATCAGGAAGATAGAGTGATTCCAATCTTATGCATTCAAGGCATCCCAGCTTAATCATTTGCCATTAAGGTAGTAGTTGGAGGATCCTTGAATGCGGAAGTTCATTCCCCAATCCACTCTATTGAATATCAATGATGAGGGTGGATTGGAGGATGAACTCCATCGAGAGAAAGGGCTTTAAATATAAGATGTAAGTTGAAACACACAAAAGTTCTCTCTTCTTTCTCTCACATCAACAAAAGATAAGTCCTCTGTATATATAGGCAAAGAGTTGAAACGGATATAAAATGGTCACATTTATGACAAAGTTTGATATCATCGAGCAGGTTCGATAACATCGAGCGTATACTCTCGATAGCATCGATGGTCTGCTCGATGACTCGGACTCAATGTCATACGCTTTTGAAACTCTTTGTCAATTGGTTGATGAATCGAAACTATTGTCAATGTCATCGGATTTCGAACTCCGATTCCATCGATGACAGGTTCAATCCATCGACACTTGAAAAATGAGAGAGACTTGACTTTGAAATACTTCATGTTTTCATGAATGATCGGGGAACCATTGAGATCATCGGAATTTGAATGTCGATGATATCGAGATCAGAGTCGAGGCATCGATAAATCCAGCTGATTTGTCTTTAAGCTTGCTGGACAGTTTATGACCTTGTTAGATACAATCGACCTGGTGCCGATATCATCAATATTTGAATATCGATTCTATCGAAGGGTCCCCGATCAGAGTTAAAAACAACCTGAAATATCTGTTGTAAGAAATACGCGCCTTCGATCGATATCATCGATGGACTTTCGATATTATCGATATTCGATTTCAAATCATATCGGAAGAGCATCGATATGTCGAAGGAATTTGAGATTTTCATTAAAAAACAGGGGCGCCGAAAATCTGGCCATCGATCTTATCGAGCCACTTTCGATGGACTCGAGTTTTGAATATCGATGATATCGATAGGGGAATCGATATATCGATAAATCAGTCCAGAGGAGTATTTAGTTGTTGGACATTTTTAGTTCTTATATCGATGATATCGATATGTGTATCGATACATCGATAAATCCGTCCAGATGAATATTTAGTTGCTGGACACTTTTGGTCCTCATATCGATAATATCGTTAAGGTATCGAGGACATCAATAGAGTAGGTCGATCATATCGAGGGTGTTCCGATAAAATCGACAAGACGAGAAAAACTTAGAGATTTTTCTATTTTGAAAAAAGTTTTCTTACCTTAAAACACTATGATTTCTAACTTGTTTTTACGGTTTTTCTTCACCTGGTGTTTTGGGTCATGGGATGTGAGGCTTTAGTTTTACCTGGGACGAGCTTGCACACATCCGGTTGAGGCAGACGCTTGAGTTGATTTTCCTATCAGGCTCTGTAGACACTCTGACTCAACATTTACATAACTTGACAAACCAGGGCACTTTCAACTTACTGTTGGGGGAAAATATGACAAGTCTGGAGACCCGGTTATGAAATGGACCAAATCTACTGACATTGCCCAGAACATCCGAGGCAACAAGCCCGACTGAAGCAGATGAACTAAATGCCTAAAGGAGAGACTTGGCTCGTACTGCAGGGGATGAACCCTGACCGAGACTCGTAAAGTCATGAGTTATAGACGAAGCACATAAGATGCATGAAGTTGACTTGGTAAACGAGGCAGCGGCATCCCGAAAGGGCCGATTAAGGCCTGAAGCTTAGAAGCCACCCGACCGACTATAAAACTGACCTAATTAGGTCGGTTATAAGGTCGGCTATCAGAGTAAGAAAGGATGTCGATTATGGATCGACTTCATCTCGTCCGCCAGATGGTGGACAACTTAATCCTTAAAGCTGGCCGAGATTGACTCATTATAAGAGTCAGTTAGAATAAGGCTGAGCAAAGGAAAGACGGTGTAAATAGAAACGCTGTCCCGAATATCTCGTAAAAGGATCCCCAATCCCGATGATCTCGGGATCGGATGGATACCAAAAGCGGGCCAAAATCAAATTTTCGCGGTATCAGGAAGAGAATCCCTGTACGCTGGGACCCTCCCATTCTATAAAAACAGGAACCTCCAAGCTTAAAGGTACATAGAAAACCCTTCTCAAAAACCTTCCTACGTATTCTATCGCTGACTTAAGCATCGGAGGGTCCCCAGCTATAGCCAGGGTCTCCTTTGTTTCATCCTTGTGAAAGTAGTAGATCGAAGGAAGGCTTACTAGTTTTTTGCATCAACAACCTTGATGGATGAAGTGACCCTAATATTATCAGCTTGATTAAAAACTCTGGTGGCCAGTAATAAGTTTTCAACATCAATCACCACTATTTCTATGTTGCGGCCCCCGAAGATTTGGATCTGCTTGATTCTGTTTTGCTCACGCACGCAACTGAGTTGTCAAACCGATGGACAACATGGTAGAAATGAAAATATATGGCCCGGGATCCACGCACTTCAGTGGATCCGGGATCGAACGAAGCTGCTACCGAAAATCAAAATAAACCGTAGTGGGGAGCAAGTTGGAAGAAATTCTAAACGTTGATTTTAGTGCAGGGTCATACCGTTTGGGAGCGGATTAGATACTGATAAGGTCAGTAGCCAAGAGGACCCACCACGATGCATGTGTTGTATCCATACCGTCCATCCATTTAGAGAGATCGTTTTAGGTCATGAAAATAATGAGATAGATCTAAAGTTCAAGTTGGCCCCACCATAGAATATAGTGGGGACAGTGACATCCACCGTTCAAAACTTCTCGAGGGGCGAAGAAGTTTCCAATCAAGCTTATATTTTTGTTTTTTGTTTTCACTTCATGTATATCTGTGTTAACTTATGAATAGGTTGGATCTAAAAAATACATCATGGTGGGCCTCATAAATGTTTCAACGGTGGGTGTGACTGATCCCACAGTTTTCTGTGGTAGGTCCACTTGAACTTTAGATCTATCTCATTCTTCTTCTCATGCCATAAAATGATATCTACAAATGGTTGGACGGTATGGATACAACACATGTATCATGGTGGGGTCCATAGCTTGGTGACGTCACTTCAGTAGCGCTATCAGTATCTAATCCGCTCATACTGTTTATACGAAATTACGTCGTTTATCCCCTTCGTCCGCTGTATGAAATCGAGACAAGTAATTAATGTGGGCCCGGTGGAAACAGGAAACGGATTGGCTACTCCCCTTGCCACCAGCCAATGGCTGATGGTCAGTGATCTGTGGGCCCCACCATGATGTATGTGTTTCATCCATGCCGCCTATCTACTTTTTCAGATCATTTTATAATATAAGGCCAAAAATAAGGTATATCCCAATATAAATTGGACCACATTACAGGAAAAAGTGTTGAATGAGCGTCGACCATTGAGAACCTTTTGGGGGCCATAAAAGTTTTGAATCAAGCTGATTTTTGTTTTTTCCCACCATCTGGGCCTGTATAACCTAATCAACAGATTAGATGTCAAATAAATAGTACGTTGGGCCTTAGGAGGATTTTAATGGTGGATATCTAATCAATATTATTTTCCTATGGTGTGGTCAACCTGTGATTTATATCCCTCTCATTTTTGGATCATCAAGCCCTAAAATAATCTTTAAAAATGGATGAACGGAATGGATGAAACACATACATCATGGTGGAGCCCACAGAGCACCGACCACCAGCCACGGGGCAGGTGGCAGGAGGAGTAGCCAATCCGTTTCCGTGGAAACAAGGGTGTCCGTCCTCTGTTCTGTTTTGCAGGTCACCTACCTTTCGATCGGGTAGATTCTTTTCACATTGGGTAATTAATGACAAGCCGCATGTCTCCAGCCACGATCGGGTAGTTCTGTCGGCGGGCTCGTCGTGATGTATCTGTTTATCTAGGCCGTTCATCTTTTTTCTCAGAACATTTCAAGATATTTGCAAGATAATGAGGCAATTCCAACGCTCAAGTGGACCACACCAAATAATAAGCTTAGGTTGCGTTAAATGCACAAAAGCATTAAAGGAAAATTGCATTAAATGAAAAATTCATCTATTGTGTGGTTTACCTGAGCATTGAATCTGCTTTTTTTTTTATTATTATTATTATTATTATTATTATTTTTGCGCTCATACTTTAAATTAATAATGGACTGCATGGATAAGCAGATAAATCACGGTGGGCCTATCCACAAAACTTTTCCTTCGTCACTAGAGACGGGCAAGGTAGGGACGCGGTTTAGCTATTGATAGCTTCAGTGGATATTTCCCTACTGAAGTGACGCCACTAAAGGCCCACCATAATGTATGTCTTGTATCTAAATCAACCATCCGTTTAGTCGGATCATTTTAAGACATGAGCCTAAAAAATAGGCAGATCAAAGCTCAAATGGACCTATTAAGGGCAACAGTGGGATGACGACCGTCGAAACATTCCAGAGGCCCACCATGATGTTTACGTGAGATCCAACATGTTCATAAGTTAACATAGACATGGACAAAGGGAAAACTCAAATATCAGCTTGATCAAAATTTTCCCTAGTCCTATAGAAGTTTTTAATGATAGGCATTCAATCCCTAATGTTTTTATTTTTATTTTTATAGTGGGGTCCATGTCAGCTTTCGATCTGCCTCATTATCTGGCTCGTGCTCTAAAATAATTTTGCCAAATGATATACAACCAGAGCTGGGCATAAATCAGACTGATCCGACGGATCCAAATCGAATGCTAGGATCGGGTCGGATCGAGTTGGCCTAGTCATATCCGATCGTACATCGGATTGAGTTCCGATCAGTGGTCAATCCGAACCGATCCGATCCGAGATCCGATTAGATCTGATCCGATCCGATCGGGTCTATATAAGTAGTTTTTTTTTTTAAAAAAAAAAACATTTTACCTACCCGGTAGCAGCCACCCTCACCTGAACCCTAAATCCCTAATCTTTTCTTTCTCTTTCTCTACCCAAATGAACGCCGCACCCATCTCAATCCAACCACTCAGCGGCCCGGCCCACTTATCATCATTGTTCATCTTCTCCATTGATCAGCCTGGCCCCTCCTCTCACTCCTTGTATCCAATATCTCTCCCTCTTAAAATCTTACGGAACCTCTATGCTGAAGAGATCTTGAACCAGACCACGTTCGTTGAATCGGATAACATCGATGTTGTTGCAGCCACTTTCAAATCTCAGCCTCTGGATCTTGATGTGGCTCGATTTGTTCTATAACTCCTAGGGAATGTTTCATTAGCAGGAGAAATGCACAGGTTTGCAGTTTGGGATCGGTTCTTTCCAGAATGGTTCGAAGAGATTGTGCAGGTCCGAATTTTTTATTTTTAAAATTTTTTCCAAAAATAAAATAAAATCAGGACCGATCTGAACCGTACCCAATCCGATCCAACTCGGTTTTCCTGACCGAGTTGGACTCAGATCGGATCAGGCCAACAATGCACCGGATTGGATCGAGTCAAATGACCTGGACTCGGTCCCGGATCGAATAGAGTTTGGGTCAGGCCATGGAAATTTCAGACCAAGTCAAGTTAGACCCAATCCGGTCCGACTCGACTCAATGCCCAACTCTATATACAACACATATCGTAATGAGGCTCACATAACTTAGTGGTAGACTCTGAGGAGTTTCAACATGAGGTCTTGGGTTCGAAACACATATGTGGTGAAATCCCACTATGGCGTGTGTGTGTGTGTGTGTGTGTGTGTGTGTGTGTGTGTGTGTGTGTGTGTGTGTGTGTCGGGTGCGTAACATTGAAGTCCTGGGTTAAGTGCCTATCTAGGACGTGTGTAGAGGAATAATGGGATAGTTTGAACACCGTCCGGGTAAAAACACCTAACCCGTTTCTTAAACAAATGCTTGGACTTGACCATCCAAAAGCTTATCAACCCAGCTTGCATAGTTTTTAAAAATTTTCAAAATTTAAACATTTTTCCCTCCCATCTCTTCTTAAAACCTCTCTCTCTCTCTCTCTCTCTCTCTCTCTCTCTCTCTCTCTCTCTCCATGTTATGGAAGATGTGACTTCCTGCTCTGATGCTCAGGGTGGACAATAGGCAAAGGGAGCGGAGTCACAACTTCGAGATCTAACAGCAGTGACACAATCAGCATCGTCGATTACTTAGGGTCATTTATCACCATGGATTTAGGGGGATTTGAAATCCCCTGGTTGTATGGTGTGTGTGTGTGTGTGTGTGTGTGTGTGTGTGTGTGTGTGTGTGTGTGTGTGTGTGTGTAGTTTAAGTAGTTTTTAGTACAATTGAAATTAGGACCCTTGAGTAGGATTGAGTTTCATTGCTTAAGACAATAAATTCGTGTTCGAGGCGGACTTCACTAAAATATTACAAGTTCATTATTTTCTTGTGGACTCAAGGTTCATATCACATTAAAGATACGATGTTCTTCCTCTTTTCTTTTTTGTGGCCTTTCCTACGTCACCATCCATTCAAACCTCTGAAATAACTTAGAACTTCCGATTTTTCATTCCCTCTCAAAATTAATGAAATTGAAGCATAGTTTTCTCATAACCCATCGAACATAGGATTGAAACGGAAATATACAGATAAAATTTTAGGTCATTAGAAACCTTTATAGGATAATAGTTTGACTATAAGCACTGTGAGATATTTATTAATTACTAATTTAGACATGAATTAAAACGAGAACTCTCTTTGACCAAGACTCGAAAGACAACCATATAAACTTGAGGCTTGAACCTCCCAATGAATTATAACATTCCTTAAATGCTCAGTATGATCGAACTATGGAATTATGGAACCATACACCTACGAGGCATTCACAACTTGACCCAATTCTCAATCATTGGCGATTACCAATGTACTCACTGCTTTGACCGAGTAGAAGACCAGAATCCACCGGGAATAGGAAGGGATACAATGAGCTTTCTACCCTGGTTAGGCAGAAGATCGACGTATTGGATTTGAGCTTACCACAATTATTTTTTGTATTAGCCCGATCGTGAAGAGCATAATATACCACCCTTAGGTAAACTTTGTCGTTAAACACTTAGTGCAATAATAATAATTTTGACATCTATTTTCAAACCTCAAAGGTGAAAACTTTTAAGGGGGGTAGGCCATAATAAGCCAAGCTAGTGTAGTTAGTATACACCTTAACACGTAGATGAACGTGAAATCAACAGAAACTTAGGCGTACGAAATTAGAATATCTTTACATATTGACATTAGGCAATTTTGAGGATGAAATTGTTTTTTAGATTGTAATGTCTCAGATTTTCGCCATTTTGGATTTCCAAAAACCCTTTAAAAATTTTCACTATAATTAGATCACGTTGTCATTGACTGACCCTTAACGCTCAAGGTAAGCCTATACATGGGTGGTACCAGTAAGGAACTACACAAATTCGATTAATCAACCATAGGAAGTCAACGAATCCGCCTGATCACTTAAACATCTAATTTAGCCTTATGATTTGTTCACATGGGGCCCAAATCTAACTGACTTATCACTGACTAATCGAGACAGTCATAACTAAATAAAGATCTACCCAAAGCTGAGACAACTAGGGGTCAGATCTTAATTAACAAACTAAAGTGACCCAATTATCCTTTTCGCCAAAGACCAACGGCTTAGAGTGACTTTTACCGAATCACCATTTACGTTAATTGTGAATAGGCCACACTATAAACTTAGATAATTCAAACCCTAATCATTGTGCACAAGAAATCTAGATACCCAATTTATTCCAGAAATGTCATGATTATCCAAACAAGCTCTAGACCGCTTATTAGTGGGCCATTAAACCTGATATTATAAAAAGGCATTCGTCTTAGTGGGCTTGATGTCTATCACGAGACATCGAGCTCATGTCGCAATTCAAATTGCTCGACTCAGACCCGCAAGCCAAGTGTATGAGATGTGTGAATGCCTCAAGTGAAAACTTAAAATTTAAGTAAAACTAGCTCATTGCTCTTTCTCAAAGTTATAACTTTTGGACTGTCAGTTCATGGACAAATTCAGGGTACCGACTAAAGATATTTTTCCACACATCCGTATAGCCACGGCCCGATTGATCATTGGTGACCGTTGATCTAAATTAGGGCCTTCTTTGTTAATCGTCACGCCCGATCATCAGATGGTTGTGTCCAAATACAGATCGCCTATTGGGACACTTATCCCATGTCTTAGATTTACTTTTACACCTCCCAGAGTGTCTCATTGGTTGGAAACAATCCCCTCCAGGGTTAATATAATGAATAAAAGGACATTGGGGCCATTTGTGCAACATTCGGCACTATAAAACCCATTTTATTTCACACCCCCTCCCCATACTAATTTTCCTTTGCCAAATGAGAGAAAGAGAGAAAGATAAAGAGAAAGAAGAAGAGAAGAAGAGTGAGAGTAGGAGGGGGGAGGTTTTGGTGCTTCCTTTCATCAGTTTCCTCCAATCAAGACTCTAATCTCGATCGTTTTCCTTCGCTAAATCTACCTCACGCGCGATTGGGAGGTAAGAAACAAATCCTACTTCCCAAATTAGATTTTTTTAGAATGAATTGCATGAATCTCACATAGTTCTCGGTGTTTATATAGGAATTTGTGATTTTTCCTTAATCCCTAACCCTAGGAGCTCAAAATCAGAGATTCCTTCTTAGAGGTGCAAATCATTATTCCTAGGTTTCCATTTATCGACCTTTGAGGGTCTCATTTAATTATTTATTGTTTGTAGATAACTTGGTATGTGCTAACATGTTTATATTTTGATTTGATCACAACATGTGTTATTGCTTGGATATGGATGCTCATATGTTTGATGAAATGTCTGAGTGGTGGAATGTGTTACTTTGTCGATGCTCGCATGCTTGATTTAATATTTAATTGGTTGGTTATATTGCTTTATGCATGCTTATATGTTTGATTTAATGCTTTAGTGAATGTAGTACCATATGGATGCTCACATGTTTGATAAAATGCCTAGGTGGTTGTGTGTAGAGCATACGATATAATTGTATGATGTAGTGTTTAGTCTATACCAATACTTATGATTGCTACAATGTTAGGTCAGTTGGCTACGGCTAGCCCGAGTTGGGGCCGCCACCCTAAGCTCGTTGGATAGACCCGGGTTGAACACAAACAACCGATAATAGCTAGACTACACGAGATGCTTGCACCCAACCGGTTGCACCAGGATTCTCATAGGTCAATCAAATTATTCTACTAGCCGACTGATCATGTATGTTCATAATGTGTGACATGACCAAATAGAATATAAGATACCTCATTTCCAATGGATAAGTCCATTTATAACCGTTAGTGCGATATAATCCCACTAAGACTCATGAGCCGGACATGGTGTTATGCGATATCGTATCCTAGTTGTCAGCCTATGATGGGGTGACGAGACTCCCCGTAGTGACCGGTGAACACTAATAGAGGTGAAAGATTGTTGCCCTCATCAAATTACCCCACTGATGGTTCCGTGCTAGAGTACCGTTCGAACGACCCGCGCATGAATGAAATTGGGTTACGAGCTATTTTTTCTTTGTGATGATTTAGTTTTACGTGACAATCCCGCATCTCGGAATCGAGTGATCATACTCGTCTTTGGGTGACTACCCATAACGATCTGATCCTCATACATTTAGGTATCATGCCGTACCTTTGGAATCGCTGATTTGTAAGATAAATAGGTGATACCTAAATATAGATAAAGGAACACTAGTGAGGAACCGCTACGTGCAGCAATGAGCCATGTGATCCGGAGAAGGACTCGTGATATAACGTCGGTATCCTAATTTCGCTAATATGCTAGATGAATGGAATTTAATAATTACTTTCCTAACATACATATCAGTCGCATTGCATTAGATAGAATGTTGCGATTTGGCATTAGAGTCGCATGATGATAGAGTGCTGGCATTTGCGAAATAGACGTTGAAGTCGCTTGTGAGGGGGTGTTGGATTGCGAGGTGCATGTATCATTTCATAATCTATTCATACATTTAACAAGAGTATTTAGGAAATTATTGATGTCTTGTTTATCATTAACTGCACTGATTGAGTCAATAACATGTGTAACTTAGAAATAATGGAACCACTGAGTTAGCTACTCACTCCCACATGGGATGGTATTTTAAAACACCAACCAGGCAATATTATTGATGTAGGTACTAGCGAGCCCTTAGACGGGTAGACATGGATCGATTTGTGCCTCCATCGTTATGTTTTAGAGGATATGGTGAAAACTAAAAACTTAACAATTTAATAGTCTTTGGTATGTATATTTTGGCTTGTATAATATCCATTTTGGGCAATTACCACTATTAGAATTGCGTTTTTACTCTTAGCCCTATATTTATTAACTATTGTTATCCCTACCTCACTTTGGATCCGCTAATTTGAATTGCGCAACTTTGATTATTCGTGTATGAACTTAATGTGAATCAGAATGAAGACACATATGCATTTTATTAAGTTAACACTTGGGAACTCAGGACCAAAGTATATGTACTCGGGTGCCAATTTTCAGGGCGTTACATACGTATTATATGTGGGTGCACTCAATGGTTGTTATAAGTATAATTGGCCATATAATAATCACACATCATCCTAGCCAGTGAAATATCATATACACTATTCTCATCATAACCAGATTGGTTCTCAGTCGTAGTTCTAATTAATTTACGAGACATAGGGTGCTTCCTAACATATTGATCTAACAACCCTTCAACTAATATCCCATCTCCTAGAAGTTAATTAGAATAATCTTGTGTCCACTTAGGCATGAACATGACAAAATCCTAATTCCAAAATTCTACAGAAAATCAAAATCATACAACAATATGGAAAGTAATTAAAAGAGAGGGGAACAGTATTATTGAAAGATTGGAACTTGAACTAGATAATCCTATAAGACAGAAATAAGTACACGATGTTAGTGATATTAGAAAATCTGAAATGAAACAAACCCTAAAACAAAATTCTGAAATTAACGCCCTAAAAAAATGAAACCCTAGGTTAGAAAATTCAGAAAAATAAAAACCAAATCTAAACCTAAGTATTCTAAGCGCAATTCCTCAGTAACGACGCCAAAAACTTGTTAGGCAATCCCAAGTGCAGGACTGCGTTGTCATAATAAACTCAGGTGTAAGACTCGTATCCTAGTTCGTACTGTTCCGTCGACTTCCGCGATCCTTCCCGTCGAAGTCCGACAATCTGCAACGTATAATCAACGTTTGGAATCAACCCTAAGTCGTATCCTATAGAATTGAGTTGGCTTAAGCTGAGACTTGTGCCATTACGACCTCACTGTCGGCGCGGTTTCAACGCCGCGACTCGTGCATCGATCCAATACCCAAGCCGGAAGATGTGGGCCCGCGTTTATTTCGAAGAAACGCCACACGTTTGCAATCCCAAGGGAATCTCTACAACATGTCCTATTAATCAATCAATCACATCATGTCAAGTACAAAAGCAACCCATGCTTTCTTTCTCCACAAGTTAAGCAACCACCAAAGTCAACGCATCTCTCACCTCACCCATCACTCACCTCACATCCATCACTCACTCACTCTCTCTCTCTCTCTCTCTCTCTCTCTCTCTCTCTCTCTCTCTTTTCTCAACACAAATTCCAAGCCAAGCAAGGAAGTGCACGTCCAAGCCTCTCTAAGAGAGAAAAATGACTTTGTGTGGCCCACCTTTCTCTCCCAAAAATCCACCATCCTAGCATTTTATTTCTCATCCTCTCCATCAAAGTGAAGCACTAGGAGATTGGCGTTCCATCGGACCAAGAAGATCGACCAGTGGGTGCTTATTAGGTTAGATTTTTCATGTTTTTATGATAGACCAAGTGAAGGCTACTGATCAATGGTATGAATCTCACTTGGGACCCTAAGATGTGGCCGATGGCCCACCTTGATCTTTATGATCATTCCATGATGGGGCCATTTTCCATGGACCCCATCATGATGTTTATTTTCTAGCTTGAAAATAGGTCATCTAGACCTTACATCTTAGTGGAGAAGGGATTTCCATCGTTGATCTTTGATTTGGTGGGCTCACATGCAATGGGACCCACTTGATGTATGATTGGATGCTTGAAACGGAGGGCCCATAGTGCCGGGGTCCCTCCATCACGCGTGTCCCTCTTTCTCTCTTTCTCTCTCCCTCTCTTTTTATTTATTTACTTTTGTGTGTGAAGATATGGCCGTGTGGCCCACTTGGATGGACCCCCACCATGAAGCATGTATTGGATCCAATCCATTTGTAGGTGGGGCCCACTGTATATGTGTGTATGTTCCACACCACCCATCATTTGGTGGGCCACGTGGCAGCCCACCTGAAATGAACAACAATCCAGCGTCCAGGGACGCTGGACGTTGAAACGAAAACACAAACATGAGCTTGTTTCAAAGCTTTGGGAAGGGCTATTTGTATAGGCCTCACCTTGATGAATGGATTCAATCCACGCCGTCCATCCTATTTACCAGCTCATTTTAGGCGTTGAGCTGAAAAATGAAGCTGATCCAACTTTTTGGTGGGCCATACCTTAGCAAACACTGATTCTCACCGTTTAAAGTCACCTGAATTTTTCTACACGCCAAAAGATGCCCAATATTGGGCTTGATGGATGGATTATGGACTATGGAATCCATTGGGTGGGTCGGATTCACCTAATGCGGGCTCTACCACGGAAAAACCGTGAAAAAACGTGATTTCCAAAATAAAAATAAAAATTCATGCAATAGGCGCTGCTGCTGCCAGAGGTGTAGGCAGCGTCTGCGGCATCTGGCGGGTGAACGAACAGGGACCCATGGTCCTAGTCGTGGGCCCCACCATGATGTGTGTGATGTATCCCCACTCCGTGGGCCCCTAGGGCAGTGGGCCGCCCTCCAAAAATCAGGCCCATCCAAAGCTCAGGTGGCCCACACCACAGGAAACAGTGGGGCTGAATCGTCTACCATTAAAACCCTTTTTGGGTCCACAGAAGTTTTGGATCAAGATGAAATTTGTTTTTACTCTTCATCTAGGTCTGCGTGACCTTATGGACAAATTGGATGGCGTATAAGCATTATGGTGGACCCCACATGGGACCCACAGTGATGCATGTGTTCATTTTCACCATCCACTGACAGTGGATGGTGAAACCACCCCCCCCCCCCACCCCCCCTGTGTTCTATCCACACCGTCCAGGGGACAGTGTGTGTGTGCGCGCGTGTGTGTGCGTGTGTGTAGATATATATATATATATATATATATGTGTGTGTGTGTGTGTGTGTGTGTGTGTGTGTGTGTGTGTGTGTATAATATTATATTATATATAATATTGTATATATATACTGTATATAAATTATATTATATTATACATAATATATATATATATATATATATTATATATATATATATATATATATATATATATATATAATGGTGGGCCTTCATGGAATCCACCATGATGCATGTGTTGCATCCAAGCCACTCAACCATTTGAAAGCTCGTTTTAAGGCTTGAGACTAAAAATAAGTCAGATCTAAGGTTCAAGTGGACCCCACCATTTTAAGTAGTGGACAATGGAGTCCACCATTCAAATTTCTAAGGAGCCATAGTAGTTTCCTATTAAGCTGATATTCGTTCCACTTCATCTATCCCTATGTTAACTTAGGAACAGGTTGGATGGGAAATACTAGTTATGGTGGGCCTTAGGAATTTTAATGGTGGGAATCATTATCACCACTTGTATTCGGGTGTGGTCCATTGTTGTGGCCCATTGTTGTGGCCCATTTGACATATATAAGGCCCATGTAATGTGGGCCCATCTTAATGTCTTTGTGGCTATTGTTGAGGCCCACCCTGATGTACATAAGGCCCATGTGATTAGGCCCCTTTGATGTATTTGTGGCCCGTTGTCGAGGCCCACTTTGATATATATGAGACCCATGTTATGAGGCCCATTGTGATGTTTTCAAAAGCCCATGGGATATGGCCCATTGCAATGTACATAAGACCCATTGATGTGGCCCACTTGATTCATATAAGGCCCATATGATGCAGCCCATTCGATGTATCTAAGGCCCATGGGTCGAGGCCCAACGGGATGTCCTTAGGGTCCATTGCAACGTGTGATTCCCCCATGGTTTCTGTAATGATATTTATGGCGGGCCGTGCCTTGGGAACAATGTTGGTTTGACGTCGACATTGTAAGTACAATGTTGGTTAAATGTCCGCATTATAACTCTCCTTAGGGCCCCTTGATAGGCCCATGCTTGTTGATAATTCATCACTTTATCAAATGCTTAGTATAGCTCCATGATTCATGCCCATATGCATCATATGTATGCTTGATATAAGGAATGTTTGATCATAACATAAGCCGTTGGGCTGAGACATTTATGAGACTCCTTATGAGATAGAGTGCCTCACATGAGCGCCTCACATGAGCGCGTGGTACGCGCAGGATTGCTGCATGATTTGACGATGTGACTCATGCATCCCGCATATGTGTGACTTGATCATTGCACGCCCTAATGACATCAGGGCTGTGGCCTCCACAGACACATCATGGATGGTCGTATCGGATACCAGAAATATTGGTTCAAGCATTGTGAGCACTTAGGATGTCCTTGGGTGAAAATCCCAGAACCTTTTTGGTACCAGGAGATGCTCCAACGTCTAGACCGAGTGGATACACGAGCGCCCGAGTGCCGAATACCAGTAGGCCGTGTCTCCCACTGTGTCATGGTCGGTTGGAAGGGGGTGTGGCCTTATCTGCCCGAGTGAGGGGGCTATAAGCTAGGCTGAGTTTGACCAGCTCGCAAATGTGTCTGCTATCGACGAGCCGGGTAGGTATTGGCAGACTACTGGTCAGGGGAATAGTGTCTGCTATCGACGAGCCGGGTAGGTATTGGCAAATGTGTCTGCTATCGACGAGCCGGGTAGGTATTGGCAGACTACTGGTCAGGGGAATAGTGTGGTCTCTTCCACTTGCTTGACTGTGTAGCTAGGGAGGAGGCAGTCAGTGTGAGGTGTATTAGACCCTGGTGATATCCAGAGAGGAACTGTACTGATATGTGTACTTGATGAGTACTGACATGCTTGTATTGCATCTCGCATATGACATTCGGCTACATAGGCCTCGAATCGCATGGCTTTAGTATGACCGATAGCATTCATGCCTTGCATTACATAGCTTTGGTACAGCTAACAACATTCATGGACTTACCGCATATTTTCGCATTACTCTGATATTGTATACTTGGCACTCGCCTTGCGCACCCACTTACATCACCCTCTAAGCTTTTGTAAGCTTATGCACCATCGTTGCGTGCATGTATCGTTGGACAGCAGTAGCGCTGAGGCAGGAGCGCGTACCAGATTGTTTTGGAGCTTTTTGATCACCCCGTATTTTCCCTTTTTGCATTGTACTTCAAGTCTTTGTTATAGTGGATTTGTGGTGATGTTGTTTTGTGACTTGGTTATGCTTGTGGTTATGCTCCATTTCAAAAAAAAAAAAAAAATTCATACTGAAAATCTTCCTTGTAGGATCCCAGGATCGGAATCTGGCGTATGGGCGCTATGAACTAAGAATGGGGTACTACGAAGGTTGTCAGCACCGGATCAGCGAACGGGAATTTTGTGAGCTCGATTTCCAAGTTTGGGGTGTGACATCAGGTGTCCATGGTCGATCCATAGGGAATTGGTGAGAACATACTGAAACCTAAACAATTTTATGAGTTTTTAATACAATGGAGAATTAAATAAAAGGCTTAAACAAATAATAATAAAATACAAAGGATCTAAAAATCTACTTATAACAATCATAAAATCTAATTCATTGATTCAACTTTTATAACTCAATTGAAATCAAAATTTTATTTTATCCAATTGGAAAATAAATCTATTAAACTAATCATAAACACCAACAAAACACGAATTCAATTGAACGATCCTCTCATGAAGCACTCGGATCTCAATCGTAGGGAATTAAGAGTATCAACTATAACCTTGATTCTCAATAGATTACTTAATTATACAGGTTGATTCCTTCTCTAATCAAGCAAGCAATTGGTAAATCAAAGCATTCATTGTAACCAAAGTTCACAACGAATTCATAAATAAAAAACTCAAAAGCTTTAAAGTAAAATCCAAACCAATTCAATATAATATCATCATTCTAACCATTGTTATAGAATTAAATAAACTAAATATTGTAATTAACTACAAGCTTCATCCCTTAGCCTTGTATAAGATATCGGCCTAGCCTGGCTAATATCCTATAATAAAAACAAAAAAAATATATATGAAAAACAAACTAGAACTAAAGGATTGAAGAAGAAGAACGACTCTGTTGAAGCTTTCCTACAACTTAGTCTCTCTCCCATGACTTAATACATTTTTAGAATGGCCTAAAACACCTCCTTAAATATGAAAATTTCACATAGACTTTGAACCGACTTCAAATTCGCACACTTTTGTTACGCTTTGGTTTCATCGAGTAGCACCTTCGGTCAAACCAAATCAAGTGAGCATCCCTTCAGTTGCAGCCAAATTTCTCCAAAAAGTCTTTGAACTCTTTGTCTCCTTTCGGTCGCATCGAATAGCCCTTCGGTCAAGCAAAATTTACTATGAAATTCCATTGTTTGTTGCTGAAAGATTTTTCGCACTTTTAGTCAAACTGAACCTACCTTAGGCGAGACCAAACAATTTGTTATTTGACCGTTTGATTTTTCAGACTTTTCTCTAGCTTCAGCACTTGATTTTCTTAGATCTTTGTATCTTTATCTTCAAGCTCAAAACATGCCTTTAGCTTGATCTCTTTTGGGTTTTAAATAATCTATTTAAGGTATTCAACTTTAGATTCAAAATCACATCGCATGTACAAAACATATGTTAGTGGATCAATTTAGCACTAAAATGCAACCAAAACTAGTGTAATTGAGAGGATAAATATACGATATTTGATTCTCAATATGCCCAAATAAGCAAGTGTAGGTTACAAGTGTTTTCAACACATACATACATATTAATTTAAATTTCTATGTAACACACGAGGACTTTCAATACTCGAGTATTAAAAAGTTTGGAGTATTACAAAATAGTAAGATAGTTGTACTACAATCAACACCATGCACATTTGTGATGAGGGTCGAATATTGCATATCAGACCCCAGTTATTGCATGATTTTACCTATATGATAATGCTTAATGGGGTGTATTAATTGTGTTTTTGTCACAGGATGAAATCAGGAGTGTTAATTAAAAATTGATGTTAACGGCATGGATTTCATGATCCAAATTTTCCAGAGCACGGGATGGACTCCAGAGAACCAATAACGAAGATTTCACACGCCTGGGACATGAGGAAAGCAAGCCAAAGGGGCCCGAAAAGGGTCCAGAATGCAAGATCGCATGGTTCCCTCTATCTGATCAACTCAACACTTTATACATGGGATTAGGGACATAAATTAACCGTACATGTCAAATTTCAGCCATCGAATCACTATGGAAGTGCCCCAACGGACAAATCAGCCCACAAACCATCGATTCTGGGCCCACCTATAATCTGGATATGCTTCAAATTCGGTCTCATCCCGTTTTATGAGGTGAGCAAACAGATGGTCGGATTAGATTTGCCATAATTATCAAGATGGACCCCACATGAGTTGAGAGTACACAGTGCATAAAGTGCACTTAGTGTACACCGGACCGAACGAGCGGTCAAAGTCGTCTTTGACCGACTTCTTCAGCAAGAGAAGCCCCAGCGTCAGCGAACCGACCCACGGCCGTCGGTTGTGGGTCCACACTGTCCATCAAAACATCAATCCGGGCCGTTCATCAGGTCCAAATGAAGACCATTAACATTGCCTAGGTGGCCGAATTGCAAACGGTCATCCGGAGAAAAATCTAGCCTCAAACGTCGGACGGACGGTGGTGCAGAAATTCAGGTGGACCTCATCAATGGAAAAAGAAAACAGGGATTCCTGACCGGAATTTCCTCCTCTATTCAAAGGACGGAGTGGATTTTCCAAAACATCATCACAGTGGGCCCCACCATTTTCGCAGCGGACGCCAACCGCGTCCCTGTTGCTGCGTCAGCGTAACCGGCCAATGGCCGTTTTTGCGAAGGGCTGTGGGCCCCACACGTCGCCCGTACGACTGATCCGAGCCATTCATCGTGTAGAGGGCCGCGAGCACTACAAACCCATGCTGATATTTCACTCCCATGCGTACACACGTGCATGATACAGAGGCCATAAAAGGGCTGCCCTGCAACGTTCAAAACTGATCTCTTCGTGTTTTCTTCTCTGGGCTGCGTTAATGGACATTCAAAACCACCCATTCTTGACTGAAATTTCGTCTTGAATCCAATGGACGGGGTGGATTTTCCAGAAAATACTCCGGTGGGGCCCACCGATCATGGCTGCGAAAATTTCCATTCCATGTCCTGCTACAACTCTGCCACTTATCCAGCTTTCCAGCAACTATAAAAATGGAGTTTTGGATATGGAAAATTCATTCAGAACCAGGGAGGAGCTCCAGATCTACAGCAAGGGAGAGAAGAAAGAGAAGAAAGAGAAGAAAGAAGAGAGAGAGAAATTGGTTTGAAATTCCTTTTATGAATTTTTATTTTTATTTATCCATTGTTTAATGGAGTTTATGGGTAACTAATCTCTCAGCTAGGGCTGAGATGAAACCCCTAATTTGAATACCCTTTGTTCTATGTTGATTTTACTTTAATTAAGATTGATTTGTTTCTTTCCCTAGTGTGCTTGATTGCTTTAATTTCTATACTTCTCCATCTATGAACTTGATCAGAGTCTATGGATGGATGTGGTCTGGATGCTTATTCTAGGTGCTTGTATCTGATCATGAACAGGTTCCTGTAGAGGAAGAAATAGGGTGCTTTACTGAACTGCATATTCCATATGCCCGATTTGGACATGGGATATGTTATTCATGGCATTGCTTGAAGGAATTAGACAATCTGTATGCCCGATTAAGGACACAGATTGTGCTTTCTTTAGATAAGTTGATCAATCTAATTTTAGGTGAATTAACAGGCAAAACAATGGTTAGGATAATTAGGGGTGGATTCGAAAGTCCTAGTGCTCTCTCTGATTGAATTTTCTTCCTTATTCTCAATAGTTATTTTCCATAGATTTGTGTTAGTAATTTGATCCTTTATTTGTTGAAATAGTTAAGGAGAATCGTGAATTTGAATTGTGATGATCAGTCCCTGTGGATTCGACCTCGGTCTTACCGAGTTTATTACTACATTACAACCCTATACTTGGGGAGTGAACAATTTGCTCTAAATAACACAATCCAACCGTTGATTTGCAAGGGTATCTATGCACTTACATCTAAACAGTCTTAAAAACTTATGTGGGCCACTTGATATGAGGTTTAAAAGGTCATCCATCTGTTAAAATTTAAATTTAAACACTATCACCATATGATATAAAAAAAAAATAAAAAAAATCAGTTGAAATCACCATTCAACGAAATCTAGTTACACTATAAGTTAGCCACTAGACATCTGGACCCTTAACTTATGATCAATCGATGATATCAACTGCTAGTTGTCCACATGTGCAATTTACGACACGTGTGTATGCATGAAATTGGAATCCATATAAATAAAAGTTGTGAAAGCCACAATGTCGTGAGATTCTCCTTCCTGATCTTTTATTTGTTGAAATAGTTAAGGAGAATCGTGAATTTGAATTGTGACGACCAGTCCCTGTGGATTCGACCTCGGTCTTACCGAGTTTATTACTACATCACAACCCTATACTTGGGGAGTGAACAAGTCTTTGGCGCCTTTGCCGGGTACTGTTTCGGTCCAAATTGAATCTAGGATTCTCTCTTATCATAATTCATAGCTTAGGATTTTACTAACTTAGAGTTCCTTTCTTTATTTTAGAAATTAACCTATTTCCTGTTTTGTAGGGTCCTGAGACAAACTTCTAATTTGGTAATCCCTTTCTAAATTTTTTACTTTTTCTAATTTTTTATTTTTTTAGAATTAGGTTTTTACTTTTTAGAAATTTTCTAATTTTAGAATTTCTTCTGATTTTTTTTTTTTTTTTTTTTTTAAATTTCTATTTTTAGATTTAGATTGTTCTCTTAAGTAACTTTCTAGTTTTAGAAATTTCTTTTTTCCTTTTTAGAAACTTACTTAGCTTTTTATTTTTAGAAACTTTCTTTTTTTTTTTAGAAATTAACCGTTGCTTAGGATTTTTCCATCATTATTTTAGGAAACTTGATTTGTTTTTATTTTCAGGAATTGAGGAAGAAAGCTACTAAGTGAGGAGGAGCTTCTTAAATCTTCTGACATCACATCTCCTTTTTCCGGGTTCTTTCTTTCCATTCTTATTTACATGGTTTTAACTAGTTTCTAGTTCTAGTTTTCTTTTTCTTAGGTTGTTACTTAGTTTATGCTAGGACGTAGATCTCTAGAGATAGAACTAGCATCTTGTGATCCGGAAATAGAAAGAACATTCCATAGAAGATTGAAAGACATCCCAGTTGAAATGGCAGAAGAGAATGGAACTAAAACTCTTAGAGATTATTCAGCTCCTGTCCAATTCAATGCGCCTTCATGCATAGTGTTGCCCACCACCACGGCAGCACACTTTGAACTCAAGACTGGGGTCATACAGTTGTTGCCTTCCTTTTATGGGTTAGACAAGGAGGACCCATATCATCATGTGAAAGAATTCTAGACATTTGCTCCACCTTTAAATTCCAAAACTTCTCAGACGATTCGATCCGCCTACGCCTGTTTCCTTTTTCTTTGAAGGATAAGGCGAAAGCATGGTTGAATTCTCTAGAAGTTGGGTCTATCACTACATGGGACCAATTGTCTAGGAAGTTCTTAAACAAGTTCTTCCCTGTTCACAAAACTAATGCTCTCCGTAGAGAAATCACTAATTTCACACAAAAAGAGGGAGAACACTTTCATGAATGTTGGGAAAGATGGAAGGACTTGCTTCTTAAATGTCCACACCACGGTTTTGAGAAGTGGCAACAAGTGCAATACTTTTATGACGGTCTGACACCCCAGAACCGTCGCATGGTTGATGCCACCAGTGGAGGGTCCTTCATGACCAAGAGCGATACCGAAGCGTGGAAATTCTTTGAAACCTTGTGTGAAAACTCCCAGCAATGGGACTATTCAGATAGAGGTGAAAGAAGTTCCCAACCACAAAAGAGAGGTGGCATATATGAGATAGGAATCACACCAGATCTCCATGCCAAGATTGATGGCCTGACAAAGAAGGTTGATGCTCTGATGTTGCATAATGGACCTCCACAAACAACTCAAGCCGAGGCTTGTGCCATATGTTCTAGTCCTACCCATCCTACGCAATCTTGCCCATCTGGTACAGCATTTCCAGAATTCCTCTCTGAACAAGTTCATGCTTTGAACACCTTTCAGAAACCTGGGAATGATCCTTACTCGAACACGTACAACCCAGGGTGGGCTAGGCATCCAAATTTTTCTTGGGCAAAAGGACCGCAACAAGGAGGACCATCTGGAAATCCTCCTATGCAACTTCAGCAGTTTCCACAATATCAACAACTGCCTGCACAATCAAGGAAACCATCTCTTGAGGATACACTCCATCTTTTTATGCAGAGTTCTCTCCAATTCCAAAAAGACACCCAACAAACCTTACTAGCCAACCAGCAAAGCTTACATGCAAATGCACAATCCATTGCCAAGCTGGAAGTACAAATGGGTCAACTAGCTGCCACATTGAGTGAGAGAGAGAAGGGTAAGTTCCCTGGCCAACCTGTGGCTAATCCAAAGGGACAATATGAGATTGGCTCTAATTCCAACCAACGGCAATATCACGAGCAAGCCAAATCCATCACTACCCTTAGGTCAGGCAAACAGATTGACAACAAAATAGAGATACCTAGGGATGAATCAAATCAAGGTGAAGCAGAGAGACACACCAATGCATCCAAAGTCCAAAAACTCTCTGACTCTCCTAGGGCCGCTGACGTGCCACCTTACGTGCCCAAAGCACCTTTTCCTCAACGTCTGGCACCAATAAAGAAAAGAAACAACTTTGATGAAATCCTGGACGTGTTTAACAAAGTGCAAGTCAACATCCCGTTGCTTGACGCTATCAAGCAAGTCCCTGCTTATGCTAAGTTTCTTAAAGATTTATGCACTCAAAAGCGTAAGCAGAATGTTCATAAGAAAGTCTTCCTTGCAGAGCAGCTCAGCTCCATGATTCAACATAACACCCCTCCTAAATTTAGGGATCCAGGAGCTCCCACCATCTCTTGCGGCATAAGAGATCATAAAATCGGGAAGGCATTACTTGATTTAGGGGCGAGCGTCAATTTGTTACCATATTCGGTTTATGAGCAGCTAGGACTTGGTGAGTTGAAACTGACTAAAATAACATTACAACTAGCTGATAGATCTGTCAAGGTGCCCCGGGGTGTTATTGAAGACGTGCTAATCCAGGTTGACAAATTTTATTTTCCAGTGGATTTCATAGTTATAGATACTCAGCCTATTCAGAATCCTCATAGTCAAATCCCAGTCATTTTGGGTCGTCCATTTTTTGCCACATCTAATGCTATTATAAATTGCAGGAATGGAGTTATGAAGTTGTCATTTGGTAACATGAATATTAAACTCAATGTTTTTAATGCAGGACAACAACCCGCGGATTTGGACGACATATTTGGAGTGGACATGATCGAGAGTCTAGTGCAGGACTCCTTCCGTAAATCTTTTGAAGATCCACTTGAGACCTGCTTAGCACAACATGGCATGGATTTGATGTAGATAGTATAGTCCCATCCACGAAATCAATGCACTGCTCGACTCTACTCCGATATTAGAGACTGAAAAATGGAGAGCGAAAGTGGAACCTCTTCATCCCTCTGAGACTCTTCCTGACAGCACAGTTTCTAACTCTGAGAAGGCAAAAGAGAACAGGTTGCTTAATGTTCTTCGAACATATAAGGCAGCAATTGAACGGAAGATAGCAGAAATACAAGGAGTGTGCCCCACTGTATGTAAGGATCATGTTGCGGAAATGTCACATAAAATGAAATGGAAGCATGATCCTAACATGGAGGAAGTTGTTCGAGCAGAAGTCCTTAAATTGTTTGATGATAGTGTCAGTTACCTCATTTCAGATAGCACAGCTCAAGGGAACTCACATCACTTGTCTGGGATTGGTTAACCACGTGTTGAGGTAAGTTCTTTGGCGGACCCTGGTCTTAAAGATTAATGAATTCATGGTCCGTTCTTGTCTGGCTGAAGACGTTAAACTTAGCGCTCCTGGGAGGCAACCCAGCGTTTCATTCCATTTCTTTTTCACTGTCAGTTAGTTCAATGTTTGTGGGTAACATTACTGCAAACCCTCACGAGACTACAACTCGTCCACTAGGGGTAACCTAGGGGTTTAAAGGCTTGTTGCATATGCTAAATGCAATCGAGAGCACCTGCGAAAGTGGTATAGGTAGGATTTGTTATTTTACTGATTTTTCTCTTGTGCTGACTCGCTTTTACGCTGATATTTTTGAGAGCTTCTTGATTCTCCATCCAGGTACTATCTTTCCCTACTCCTCTTTTCTTTTCGTTGTCTCATGTGCATTGCATGCTTATTTCTTTTACATTGAGGACAATGTAGATTTTAGGTTGGGGGTGGGAGATTAGGTTACCTAATCAGTATTTTCTTGGTCTTGAGCGAAAAATTGTGAAAATTTTAAAAATTTTTCTGGAATTTCTATTGAATTCAAAGTGATTTTGAAGGATAGTTGTGATTTTGAAATTACAAGATTCAGAATGTGAGAAATTTATGACTCTTAGATTCGGTTGTCTGGCGGATTTCACACTGAAGTTTGAATGGTTAATCCATGATTAGAAGTTGTAAACATTGATTGAGCCATGATTTCACATATCAGATCTCGTTTACACATTAAGTTTTCAGTTCGATATTAATTGATAACATGGTAATCACTAAGCATGAAGGGAACCAGCCTGAAAAACAAAATTTTTTAGCATCAGTCTTAAAGAAGAATTGAAAGAATAAGTCGCATAATCGTCATCATAGGTTTGCTCCCTATAGATGAAGATTCGATTCCTCATAGTTGACATGAGAAAAGATTTAGGCGACAAGTTTTCACCATAGGTTTGCTCCCTATAGGTGCAGATTTGATTCTCCTCCTTGGTGTACTATTCATAAAGAAAATCAAAAAAAAAAAAGGTAAAATAAAAGGTTAATCTGTAAGGCAAGTGTTGGTTCCAGTTTTGGGTGACATGAGCTCTGTTGTTAATTACCAATGATATCATGAAATTGACAATTGAATCTCTTAATGGTTGAAAGCTGAGATGACACTATACACTCATGACACTCAATGTTTTCGAATTATTCTAATTCATGGTTTAATAGTTTGAACTTGTTTATGAAATTTACAGTGAACTTGATTCCAGGAGAAAATTCCACTCACCATGCATGAATCGTAGAATGATCACATCTCGACTATCTGTTCACAAGTCACTTGAATTTACAGGAATTGTCTTTTATTTCCGAAATTATTTTTCGCATGTTTTGCTCGGGACTAGCAAAATGCTGGTTTGGGGTTGTGATGAGGGTCGAATATTGCATATCAGACCCCAGTTATTGCATGATTTTACCTATATGATAATGCTTAATGGGGTGTATTAATTGTGTTTTTGTCACAGGATGAAATCAGGAGTGTTAATTGAAAATTGATGTTAACGGCATGGATTTCATGATCCAAATTCTCCAGAGCACGGGATGGACTCCAGAGAACCAATAACGAAGATTTCACACGCCTGGGATCTGAGGAAAGCAAGCCAAAGGGGCCCGAAAAGGGTCCAGAATGCAAGATCGCATGGTTCCCTCTATCTGATCAGCTCAAAACTTTATACATGAGATTAGGGACATAAATTAACCGTACATTTCAAATTTCAGCCATCGGATCACTATGGAAGTGCCCCAACGGACAAATCAGCCCACAAACCATCGATTCTGGGCCCACCTATAATCTGGATATGCTTCAAATTCGGTCTCATCCCGTTTTATGAGGTGAGAAAACAGATGGTCGGATTAGATTTGCCATAATTATCAAGATGGACCCCACATGAGTTGAGAGTACACGGTGCATAAAGTGCACTTAGTGTACACCGGACCGAACGAGCGGTCAAAGTCGTCTTTGACCGACTTCTTCAGCAAGAGAAGCCCCAGCGTCAGCGAACCGACCCACGGCCGTCGGTTGTGGGTCCGTTCATCAGGTCCAAATGAAGACCATTAACATTGCCTAGGTGGCCGAATTGCAAACGGTCATCCGGAGAAAAATCTAGCCGTCCAAACGTCGGACGGACGGTGGTGCAGAAATTCAGGTGGACCTCATCAATGGAAAAAGAAAACAGGGATTCCTGACCGAAATTTCCTCCTCTATTCAAAGGACGGAGTGGATTTTCCAAAACATCATCACAGTGGGCCCCACCATTTTCGCAGCGGACGCCAACCGCGTCCCTGTTGCTGCGTCAGCGTAATCGGCCGCTGGCCGTTTTTGCGAAGGGCTGTGGGCCCCACACGTCGCCCGTACAACTGATCCGAGCCATTTATCGTGTAGAGGGCCGCGAGCACTACAAACCCATGCTGATATTCCACTCCCATGCGTACACACGTGCATGATACAGAGGCCACAAAAGGGCTGCCCTGCAACGTTCAAAACTGATCTCTTCGTGTTTTCTTCTCTGGGCCGCGTTAATGGACATTCAAAACCACCCATTCTTGACTGAAATTTCGTCCTGAATCCAATGGACGGGGTGGATTTTCCAGAAAACACTTCGGTGGGGCCCACCGATCATGGCTGCGAAAATTTCCATTCCATGTCCTGCTACAACTCTGCCACTTATCCAGCTTTCCAGCAACTATAAAAATGGAGTTTTGGATATGGGAAATTCATTCAGAACCAGGGAGGAGCTCCAGATTTACAGCAAGGGAGAGAAGAAAGAGAAGAAAGAAGAGAGAGAGAAATTGGTTTGAAATTCCTTTTATGAATTTTTATTTTTATTTATCCATTTGTTTAATGGAGTTTATGGGTAACTAATCTCTCAGCTAGGGCTGAGATGAAACCCCTAATTTGAATACCCTTTGTTCTGTTGATTTTACTTTAATTAAGATTGATTTGTTTCTTTCCCTAGTGTGCTTGATTGCTTTAATTTCTATACTTCTCCATCTATGAACTTGATCAGAGTCTATGGATGGATGTGGTCTGGATGCTTATTCTAGGTGCTTGTATCTGATCATGAAAGGTTCCTGTAGAGGAAGAAACAGGGTGCTTTACTGAACTGCATATTCCATATGCCCGATTTGGACATGGGATATGTTATTCATGGCATTGCTTGAAGGAATTAGACAATCTGTATGCCCGATTAAGGACACAGATTGTGCTTTCTCTAGATAAGTTGATCAATCTAATTTTAGGTGAATTAACAGGCAAAACAATGGTTAGGATAATTAGGGGTGGATTCGAAAGTCCTAGTGCTCTCTCTGATTGAATTTTCTTCCTTATTCTCAATAGTTATTTTCCATAGATTTGTGTTAGTAATTTGATCCTTTATTTGTTGAAATAGTTAAGGAGAATCGTGAATTTGAATTGTGACGACCAGTCCCTGTGGATTCGACCTCGGTCTTACCGAGTTTATTACTACATCACAACCCTATACTTGGGGAGTGAACAATTTGCTCTAAATAACACAATCCAACCGTTGATTTGCAAGGGTATCTATGCACTTACATCTAAACAGTCTTAAAAACTTATGTGGACCACTTGATATGAGGTTTAAAAGGCCATCCATCTGTTAAAATTTAAATTTAAACACTATCACCATATGATAAAAAAAAAAAAAAAATCAGTTGAAATCACCATTCAACGAAATCTAGTTACACTATAAGTGAGCCACTAGACATCTGGACCCTTAACTTATGATCAATCGATGATATCAACTGCTAGTTGTCCACATGTGCAATTTACGACACGTGTGTATGCATGAAATTGGAATCCATATAAATAAAAGTTGTGAAAGCCACAATGTCGTGAGATTCTCCTTCCTGATTTTTCCTTCTCATTTCAGAATCTCGACCCACCATGATATGGAGAGCCCTTTCTCGATAGATCTACACTAATCCCGTCCCTTTATTACAAGCTCACGTGGATTCAAATCCATTTGAAATAAATGTCGCAATCTTTCCTTATCGCTGCGTCATTTTCAAAGAAGTTTTTTTCTTTTTTAACTACAACTCTAAGATTAATCCACACTGTTTGTTCATATGTCTTCATGCCCATGGAAGTGAAAGGAGCCTTCAAAACAAGATTCACACTGGGATTTTCAGCTGCACTCGGTGTGGCAACTGCAACTTTCTCTATACGAACCCATTGCTAAACCTTTCCAAAGCTTCAAATCAATGCATCTAGAAGCTTCCTAGGGTCCATCCATGCTGTCCATAATAAATAAAAAGAAGAAAGATTCACCGAATTCAAATTCATCATTAATGCAACTGTTATCTTCCTGAACAGGAAACCATCTTTAATCTTTTTGTCATAATCGATTTGAAATCAAAATCGGCCATTGTATGGCCCATATAACGAGAGTTCAATCCCTAGAGTGAGCGATTCAACCAACCTCGGCGCCAAAAATGGTTGTTCCATGTGTGACCTTGTTTCTGCATCGAGACTATAACACCCTGAACTTTTCAATACCCGAGTATTGAAAGTTCTCGAGTGTTACCATGAAGTTTAACTTGATACGTACATGTGTACGAAACCAACCTATCTATCCTAACCTTACATCCATTCCCTGACATGAATCTAACCATTAGGAATGATCTTCATTCATAAATCAAGTCATCAGACCGTTGATCATGTGGTTTGATATATGTACCTTCCTTTGACTAAATCAGTGAATAGCTCTTTATCCATAATGATTTAGATCTGAGTTCTTTTGTAAGAGTTGTTTAGAAATGGACATATAACCATGTAGAATAATTAGATTTTACAAAACTCTTAGATCAACAATAATTATGAAAATGCATCAACCTATACCCCTGAATTCAAAATCACATGGTTCTCATTATCTGTTTCATGTGAAATTTTATAGTAGTCCTAATTATCATAAATAAACCATACACGTTGAATTTCAACCCTTAGATCATAGTAAACTAGCTACTTGACCTCTACATCCGTCCGTACACTTATCAGATCAAGATTCTGATCTGTTCATCTTGTTCACCCCATATGAACATGCCTAATCCACCATTAAAATTGCAATATGAGGAACTTAAACATGTGAACGAGTCACTCGAATGTAACGGTATACATGTTCTACCCCTAATCACTCTAGAAATCTACTTTATATTCATCCATTTACAAAAATGACTATACATCCACCCATATACATGGTCGGTGTGCTAACCATAAAGTTTCCTTATTTTTAACAAGTCATCTGACCATCCATTAGGTTTAGATCTGCCAAATAGGTCATCCGAATATTAGGATAAATCGATCATTATAAAGATCTTCGGGTTTAAGTTTAAACTACCGGGTAGCTCATCAATTAAATAGGTACAAATGTTATTGTGATTTTGGAGTAAGTTAGCCATCGAAAAAGCATCTTGGTTATTCTTGAGAGATCGAGGCCCAACCTGGGGTGATTGAAAGAGCATGAAAAATGACGAATGCCCTAAAATTAAAACGCATTCGGACGGTGTATTAAGATGTTATACATGATGGAAGTAAGACAAACATTAACGGTAGATTTGTAAATAAGTCAATGTCATGTGCATGGCAACTCAATAGAAGTGAGATGGAAGGAAGTTTTTACGGTAGATTTCACCCACACATTCTTGCAACATGTGGCCCACCAGAGACTTAGACTCGCGTCATCTTTTGGCCCATGGCCTAACGTCACCCTACAAAACAGATAAATGGAGTGGATCGTCCGAAAGGCCATCAAAAGTAGGCCTCACCATTCTTTGAACAAACTATATGAAACAATGGTCCTTCCGCATGTTGTAATAGCGGACAACAAAGCCGGTTTAAAAGATGGTTTTACCTAATCTTCCTACCTCTTATGTGGGCCATCCGATCGTCTGATCCACCCCAAATTCAAGCCCATGGCCTAACACAACCCTCTCATGCTAATGAAGGGAATGGATTTCCCTAAGGAACGCCGCAAGTGGACCCACTACCAAGGAAACGGAGTGAATCTGGTCTGTCCATCAGATACAACGCCCATCGCCGAAACTACTATAGGAGAAACCTTATCCAGTTACACCCCGCCACTTTAGCGAACGAATCTCGCACCAATAGAGTTGCGTGGATCAGGTTCCCTGACCGTTGCATTCCTGAATGCGTGATCAAGGCCATCCATTCTGTGGCTGCACAGGGACAACCCTAAGATTCGACAAGATCTACTTAAGAAACTAGGGTGTCAACGATCAGACAGTGCACCACTCACAAAATTTGTGTCTGGCTTTCACTGCGCACCGAACTGCGTAAAAGAGTCAGTGCCAGGAAATTCCAGCCTATTTGCTAGTCGCACGCCTATAAAAGAAAGAGGGAGACGAGGGAGAAAAGTTAAGAACGAGAAAGAAAGGAAAGAGAAAGAAAGAAAGAAAGAAAGAAGAAAGGAAAGGAAAGAAAGAAAAAGAGAGAGGAAGCCTTTTACCTATTCTCATATTACTATGACTTTCTCTCTGTTTTCGTTTAAATTGTCATCAACAATTATTGGCCCTTTTGGGATTATGACATGATGTCCATTGCAAGGAGTCTTCCTGAATTCATGTGGGGTTATGGATACGAGCCTTGCTCTTGCCTTTAATTTTATTTGAGTTGGCCTTTGTCACTCGTCTCTTATTTGAATTTACCTTTGCCACTTGCCTCTTATTTGAGCTGGTCATTGCCACTCGTCTCTTATTTACCTTAAAGGCTCGGGCAGGTGTCTTGATATTCCTAAACTCCCATAGTTCAAGGGTTTCTCTCTTGGTACAAGTAATATGTTGAGAATCCCTTCTCTAGTGATCGAATAGATATCGTGGACGTAATGTGTTTTCGGTAGCGGTCCTGGGTTGACACATAATTTCATGTTTCACGGGTGATGGTGCATCAGTTGGTGTATGTAAATTGTTATATATACGTGTTACATCAATTCTTTTCTTTTGGGGGTTGGTTGTCGCAATTAATCGCTCTAATCTGGGTTACGTGATTCACCTGGTCATGTGTTGTGTCTGTCTTGGGATAACCATATAAATCCATGTTAAACGTGGGACACGCCAGCGAATCTCCGTAGTATGGGATGCGGGGTGAGTCGGATAACTCTAATCATATTCCACATTGTGGCGATCGCTAAGTGTAATAAACTGCATATACTTTGCTAAGCATGCATCTCATATAGATTACTTGTGCATTGATACCTCTTGTAGCGTGGAGTACGAGACGTATCAGAACCAATTTATATTGCTTTTGAATTACTGTTAATCTTAAAGGATGACCATCACTATGAGTAAGGCGTTGACCCTCTCCCAACCGTACAGATGATGCAGGTGATGTACAGATTGAAGACTTAGAGGACCATCTCCCTATAGAAGACTATACCGAAAGAATACGAAGATAGTTTATTTATTTAGTTTTATACTTCTATTATGAACTCGATTAATGTAATAAGCTTCCATTGAGAAGGCATTTGATTATTTATTGAATTTCTTTATTCTGATGAAATAATTAATACAGTTGATTTTATTCTCGTGAATGAGTACCTTCATGAATGTATCTAGATGTAATCCAAATGGAAAAAAAATATAGGGTGCGATTTTAAAGCATCCAGTTTATACATTATTAACACCTGGTTTTCTCGGGCACGAGTATAAACTCTGGCCGTGAAATTTTGGGGCGTTACAGAGACAATACTAAGTCATTATAAGAACATTCCAGAAGCTTGTAAATAGGACTAATAGCTCTATAGATTCTCCTCTCTCTATATGAAACAAATCATAGCAAGAAAGAGAGAGATTGAGAGAGAAAATCGAGAAGGGAAGAGATTCGAGGTTGCCAAGTTGACTCAACAAACTCCACTGATTTCAAGGGCGAGTCAGATTTAAGTTGGGTTGAACCCTAGTCCAATAACATTGGAATCCTTGGAATAACTCGAGAGTTCAGCTTGTAGAAAGGGAACAACTTAAAAACTGAGTACGTCGAGTCAACTCGCTGAGTCAATCCAAGTTCCGATTAAGTTAGGTCAAATTCAGGTTGTGTTCAGTCCAGCAATATCTAAAAACCTCTAGTAGAGATCAGAATACCCATCGTGAGAGTTTGTTGCACATAGAATGTTACCAAGACACACCGATTCACAACCGAGTCATGATTGAGTCACATTGAGTCGAATCAAGTTGAGCAAAATTTAGGCCAGATGCATGTTGAGTAACATTGTGAAAGGTGAGTGATTCTCTACTCGTTTGATTTTCTTTTTTTAGATTTCTTACATCTTCCTTCTTTATTGAGTTCTCTCCTTATTGTGCGTTTTGTGATCATTGGTATAGGATCTTTCAAAAATTTTGCACTCTTGATTCGGTTTTAACCATCTTTGCTTTTGGTTCAACTCGTTTCACCCCAGGAATAACACTTTTCTTTTCTTTTTATTCGAAGGCATTTTTCTCGATTTTGCATATTTAAATTCTTGAATATTGATATATATTTTATTGTATTTCATTAATGATAGGCTAATTATCATTATCTCTTTTGAATCTTGATTTACGATGTATTATTTTCTTGAATTAATATTGTATTTTTTCCTTATGAAATTCTTGAATTATAGATATATTCTAACATGTGTACCTTATGTTGCAGTTGATTCTTAGATCTGCATGCATCATGATTGTGAGTGCTTGAACCTGTATATATGCTTAGATTTGCTTGACTTATAAGAAATTTATAGAGTTCTTGATGATTGAATTTAATGCCTCATCATGGAACACGTTGAATTTATTATACTTTAAATTGCACCGGGATTATCAAGTGGGAGTTCCCTTAACCTATATATCAAGGATGATTATGGTGGGATTATCTAGCAGGGTTCCCTGGACCTATATGACAATAATGATTTTGGTGGGATTATTGAGAGGGGGTTCCCTTGACCTATATGGCAATCATGAGTGCGGTAGGATTATCGAGTGGGGGTTCTCTTTACCTATATGGGAATGATAATATGTGGTGGGATTATCAAGCAGGGGTTCCCTAAACGATCATCTACAGGATGACTTGCATTGCATGCACGACTCATCCATCATGATATCATACTTATTCAGAGAATCTTAAATCATGGCATTGCATCTTACCATATATATTACTAGTCCCTATCGGGTCTATTTTAAAGGCATAATATCCTTGTATTTTTCATTAATTTGTATTAAATTGTGTTTTACTTGCCTTCATTATGTCCGTTTTAAACTTGTGGTGGATATAATCTCATTGGGCTTCTAACTCACCAAATTAACAACAAATGTAAGTTTGCAAGATGAAAGAGAAGCTGAAATGAAAAGTACTTAGATGGTTATTTTTACTTGAGAAATTATACAAAATTAAAATAGAGAGTGATGTGAGGATTTGAATTCTGGATTTATCAAACTTAATTTAAAATTTAAATTACAATTATTATGATTTGGATAATTTAATTATGATTTGTTTTGGAAGAATGATGATTTAAATGTCAATGTGATGAATAAAACCATGAAATATTAGCTTACACCCTAGAACTCAGAATCAGGATTACTATACTCAGGTTCCAAATTTTGAAGTGTGATATTTAATATGTGGTTGGATAGCATGCATGCACTGCAGGTATATGTGTAGGTGCATTCATATGGCATGACAACTTGTGGTGGTATCAAGTTGTTGTGGACCCATTTTAGCTTTACATCCGATCCACCCTGTTTGTTGTGTTCCCACCTTGATGCTCACCATAGAAACAAAAAAATGGGGCTAATCCTAACTTGGGTGGGCTACAACACAGGTAACAACTAAAAATCATGCCTATGACCTCCAAATCAAATGATGTTGTGAGTGACAGGTTTAAAATAACCTGACTTTTTGCGAGCCTTCATCTTAGCAGGCAGAGCACTTCACGATTGGATTAGATGGTATAGACACAACATTGTGGGGTCCTTAAGCAATGAAGTAGGTTTGTTGGTTGGTGTGTCTCCTCCCAACTGTCGCTTGTGGTGTGGCCCACCTGAGGGTCCATTTGGACCGATTTTTGGCCCAGGGGCTTATCATCGAAGGGCGCATCTAATGGACTATGTGGATCTAACACAGTTGACAGGTCCAGTACAATTACATATGTGGTAAATACTACATTATCGCTCCTATGTATAATCCAAGAAGCATTTGGCCAATTTCACCTATGAAATTAGCCATGGGAGTAAAATAAGTTCTTGGAAAGTGACTATATACTCTTTTTAATGAAAGAATTCTATAAGGTGGGCCTTATCGATCAACGGTATAGATTAGCTTAAAGGTTGGATAGTGTGATTGGGTGCACCAGTGGGCTCCACTAAGTTGTGATACATCCAGAATTCGTGTAAGGGGTGGTGTGCTACTACGGTGATACGCACACAATGTCTTGATAGAACTAGGATTGCCAATTCGTGTGGAGACTTTCAGGTAGAGGAGATTTGATGGGTTTCAAACTCCTCTACCCTCTACATTATCAATTAAGGTTGGGTCCCTAATCCAACACCACCTACGGAAGTTACAACCTATAGGCATCCCACCCAGGCTAGCAACTTGATAAGGCAGGGATGACCTTTAGGAGCTGAACCTAAACTCAATCACAGCCATTTCCCAACCTTAACTGAACCTGAGCCATTACATCACCATAAACCCTAACTCAAGCCATCACCCGAGCTAGAGCGTGCCCAAAAGTCGATCCATTTCTCGAACCATTTCCAAGCCAATTTCAAATCATTTTGAGCCAAATATCCAAAAATAAGGTTCGGGACACTCTCAGGGTCCGAAATAGGCCCACTGGCCCAAACCACAAGAATAACTATACCCGAGCAGTAGTCTGACTATCGCCGGCGATAATCGGATTACCACCCTCTCTCAACAGGTGTATTCTCTGAGCACACAGCTGTCTCCCCTCCAAAAGTCAACTTTCCTACAAAATTACCCCTAGGTTTTACCCTATTTACCATCCTACTAAAGCCCAAAGACCAATAAGAAAGTGTCACATGGCATTACTCTCCCCTCAACCAATCACAAGCTGTCATGTCAGCATTTACCCTCCACAAACCCTGGAATTACCAAAATATCATCCCAAAAGGCTATAAATAGCCTTCACTTCTCTTCATTTCAAACACCCAAGAGAAAAACAAGAAACACACCAACACCAAGAGGAGAGTGAGAGTGAGAAAGAGTGAGTGAGAGTGAGAAGGAGTACTTGAGTTCTCAAGTCCCATCTTTTAGCCTCCTCTAAGCCATCCTCAGCTCTTATAATCTTACTCGGGTCAATCATTTCTAACCATAGTGCATCCAACATCCTAGCTACTTCAAGTGCAAGCCAAATATCACACTATCATCACTAATATTCATTGCATCATTATTTCCCTTCTCAACCCCCCTGCTTCTCTAAGTTGTCATTGAATGTATGCTCTGTGACTTGCCGAACACCGGATCCTGTCACATCAGAAACTAATGGTAGCCTAGTATTCTTTTAATGATATTTTAGCATCATTACATTTGTTTCAAAAACTCTTCTAGACATTCTTTGGACGTATGCTCTGTGGCTTGACGGAATCCTAAACCTTGCCACATCAGAAATCCAAGCCTGCCTAGTTCCATTTCGATCTTGTTATTTTATCCCTTAATGATATTTTATCACACGAAGTAGAGACCATACATTCGTACGGGCAAAGAGGGTGCTTAATACCTTCCCTCTTTGTAACCGAGGTCCCTTACTCAGAATCCCAAAATTGCAGATCAGGAGTCAACTTAAAGCAAGAGAATCCTCAGATTCTCTGGCTTTATACATTCTGCAGGTTCTACCCGACTGTAGGATTTTGAATTAAGTGGCTAGTGGCGACTTCAAGACTATTACATCAACAATCGAAGTTAGCCCAATCACCCATGCCATAAAGACGCTAAACTAGCGTGGGTGCCAATTTCCCAACGTTCACACAACCCCATCAAAGCTTCTAAAGGGTGTAAGGAGAGGAAGACTCTAGCATTTGACCTATAACAATAGCGTCCCAACAAGGTAAGCCATCTAGCTCTTGATCTTTATACTCATGCATATATAGCATTGTCCTTTGCACTTCCACGTATAGTTTACATTTAACCTCAAAGAAAATTTCTTTTTTCCATTCTTTCATGTAAGTACGCAAGTAACTTGTTCTCACGGACTTCTCTCTGCCTGCAACAGAAGCAGTAATGGGAGCTGTATGTTACAATACCTCATATTATGAGTTCATCATAGAATATACACATATCTAAAACTTGAATAGGTGACAGCTGAAATACCGAGCACTGTTGAAATCATTCGTGTCCTTCTCTTTCTCTGTTTGCCAATGTACCCTCAATTAATAATGATTGATGAATTCAGTTTCAAATGACAACCAAACAAGTCCTTGGATCTTAATGTTGTGCTCAGGGCCCGTTTGAAAATATGTAATTTAGAGGGTTTAGAGTGTATTTTATCTTTTTAAGCATTAATTGCTTACCCTACCATTTTCTAAGTGAAGGGATGCTATTTGGATGTTACGGCAACAACTTTTAGACATGAAAATTGAGATGAGACTTTGTGGGTCCCACCATGATGTATGTGTTTTATCCACACCAGATCTAAAGCTCACGTGGACCACATCACAAGAAGAAAATTTAAATGGTTAGCATTTAATCTCCATCATTTTCTGTAGTGTGGTCCACTTAAGCTTTGAATCTGCCTTATTTTTTGGCTCATACCCTAAAATGATATGTAATAATGAATGAATGGTGTGGATATAACACGTATTTCATGGTGGGGCATACACAATTTTCAATTTCAATGACTTGTTAGCTCAGGAGGGGTAGCTCCTCCTCACTATCAAACAGTAGTTGCTGTAATTATACTACCCCACATTTAAGGCTTATTTGAGGGGAATTACCTAATATATAATTCATGTAAATACATCCAACCAATTCCTGGGAGCGGATTGGCTACTCCCCTGCCACCAGCCAATGGCTAGTGGTCGGTGCTCTGTGGGCCCACCATGATATATGTATTTCATCCATTCCCTCCATCTATTTTTCTAGATAATTTTATGGAATAAACCCAAAAATGAGGTATATCCCAATATCAAGTGGACCACATTACAGGAAACAGTGTTGTTTGAACATGGACTATTAAAAACTATTGGGGGCTAGAAAATTTTTGGATCAATATGATCATTGGTTTTTCCATTCATCTAGGTCTGCATGACCTAATCAACAGATTGGATGTCAAATAAACAGTACAGTGGGCCTTAGGAGGATTTTGATGGTGGATATCCAATCACTAATGTTTTCCTATGGTGTGGTCCAAATGAGATTTATATAACTCTCATTTTTGGAATCGATCCATAAAATGATCTGTAGAAATGGATGAACGACATGAATAAAAAAACATACATCATGGTGGGGCCCACAGAGCACTGACGGCTAGTGGCCGAGGAGTAGCTAATCCATTAATTCCTCCAGCAATGTGAAAACCATGCATTGCTTTGGAAGCGGATTAGCTGGTGTACCTAGGGGTGTACACGAGTCGATCCGATTCGAACTGGGCTCAACCCAGCCCGGCCTGGTCACCAGCCAAACCCAGCCCGAACTCGGCCCGGTCCAGTCACTAGGCTAACATGTCCAGCCCAAACTCGGCATGGTCAGCAATCGAGCGAGTTCGGGCCAGTTTCGGACCTTACAACAAGTTCATGAGAAGGGCTTTGGTAGGTTATCCGTGTCCCATTACAAGGCCTTCAATCAATGATTTAGATAGTTGAACTATAAACTCCACAAAAAACCTAACTAGTCAGGACATTATAATTCATTTGTGTATTTGGATGAATCTAGGCCATTCAAGTTATACGTTTGTGAGGTGAATGACTCACTGTCACTTCAAGGATGGGCGGTGAATTATCCCAGAAGGGTTAAGGGGAAAGGGACGGGAAGGGTTTTGAATATATATATATATATATATACACACCACTTGACCAAGTTGGGTCGAGTCGGGCCAGGTTGAGTCAGGTTTCGGGCTGAGTCGGGCCGAACTGGGACCTATCTGAACTCGGCCCGAAGAAAACGGCCCGTCCCGGCCCAAACTCAGTTCCGGGTCGGGCTGAGTCGAGCTTTTTCGGGCCGAGTCGAGCAGGTTAACCGAGCTAGCCCGGTTCATGTACAGCCCTAGGTGTACCACACACACTAGCTATGTAGCTGGTGTAGGAACATGTTGTGCAAAGACGAGCGCTAACGCCTCTTGAGCTCCAAGTTGTATGAATGGTTTAAAGGAAATCAAAGTTACATGGTCCACAAAATGATGTATTTATTATATCCACACCATTCATCTATCTTTCAAGATCATTTTAGAGCATGAGCCAAAAAAAGAATCATATACAAGTCCCAACTGGACTACACCACAAATAGCAGTGGGGATAGTGATTTTCACCGTTAAAACATTAGTAGGGCCCACAATAATGTTTATTTTCAATCCAATTTGTTCATAAGGTCACAAATACCTAGATGAATAGGAAAAACAAATATCATATTAATCCAAAACTTCCGTGACCCCCAAAAGGGTTTCAATGGTAAACGTTCAATCTCTCACTGCCTTTTGCAGCGTGGTGCACTTGATATTTATATCTTTCTTATTTTTGGTCTCAGGCCTTAAGACGAGCGCGCCAAGTGGATGGATGGTTTGGATATAATACATACCTCATGATGGAGCCCACAAAACTTGCTGACGTTAATACACCAGCTATATAGCTGGTGTGAGGTGCACTAGCCAATCCGCTTCCCTTTTCGGGAGACTGGTTTGGATTGACATTCAGGGAATCAGATTGTGTACTGAGTTGACGTGTCACAAGCATATTGGCTCTAAGATGTGGGGTTGCATCCCTCCAAACGTCAAAACAAACACCGTTAGCTTATCTCTCTTTCTCTCTCTTCCATGCAAGGAGGAAACGTAAAAAGATGTACCGCTCCTCTCTCCCCAACAAAAAATAAAAAAATAAAAAAATATATGAAATTCAGTATACTCAATTCTTTTTCTTTATCTAAACTAAAAGTTTTGTTATAGCAGAGTCAACTGAGTTGTAGTGAGGACACAGGTGAAGCTCCCCTCTTGTATAAACATGACTTGTAGGTCAAATCCTAGCCACCCTAATGCAAGACCCACTGTAGATGAATTATTACCCAAAATCTATACTTAAACTATGTTCTTAACTGGTCGATTGGTAGACACCTAATGCATTGCAAAAGTGTAAAAGAAAGTAGTCAATAGAAAAGATTCCGTAAACCCATGTCCGCTAATCAGAGGTCTGGATTATCCAATCAACCTAATTTTGAGTACACAACAAATCAAAAGTGTTTCCCACTATTTGAGCGGTTTAGAGTCGTTATTCATGCCACGTGTACAGTAAGGAGCCTACTCATCTGCTATTAACAGCACAATTGATCACGCTTTATCAAAAACCCCAAAATACTTCAATCTGTTCACAAATCAAACCAAAAACTCAATTCTTCATTTTTATCGCTGAATTTTTAACAGAACATTGATTTTTTTTTTTTTTTTTCCGTTTTCCCAACATTAAAAGATTCCACAAACCCATGTCCACTAATCAGAGATCTGGATTATCCAATCAACCAGATTTTGAGTACACCACAAATCAATAGCATTTCCCACTATTTGCACAGTTTAGATTCGCTACTCATGCCACGTGTACAGTAAGGAGCCTCACTTATCTGCTATCAACAACACAATTGATCACGCTTTATCAAAAACCCCAAAATATACAATTTGTTCATGAATCAAACCAAAAATGATTCCATAACTATAAAATTCATAAAACTCAATTCTTCATTTTTATCACTGAATTCTTGACACAATATTGATTTTTTCTAACATAATTTAAATCCAGAATTCATAAAGCGGAATCTGGAATTCACAAAACACAGGCCAATTCTTCTTTTTGAATAAAAATCAACGTTAGCATTCAAAAGACGATGGCGAAGTTCGCTGAACTCGATTCTCTTTCTTTATCCATGCATTATTCACAGCCACCGATCACTCCAAACTTGGTATTTCAAAATTAGGGTTTTGATGGAGCAGATTCAACCGACTTGTGGCTAAGAATTAGATGAAGCTCCCCCACCACAAACATGGCCTCTACCTCAAATCTCAACCGTATAAAAAGTGGGACACATGATAAACAGATTATCACCCAATATCTACACTGAAACCATGTTTCGAACCTGTCAATGGTGGACACTTAAGCATCGCAAACGCATAAAAAATAGTCAACGGACAAGATTCAATTATGTGACGTTCACCATGATTTATGCATCTTATCAACTCCGTTTATGTATTTTACTATATAATTTCAACACTTGAGCCCAAAAATGAATCATATATAAAGTTCAAATGGGCAACACCATAGAAACAGTGTGAATTGAATGTCTACCATTGAAAAATACTTAGGGCCACGGATGTTTTGGATCAAGCTTATATTTGTGTTTTCCCTTCATCCATGTCTTCATGATATCATAAACAAGTTGGATGACGAATAAAAATCACTATAGGGCCTACCAGGTTTCAATGGTGGAAATCATTACTCTTACTGTTTCCTTTAGTATGATCCACTTGATCTTTGGATATGCTTAAATTTTTAGCTGATCAAATTAAATTAGCTGCAAAAACTAATGGACCGAGTGGATAGACCATATACATTGAAGGTGGGTTCAACTAAGTTTACTCTGTACGATAGAACCGTACTAAGTGACTCGGTACGCAATCCTACATCCCCTTTCCGTTGGGGATTAGAGCTGGGCAAAATGGGCCCGATCCGGTGGATCCGACCCGACCAGACCCGATTCTACCCGACCAGAACAGAACCGACGGTCTGTTTCGGTGCTGATCGGGTAGCCCCATCCAGATCCGAAATATTTTGGGACGAGTTCGGATTGGCCCTAATCCGACCAGACCCGACCCGAAAACCCGACCCGAATGGTCCCGAACAGATCCGATCCTACCCGATCCGGAGTAGTTCTTATTGATTTTTCTATTTTTTCCCGTGGTATGGTCCGCTTGAGCTTTGGATATGCATCAATTTGGGTTCAACCACTAAAATTATATGCAAAAACGAATGGACGGTGTGGATAAATAACATGCATTCAAGGTTGGGCCCAATAAAATTTAGGTGTACAATAACATGGTAATCTAGTGATATACCATACACAAAATAGATTAGCTGTAGCCAGTAGGTTGTCTCGTCAAGACGAGCACGGACGCTCCTCGAGCTCCAAGTGGTACGAACGATTCAAAGGATATCAAAGTTAAATGGGCCCCACAGTGATGCATTTATTATATCTACACCGATCATATTTTTTTAGAGACTATTACAAACCATTTTCCAAAAAATTAATAATATCCAAAGATCATCTGGACCACACCACAAATAGAAGCAGATAATAATTTTCACCGTTAAACAATTTGTGTGGTCCACATGGTATTAGATCTATCTTATTTTTAGTCTCAAGCCCTAAGACGAGCTCGCCAAATGAATGGACGGTTTGGATATAACACATACCCCACCGTCAGACTCATATGGCTTGTTAACCACTTACCATACAGCTCGTAACGTCACGTCCGCGGACGTGCCTGAAAAGAAGCAAGTACTGTGCACTGCACGTACACGTCCAACTTTACTTTTCTCATAGTTATGTGGGGCCACCTTGATGTATATGTTTTATCTAAGCCGTTTATTCATTTTGAGGTATAATTTTAGCCGTTGAATACAAAAATATGATTAAGGTTTGGTTCGTAGATCCGATTCAGTTTTATCAATGGGTCGGAATCGGACTCGGATCATCCCATTCAAATTTCGAATCTGTCCGATTCAGGTGACCCGTACTCGATTCCCGGATCGGAACGAGTTCGAGTCAAGCAGTTGCCATTTCGGATCTGATCGGGTTGGACCGAATCCGATCCGACTCGCACCGATGCCCAGCTCTATTGGGGATAAAGGAGCGACAGATCCACGGAAGATATAGAGAAAGAGAAGCTACTGTCGTAGAGCCAATAAGCTCGCGTGACACGTCAACTGAGTACTTAGCGTACTGAATTGCTCAGTACACAATCCAATTCCAACTTTCAGCATCCAACATGCTCTCGTATAGGATTGGATTTCGGCAGTTACTATTCCAATTCTGAGGTTGGTACTTGGTACAAGGCACATGCTATACGTCCCACCATGATATATGTGTTTCATCTATGCCGTTTATCCATTTTATTAGCTTATTTTAAAGTACTAATCTCAATGTGAGGCAAATCAAACTCTTAGGTGGACCACACCATAATAAACAATGGTAATCGATGCTCACGAGTAATGACTTCCGGTGGGCACAAAAGTTTAAAGTCCATGTGACCTCTTCAACAGGCTAGATGGCATATCAACGTTACGGTGGGCCTAAGTACGTTTTAGTAGTGGTCCGCCTGCGGCCACAACAGTGACCAGTACTGAGACGTCGGTATCGGAGGGGTCACTCCCGATTCCGAGTGGAAGCGGATTGGCTGGTGTACCAGACACCACCGTCAACACATCACCAAATTCTATGGACCCATCATGAGGTATGAGTTATATCCAAACCGTCCGTCCACTTGGTGAGATCATTGTAAGTCTTTATCCAAAAAATAAGAAAGATCTAAAAATCAAGTGGACGACACTGTAAAAAGCATAGGGGATTAAACGCCAGCCATTGAAACCCTTTCAACAGATTGGATGGAAAGAAAACGTTACAGTGGGCCCTCTGATTTTTTCAACCTTAGAGAATCATTGTCCCTAGTGTTCTTTTTGGTGTGGTCCACTTGAGCCTTGGAAATCACTCATTTGTGGGATCAATATCTAAAATGATATCTCCAAATGGATGAACGGTGTAAATATGATAAATACAAAATCTTGGATCTTTGATCTACTTTGAATCGTTCGTACAGCTCGAGCCCAGTAGAATGGCTACTCCCCCTGCCACAAGCCCCGTGGCTGATGGTCGGTGCTATGTGGCCCCATCATGATGCATGTGTTTCATCCATGCCGTTCATCCATTTTTACAGATCATTTCAGGGATTAATCCCAAAAATGAGAGGGATATAAATCTCAGGTGGACCACACCACAGGAAAACAATATTGACTGGGTATCCACCATTTAAATCCTCCTAAGGCTCACTATACTGTTTATTTGACATCTAATCTGTTGATTAGATCATACAGACCCAGATGAAGGGAAAAAACAAACATCAGCTTGATCCAAAACTTTTATGGCCCCCAAAAAAGTTTTTAATGGTTGAAATTCATTCAACACTATTTCCTTTAACGTGGTCCATTTGAGATTTGGATATACCTCATTTTATTTCATACCCTAAAATGATCTAGAAATATAAATGGACGGCATGAATGAAACACATGCATCATGGTAGGGCCCACAGAGCACCTACCTCCAGCCATTGGCCGGTGGCAAAGGGAGTAAGCCATTCCGTTTCTGTCTCAGCACGACAGGTACCCACAACAGGTTTGTGCGCGGTACACCAGTCAATCCGTTTCAAATCCAAGTCCCTGTATGGAGGCAGCTTAGGGCCTGTTTGGCCGGGTGGATTGTATGGTATTGGAAGAGATTGGAAGTTAAATCTTGGGATTGGCCGGGCGTGCCAAACAGACTGAGTGATCTGATCCCGGGATATAGCAATCCCAGGATCTTAAGACAATCCTGACAACACCATCATTACCTTTAAATACCATCCAATCCACTCTAATTCGTTTAAATTTGCCTGGGACGTATTTGGTTTGTGGGATTGGAAGGGATGGAAAGGTTTAATCCTGGGATTGGCCGGGCATGCCAAATAGACTTGATATAGCAGTGCCAAACACACTTGATATAGCAATCCTATGGATCTTGCACCAATCGACTGACGCAGCCATTATTACCTTGAAATCCATGCCATCCACCCTAATACCATTCAATCCCTTCCAATTCACCCCGCAGACACGCCCTTAGATACTGACTGGTTGAGCAATGATATACTGAAGTTCCGTCGTTCTCACCACAATGTATGTACTATATTCGAACAGTACATTCATTTGGAAAAATCATTTTAGATCATGATTCAAAGAATGTGGCGGATCGAAAGCTACATTGGACCCACCAAAGAAAGCAATGGGGAGAATGACACCCACCGTTGAAACATTCCTAAGGTCTATTGTAATGTTTATTTGAGAATCTCATGAAAATCTTTTGTGACCCTTGTAAGTTTTTAACGGTGGCGTCATTCTCTTCACCCTTTTCTGTACGTAGTGGGGTTCAGTCAAGCCCTGGATTTAACTCATTCATTGCTTGTGCCTTTAAATCGTCTCTCCAAATGGATGGACGGTGTCAGGACAAAACATACAAAGTGAGACTCACGTTAAATACTTCTAAGGGCCGCAAGCTGGTTCGTCTGTGTTAACTTATGAAAAGGTTGGATCCGGCGTCATTCTCTCCGCTGCTATTTTCTATGGGGTCAATCCGCCTCATTCTTTGTCCTGTACTCTAAAATGATCTCTCTGAATGGATGGATGTAAAATGATGTCTCTCAATGGATGGATGGTGTGGATAAATGGTGGAGCTCACGTAAGCAGGGAGTTTAGCTACGAGAAAATGACCACTGTAGACAAAACCTTTTACCCAGCGATTTCTATGAAAGAATACAAACTTTAGTTACCAATCTAGACTAGCACGTGCGGACAGCGACTTTGAGGACGAAACTGCCCCTCCTTTCCACTGCGAAGACGAGCGCGGACGCTCCTCCAAGAGAGAGTAGTACGAACGGCTTAAAAGATATCAAAGTTACGTGGCCCCACAGCTCTATATTTATTATATCCACAACGTTCATCCATATTTTGAGATCATTTCGGAGCATTATCCAAAAAAAAAATTAATATCCAAAGATCAACTGGACCACACCACTAAGAGCAGCGGTGAAATTGATTTTCACCATTAAAAATTTTGTAGGGCCCACCATAAAATTTATTTTCCATCCAATCTATTCATAAGGTCACAAAGGCCCGGATGAAGAGGAAAAACAAATTTCTTAATGATCCAAAACTTCTGTAACCCCTAAAAGGGTTTAAATGGTAGACGTTCAATTCCCGACTGCCTTTTACAGTGTGGTCCACTTGATACTTAGATCTGTCTTATTTTTTGTCTCAAGCCTTAATATGAGCTCGCCAAATAGATGGACGGTTTGGATATAACACAGACCTCATGGTAGGGCCCACAGAAGCAACAAAAATTTCAAAGAAAAAAAAAAAGAAAAACGGAATCTGGGATGAATCGCGGATTCCGCGATTCCACCGCAACTCGCTGTAGGATTTGGGGATGGATCGCGGAATCCGCGATTGATCCCCGATTCAAACAAAAGGCTATGGCTACGGATTATAACCGTAGCTATAGCCGTATCCTGCGTACTTTTCTTTTTAATTTTTTTTTGTTCATTTTTTTTTTTTTTTTTTTTTGTACATTTAGAATTTTATTCTACCTACATTTTTCTCTAACACACACACACACACACACACCACACACACACACACATATATATATATATATATATATATATATATATATATATATATATATATAAGCATATAAAAAAAAAAAAAAAATTCTCTCCTTTTTTTTTTTTTCATTTCTTTCTTTCTTTATCATATAACCAGAATATCTTCTAAACCAAAATAGTTACTTGTCATAACATATATGATTTTAGGACTGAAAGTTGGGCAGGTTCAACCCGACCAACTTGTGACCACCCGACATTGGGTTGGGCTTGGGCAAGATGTATCGGGTTTGGTCTTAAGGTTGGGCTATACAAACACCAATCCGATAAAACTTGGAAACGGAATCGCCGGGATTGACTGTCAAATGCATTGAAATGATCGTGAAGTGAAGGGGATTAACCGTGAAGTGCATCAAAATAACCGTGAATCTAAACGGAATCGTCGAAATTGACCATAAAATGCATCGAAATGACCATGAAGTTAAGCAAATTGAACACAAATTGCGTGGAAATGACCATAAAGTAAAGCGAATTGAACGTGAAATGCGTGGAAATGACCGTGAAGTAAAGGGAATTGATCGTGAAGTGCATCGAAATGACCGTGAATCTAAACGGAATCGTTAAAAATGATCATGAAATGCGTGGAAATGACTGTGAAGTTAAGTGAATTGAAAGTTGAGCGGGCCAAACTGGAAATTGAGCGGGCCAAACTGGAAATTGAGAGAGAAAAACTGGAAATTGAGCGAGCCAAACTGGAAATTGAGCAGGATAAACTGAAAATTGAGCGGGCCAAATTGGAAATTGAGCGGGCCAAACTAGACTACGTGTCAAAATTCTACATGATAGGACAATATTAGCTTTTCCGTTTTGGTTTACCATAGACGGTTCACATTCAATTGAAAAAAATAAAGGTCTAGATATTGGTAGCTGGGAAGTTCAAATGACAGGTTTTCTAGGACCTGCTCTATCCACCGTTGGACACAACAAACCAACAGTCTGGATTAACGAATTATGTGCTTCATTTATTTGAGATGAAAGACGGTTTATACCGTCGAAAGATGTGTACTAATCATCACATGATTCCTCCTCCACTATGATGAAACACGTGGGAGATGTCAACCATTCATCAGATGGGTCTAGAACATATGCCTCACCTACCCCAGAAAGCCATCTCTATCTCCTTACATGGTGACCCATGCATACAAAGATTAACTATAAGGGTCAGGTCTATTTCATGACCCAAACAGTCTGATTTGCGAAGATGTAACACCCAATCTTAAATGGGGTCAGTTACAACGGGTCATTGATGTATTGTAACAGGACAAGTAAGATTATAGCTGTTGGATTTGGTCATATTGGAACGATATCAGTTTGGCCCGCTCAATTTCCAGTTTGGCCCGCTTAATTTTCAATTTGTCCTGCTCAATTTTTAGTTTGTCCCCCTCAAATTTTAGTTTGTCACACTCAATTTCCAGTTTGTCCCGCTCAATTTCCAGTTTGGCCGACTCAATTTTCAATTTGTCCCACTCAATTTCCAGTTTAGCCCACTCAATTTCCAGTTTGTCCCTCTCAATTTTCAGTTTGGCCTGTTCAATTTTCAGTTTGGCCAGCTCAATTTCCAGTTTGTCTCGCTCAATTTCCAGTTTGTCCCGCTCAATTTCCAGTTTGTCCCGCTCAATTTTCAGTTTGTCCCGCTCAATTTCCAGTTTGTCTCGCTCAATTTTTAGTTTAGCTCGCTCAATTTCCAGTTTGTCGCGCTCAATTTTCAGTTTGGAAATTAAGCGGTTTGGATATAACAAAGACCTCATGATGGGACCCACAAAAGGCGGTGGGGATTACAACTGTGAAAGAAAAAAAAAACTAGGAACTTATAGCTACGGTTTTATATAGCTATGGATTATAACCGTAGCTATAGCCAAAGCCCGGCGATCAATCGCAACTCCCGTGATTCCACCACAAGTCGCTGTTGTGGATTCGGCGGCTCCAACTTCGATCTATGGCTACGGATTATAACCGTACCTATAACCGTATCCGTATCATGTTTATTTATTTATTTTAATTTTATTTATTATTTTTTTTTACATGGAGAATTTTATTCTACCTACATTTTTCTCTGACACATATTTATATATATATGTTATATAAGCATATAAAATTTTTTTATCTCTTTTTTTTCATTTCTTTCTTTATTCATATAACAAGAATATCTTCTAAGCTAAAATTAGTTACTTGACGGACCATATATGATTTTAGGCAAAAAGTTGGGCAGGCTCAACCTGACCAACCTGTGACCGACCCGACATTGGGTTGGGCTTGGGCAGGGTGTATCAAGTTTGGTCTTGGGGTTGGGCCATACTATCACCCAACCAGATAAAACTTGGTTGGGCTCGGGTTGAGGTCTCGGGTTGCCTGACCCACACGAACCCAATTAATATATAAGTTTCTTATAAATTAATTATAATTGAGTGCATATCATTTGTGTTGATGGCAAAAGAAATTCCAATGCCTCCCCTCAGCTAACAAGATATGTCGGATTTCCCTCTCCCAAATAAATTGCTTGATACAAAATGTGACTTGTAATGGAGTAGTTGTCCTATATTTTAGCTTGTTTGTTTAGAAAAAAAAAATGCATGGAATGATCGTGAAGTGAAGGGAATTGACCGTGAAATGAAACGAATCACCGGTATTGAACGTGAAATGAAATGCAAAATGACCGTGAAGTGAAGGGAATTGACCGTGAAATGCATGGAAATATGTGCTATGTGAACAGAATCGCCGGGATTGACCGTGAAATGCATGGAAATGACCGTGAATGGAGCGAATTGACCGTGAAATGCTTTTATTGGTCCACATCATTTTCAGTGACTCATCTCACATGTAGATTCCTACATGTCAATATCACATCTGGGGACAATATATATTTGACTTCCCATTCCAGAGTGAAATGAGAAATGGAATCGCCGGGATTGATCGTGAAATGCATAGAAATGACCTTGAAATCTTTGAACTGGGGGTTATTTTAAAAATCCAAACATGATGGGAACTTGAAAATCTTGAAATTTTGGATAAGAAACAAAAAATCAGAACATGATGGGACCCACGACAAGAACACATCATTATGAGCTATTGTGTTAAGCTCATAATGAGCGGGCCAAACTAGAAATTGAGGGCAAACATGGAAATGAGCGGGACAAAGTAGAATTTCAGCGGGCCAAATTGAAATTTGAGCGGGACAAATTGGAAATTGAGCGGGCAAACATGAAAATGAGCGAGACAAAGGAAATTGAGCGGAACAACTGGAAATTGAGAGGGCCAAATTGAAAATTGAGCGGGCAAATATGGAAATGAGCGGACAAACTAAATTTCAACAAGGGCCAAATTGGAAATTGAGCGGCCAAACTGGAAATTGAGCGGGATAAACTGGAATTGAGTGGGCCAAACTGGAATTGAGCGGGCCAAACTGAAAATGAGCGGCCAAACTGGAAATTGAGCGGGCAAACTGAAAATTGAGCGGGACAAACTGAACTAATTGAGCGGGCACACATGGAACTGAGCAGGAAAACTAGAATTTCAGCGGGCCAAATTGGAAATTGAGCGGGACAAACTGAAAACTGAGCGGGCCAAACTGAAAATTGAGCAGGCCAAACTGGAAATTGAGCGGGGCCTCGCTCAATTCTTCGGTTCCCTCGCTCAATTCTTTGGTTCCCTCGCTTAATTCCCAGGTTCCTTGCTGAATTTCTAGGTTCCCTCTGAATTCCTAGGTTTCCTCGCTCATTTTTTAGTTTCCCTCGCTCAATTCCTCGGTTCCCTCGCTCAATTTATAGGTTGCCTCGCTCAATTACTATGTTCCCTCCCCTCGCTCTATTTCTAGGTTCCCTCGCTGAATTTTTAGGTTTCCCTCGCTGAATTCCTAATTTTCTTAAATCCAAGACTCACTCCCAAACAAATTAAACAACGAATGCCAAAATCCCATCTCTCAGAAAAAGAAAAAAAAATGTCCAAGAAAATGTTGATTTCCAATTTCTAAAAGAAATCATTCAAAAACAAAATACTACCAACTCAAAAGTCTCAAACAATTCTCGCGTTCAGTACTAAACTACAAAACAACATTGATTCCATTTTTGTTTAATCTGATACTCTCACACCACCACAAATGACACACCAATGCCAACAAGAACCATCTTCCAAAACTTACAAACAGTTACAAGTTCAAATCTTTGAAAGTGCAATGGCTTCAAAAACCCCCATGACCACTACTAGCAACTACTTTTCCACTCCCAAATTCAATACTCTCACAACCAAAACAATTATAAACAACCACCCTAAGATTTGAATGTGGGGTTCGGGGTCGACCGGGTAGGCTGGACAAGGGTTCGTGGTCGACCGGGGTTGGACACGGTTCAGGTTCGACGGTGCGACCAGGTGGAAATGACATTCACATCTCAACTATAGTGTATTTTCTTTTATGTTTGTATTCTTTTGGCTTATTTAGGTAGTGAAATTAAAGTCTTATTTAGGTACGTTTTCCTTGGCTGGTTGCTAAAAAATGAAAAATACAAAATGACGTGCGTGGGGTCTGTATTCTCGATCGGACAAAGGGGAAATACAAAATGAAGAAAATGGAGGCTTTTATCAGAAGGTGGACAGTCATAGAGTGTGGTTGCATGAAGCATGGAGCATGAAGCAAAGCAGCATATATTCAGGTGAGGAAGCCGGGAAGCGTCTGTTTCAAAATGTTAGCAAGTATAAATGACTAAGAAGAGGGAGCGAGAGCATGATTCCGAAGCTTGATTTGAGGTGGGAGTTTGCAATAATTTTCATCATGAATCTACACAATAGGACATTCCAAAGCCCTTGTTAAAGTGGACTGGCAGAACAGGATTCATGTCTCCAATCCCAATTAGTTGGGATAAGTCTTAGATGCTGCTGATGATAAATAGCTGTTTTAATCAGTAAAATAGTCATCTTTGCATAATATAATACAAGAAAGTAAACCTGTTCACGAGCAATGAAGTGCTGGTGGTATATGTATCCTGCAATTTGGGAGGTTGTTAGTTTTCAAATTTCTTTGTATGCTTATTGTGAAAAAGAATTGTTCTTAGGCTAGTGACTGGTTTTGGGACGTTGTGAGTCAACGAGTCGACTCAAAGAGTCACACTGAATCACATTTGAAATCAAATTCCCCACTGACTTCACTTGCAATCTCGTCAAGTCGAGTCAATTCTGTCGAGTTTCAAGATGATTCACTGAGTTTTATAACTGTGGCAGCAATAAAACTTTAGTCTCCTCAGCATTCAGATTATGGTGTCTCCAAATTGCAATTAGTTACTTTCAAGTTAGACTTGAAAGGAACATAACTGGAATTTGAGGGTACTTCCTTATTATGAATGCTAGGAAACATATTAATTTTTGTCATTTCCTCTTGATTAAACTCGACTGTTGAAAATCCAATCAAGTTGTAAATCCAATCAAGTTGTGAAAGCTCAGGAGCTCAGGAGCATTGGACTATTAAATCAATTTCTAGTTTGTCCCGCTCAATTTTTCAGTTTAGCCCCGCTTAATTTCCAGTTTGGCCTGCTCAATTTTCAGTTTGTCTCGCTCGATTTCAGTTTATATCCCGCTCAATTTCCAGTTTGGCCCGCTCAATTTCCAGTTTGTCCCCGCTCAATTTCAGTTTGGCCCGCTCAATTTCCAGTTTGTCTCGCTCAATTTCCAATTTGGCCTGCTCAATTTCCAGTTTGTCTTGCTCAATTTCCAGTTTGACCCGCTCAATTTTCCAGTTGTCCCGCTCAATTTCCAGTTTGGCCCGCTCAATTTTCAGTTTGTCCCACTCAATTTCCAATAAATTCCCTTCATTTCACAGTCATTCCATGCATTTCACGGTTAATTCACTTAACTTCACGGTCAATTCACTAAATGTGAAATGCATGGAAATGACCGTGGAGTGAAGGAAATTGACCGTGAAATGCATGGAAATGAACGTGAAATGCTTTTATTGGTCCACATCATTTTCGGTGACTCATCTCACATGTAGACTCCTATATGTCAATATCACATCTGGGGACATATATACATTGACTTCCCATTCCAGAGTGAAATGAGAAACGGAATCGCCGGGATTGATCTTGAAATGCATATAAATGACCTTGAAAATCTCAAGAGGAGACGATGAGGATGGAGAGTATGATGCTCCCCACCAAATAAATTTGGAAAGTATGATGTACAACCAAAGCAAAACAGAAGCGGGATCCCCAGCAGCATAATACCTGGGTCCACCCAAAAGCCAAAACAAAAAAAACGCCTGCATCTATACAACAATAGACCTAAGCAACTCGGCCACTTCTCTCACTGCACCTAGACCCACCCGATCAAGGAAAGCACCCCTTAATGGACACCGGGAGATTAGCAAAACAATCAACGAACCCCGAGACCCTTGTAACTCTCACTATCCCAGCGAGCTAACCCATCAACTGGACTGCTAACTTCACGGTGGATAAATTTGAGATAGATGTTACCTCTAGTCATGAGATCCTTAATCCTAGAAACCCAGGTCTCCCTTGCCATGAGGGAGAAGAGATCTGCCAGCGAGAAGGTCGATAACCAGCTTCGAATCCAATTCGAGCACAATATGACGGAACCCTTTGTTGAGAGACATTTAAGTTGGGCCCACCTTAAATGTATGTGGCCTATTCAGTTTGGCCACCTTAAATGCATGAAAATGACCATGAAGTTAAGCAAATTGACCGTGAAATGCGTGAAAATGACCGTGAAGTGAAGGGAATTGACTGACACTCAAGTTTTTGCTTGGGGCATGTAAGTATCTCATAAAATTTCAGTACAAATATCATGATTAATCATTCTAATTTCAGTACAAAATCTCATAAAATTTTATGATATTTGAATCAACCCAAAAATTGAAGCAAATTCAAAACTCAAGTGGCCCGCTCAATTTCCAATTTATCCCGCTCAATTTCCAGTTTGTCCTGCTCAATTTCTAATTTGGCCCGCTCATTTTCCAGTTTGTCTCGCTCAATTTTCAGTTTGCCCGCTCAATTCATTTGTTTGTCCCGCTCAATTTCCAGTTTGGCCCGCTCAATTTCCAGTTTTAGCCCGCTCAATTTTCAGTTTAGCCCGCTCAATTTCCAGTTTATATCCCGCTCAATTTCCAAACACAGACCTCATGATGGACGGTTTGAGCGGGCCAAACTGGAAATTGAGCGCCAAACTAGAAATTGCGGGATAAACTGGAAATTGAGTGGGCCAAACTGGAAATTGAGCGGGCCTAACTGGAATTGAGCGGCCATAACTGAAAATTGAGCAGGACAACTGGAAATTGAGTGGCCTAACTGAAATTGAGCGGGCCTAACTGGAAATTGGCCCGCTGGAAATTAAGTGGGCCAGACTGGAAATGAGCGGGACAACTGGAAATTGAGCGGACCAAACTGGAAATTAAGCGAGACAAACTGGAATTGGGAAATTGAGCGGGACAAACTGGAAATTGAGCATCATTCAAAGCACTCCTCAGAAGATCCATAAAGTATTCTTTTGGGGACACCTTCATAGTTTAGTAGTGAAATTAAGTATTATTTAGGTACATTTTCCTTGGCTGGTTGCTAAAAAAGGAAGACAAGTAATTTGGATCAACTCTTCACATCACATTTGCAGATAACCCATAACCATTACATACAAGCACTAAAAGCAAACAAGGTATCGTAATATTATTCACACAACCAATTCGAAGACGGAGAACCCCAACTTCTCACCCTAATAAAATTTTAAATACTCCCAACAAGGATGAAATTTATTCATAGAATGATTGAAATTCTTCCTACAACATATGATGTATAATCCTACTACACGAAAAGCAGAAACAACATTGGCAAATGAGCTGAGGAGTCTTATTAGGACATGGGAGATCGTCAATGTATATAAATAATCCTCCACGGGTGATGCTACAAACCAATTCACTACACAATTAATAAGAAGTGGTCACGGATTTTTGAATGAACCAATAGGGTTGTTTCATAATGGAGTATCCCAATATTATTTTGATTTTCCATCCGAAAGGATTTGAATCAGAAAAGGTTGGATGTTTTGTCCCTCCAAGACATCCAGCACCAAACTGAGAGACCATTCAGAACTGGTTTCTCAGCAATCAGGAGATATTCTTGGCATTCTGGAGGCATGCAGCCCCAAGAGGATAAGCTAGGATGCTTTTCAAAGCACAGAAAACCAGTTGAGAACGGGTTCCCACCGAAACACATACATCCCCCGATGTCACTTGTAGAATTACCATAACGTACAAGTTGTTTACCTCAATATCGAGACTGAATCGAGCACATACAATACACTAACAAAAGATGCTTACACCCAAATCCATAGCTCAAAACTGGCAAACTGAGTGGAGATACCTCGTTTCCAACACTTGAGGTCTTGGTATCGATCCCTAGCGGGGGTGGCTAACATGGAGTGTGTGGTAACTTACATGGGTGTGTACTAATAAGCTAACCCAAAAAAAATTTAATAGTAAAAAATAATAATAATAAATAAATAAAACGGAGTTGGGCCCGCCTTGAATGTACGTGGACTATCCACGACGTTCATCCATTTTTTTCCATCGAAATATCAAGTGGATCACACCACAGGAAATAGTGGTTCCACCGAAGAACCTTGTTATGCCCCCAAAATGATGTTTTACTTGTAATCCATCATGTTCATAAGATGATTTTTGCATGGATGAACTGAAAACCAAGATGCGAGCTTCATCCAGCAGTTCAATGACTCACAAAAAATTACACCGTTTAGGTAAATGTACTACATTATACCTGTAGTGCATACTTTCTTCCCGTGGAGGGACCAATTTCAGAAAACGCCCTAATACTGATGAATGAGAGGGGTGGGATCTAGCTAGAGCATGGTGTGATCTAAGCAACAGATCCAAGCAACATTTCCAGTTTGTCCCGCTCAATTTCCAGTTTGGCCCCCTCAATTTCCAATTTGGCCCTCTCAATTTCCAGTTTGTCTCGCTCAATTTCCAGTTGACCGCACGACTCACTCAATTTTAGTTTGTCCCCGCTCAATTTTCATTTTCCGTTTTTGGGTTTCGCGCTCATTTTTCATTTGTCCCGCCTCAATTTTTTCAATTTGGCCTCAATTTTGTTTGGCCCGCTCAATTTCTATTCTCAATTTTCAGTTTGGCCCGCTCAATTTTCAGTTTGGCCCCCACTCAATTTTAGTTTGGCCCACTTCAATTTTTCTATTTTGGGTTCCGCTCAATTTTCAGTAAATTCCTTCACTTCACGGTCATTTCATGCATTTCACGGTCAATTCACTAACTACACGGTCATTTCCACGCATTTCATGGTCATTTCTAGCGTTTCCGTTTAGATTTTTTTTAACGGTCATTTTGATGCACTTCACGGTCAATTCCTTTACTTCATGGTCATTTCACGCATTTCAAATTCAATTCGCTTCACTTCACGGTCATTTTCATGCATTTCACGGTCAATTCCGGCGATTCCGTTTAGATTCACGGTCATTTCGATGCACTCCAATGGTCAGGATCATGTGAATGGTGTATTTTAGCTGTTAAGGCCCGTCTATTTGAGTAAGAGATGACATTGGTTCTTTGCTCATATAACTAGCCTTCTATTTACTATGTTTTGTCATTCCTTGTGTGCATGCTGGCTGGGGTTATTACTTGATTTATTAAAGAATGCTTGTAAGTGCTATAGTCTCATGCTCCTTTGGTTGTCAAATTTTGATGTGTCCAAAACATCTATTTGTGTCTTGTGCTTGTATGGTGAAGCTACAT